>JAPKLX010000299.1:158574-206776 GCA_026898415.1 Leonotis leonurus | reverse complement strand
ATTATTATTATTATTATTATTATTATTATTATTATTATTATTATTATTATTATTATTATTATTATTATTATTATTATTATACTTATTCCAAATTTATATGAAATTATTTATATTTATAAAAATATGTTAAAAGATAAATTATAAGGTTTTACAATACTAGATAATGAATAAATTTGTTATTCTTCTCTTCTATTAATAACAATCCATTTGTTTTTTACACGATAGTCAAGGAATACTCAATAAATATATTACACGAAAATCATTGAACACCTCATGTGTTAACTTTTACCCAAAAAAATTGATCGTTATTGGTGGAACGTTCAAAAAAACAATCCGAGTCATTATTATCAAAACAGAGGGAGTATGATTTAAAGCATAACTAGAAATTATACTAATTTTATTTTTTTTAAGTCTGGTCAATTTTCTATTTCGATTTGGTTATTAAGTTTCTTATGCAATTGCGGTGGGCAATTGTTAACCAACCTTCAATTTTTCTTGATTGTCTAGAACTGTAAGGTCGAAAGGTCAGCTTGTTGACTTACCAGGTCAGCTTGCTAGGATAAAATGTCATCTTCGCTGTGAGAGAGAGAGACTGATATGGTCAGATAAGCTATTGATATCAAAGTAATTGATCTAATCTTAACCAGGTCGACTGATAATTTAAGGAGCAAGTTAACTCGTTGTTATGGTCAGGTCGTGTGCGGAAGCGATAATCTGTTAGTTTCTCTTTACATATAAACTACATAGTTACATTAGTTACGTGTTCTCAAGACATATTATTTGACACGATCCACAAATCATTTCTCTCTTGTGAAGATTAGCTAAATAATTAAGTGTAAAGCATGTCAATGCAATAAAACAAATGTAAAGAACACAAACAACTAACGTGGTTCGGGAAACCTACTATGTCCATAGGTGATCAACACTAGATCGATGAATCCCTCAACCTTGGATCTCTTGCTTATTTATCCTCATTGATGGGGATGTCAATTTTTGACACGACACGATACCCGATATAAACACACACGGAATTAATGGATTAGCGTCAAGTCTTATCGGATTCGGGTCGTTATCAGGTCGACTCGATAAAGACACGAAATTATTGTGTTGGGTTCGGGTATGTTTCAAGTTACCCAATAACCATATTTTTTATATATTCATAATTTAAATTTTGAAGGAAATGTAATTTTTAAAATATTTTTATCAAAATATTCTACATTTTTTTGAAAGATAAAGAATAAATATATTATATAAATTTAAAATTTGTGCATTATTATTATTATATTATAAATTTATAATGTTTTGATATTTCTCATATAAATTTAGATTTTTATTGTATCGATAATAAGTTGTGTCATTATCGTGTCATGTCAACACGAAAATTATCGAGTTCGTGTCGGGTTTGTGTCGTGTTCGGGTTTGAGCTTAACAGGTCGGGTTCGTGTCCGGGTTAAGTAGAACCTTAACTAGTCAAGTTCGGGTTTGACTTTAACAGGTCGGGTTGTTATCTGGTCGGCACGATAACAACCCGACCCACATGATTTGACTGCCCTACTCGTTGAGTTAGAGCTCAATCTCTCTTTTTATACTCATTGAGAACTAGATTAAAACTCTCTTATTTATCTTCGTTGAGAAGGATCTACCTTTTTCGATTTTAGATTCGTTCTTCGTCCGATCATGTCTATTATAGAGCTTAATGCAAGAATAATTATGAAAGAATATCTAGAACTAATGGTTTGAAGGTTCTAAACAAATATATAATATTGAATGAGATTTAATATTACTTAATTTTTTGTCGTTGTTTCACCGTACGTGAGACAAAATGTGAGACATGTTATATATTGAGATGCACAGGGACAAAACTTGAAACAGAACATATATTGTGACACAAACAGAAACACGAGATTGGTAACCCAGTTCGGCATTAAACTTTGCCTACGTCAAGAGGGTTTATTCAAAATCCAATAATATCAATCCACTATAGAAAGATCCTCAGAGTTACAAAAAACGAGATTAAACAATTCTTTCTCCTCACCAGTCTATCTCTTCCTATAAGGCTTTAAACACAAGCGCACTCTACCCAATATCTCATTAGAGTAGTCAACCTTGGATGGTCGAGGTCTACTCTTTACAAATCAAAACTCTCAAACTCATTGTATAAAATATAAACTCACGAAATAATCAATGGAGATTCGTTCTCTCTTTTCTCTTTTGTTGCGCACGCTCTCTCATCTTCATAATGAGACTTGCCACTTCTTTATATAGACTTGTTTGTTGCTTTTTTCTCCTAAATTTATGCTCTCCATGATATGCACCGTCCTCTTAGAAGATATGATATAGATAAATCATAAATTCCTATTTTCAAGTTTGTTATTTTGGTGAGAAGTTCACGCCTTGATTTTCCTTAACAAAGTCTCACTTGAGTATTGAGACTAAAGTTGAGACATGATGCACCTACAATCACATAATCACTCACAATCGCCCTATTTTTGGCATTTATATATTCAAAACACATAATCACTGATATTAGAATCAATAGCTCCCCCTTGCGTCAATAACTCCCCTTGCTTCCCAGCGAAAACGAGCAGCGGAAATAATCATCAATCAATTAGGAAGTGAATCAATAACATCGCTTCCCCTCAATCAATTACACCATATCATCCATATCATCCATGTCTTTCATCCAAAAAATCAGAGAATATATCCAGGGAGCAGCAACATTACAAATTCACCAATTCTCCCCCTTGTTTTGATGCAAAAATGCGAAAACAATTTATATAGCATACCAGAATATTTTTTACTGAAATTTGGAACTAACTCGAACACTGTATTCAACATCTGTTCTGCTAACCGTAAGTTAGCGAATTAATTGAGTCTTGTTCCTTGTGATGTTCCATTGTGTCTGCATTACATTGATGTTTTTTTGAAACAGACTTTGAGTCATGGACTTCATCTTGTTTCAGCATCTGTTGTCGAGTGTTGCATGAGTCATCAATCGTAACATTGATTGATTGCATGTCTTTTCCAATGGCTTTGTTGAATACTCTAGACGTTTGATTATTTCTGAAATTTGTGTGGACACATACCCTTTGAATGTTTGGTAATTCCTTCTTCTCTTTTGATTGTAGAGATGTTTTCATCTCTTATCTCTCAAATATAATTTGCAATACAGTCGAATATGACCTGACCTACCACAGTAGTGACATGTAGGAATAAATCTCCTTGTGGGCCTTGTCATGTGATGATTGTCTCGACATAGTTGAAACACACCTTGGGACTGGTTCTGTGGTTTGTTCCGACATGGTTGAAACACACCTTGGAACTGGTTCTGTGGTTTGTTCCGACATGGTTGAAACACACCTTGGAACTGGTTCTGTATTTTGTTCATATCAGTCTTAGTGGTTGAAGATACTTTGCCCTCACCTGCAACTTGTTTTGGTATCCACTTCGTACTTCCGTAGCCAATTCTTAATTTGTCATTAGCCATTTTCCCTTGAGCAACAATTTGATCGAGATTGATAGAACTACCATTCATCATTTTGATATCTTTTCAAGATGAGTCAATTCCTTGTTTCTTTCGATGATGGTAGCCTCTTTGTTGCTTAAATCAATTTGAAGCTGGATATTCTTGTTCTTGAGTGTATCTCTCTCTTTCATGACTTCATCAAGTTCTGTTTTCAGAGATTTGTTCGTCATGGCTACCTTTTCACAATTCTCCATGATCTTCCAATATTCTTTGATAAGGTCTTTGTTTGAATTATCGTCAGAGAGAGAGGACTCAGAACAACAGTTTTGTTAGTGATACTGTTGAGGATCAGTATTTGCAACATGGGCAGTATGACTTTTGATTGGTTCATCATTTACACTTTCTTCGGTGTCATCATCACTGAGAGAGATGAGATACGCCTTTTTTCTTTGCTTTTGGTATTTGAACAGATTAGCACACTCCTTCTTGATGTGTCCAATACCACCACACTCATAGCATTTTGGTCCTTTGTCATCTTCCTTGTTCTCATCCTTGGTATGATCTTTAAGATTGGATGTAGACGATGAATCATTGCGACACCATTTGTTTTCACCATCACCAAATTGTTTCTTTCCAAATCTTTTGTTGAATTTCTTTGTTAGAACTGTCATGGCCTCAAAGATTTCTCGATCAGTGATAGTTTCTTCAGGTTGTGTCGTTTTGAGCGTCATGTTGTTCTTTTTTGTCACTCATGTTTTCTCGTCTTCTCATGTCAAAGGTTCTTAGAGTTTCAATGAGTTCCTTGGTGGTCATGGTATCAAGATCACGTGCTTCTTCGATGGCGGAGACTTTATAGTCAAATCTTTCAGGGAGTGATCTCAAAATCTTTTGTACTAGTTTGTTTTCAGTAATTTTCTCTCCAAGGAGAAAGCATTCGTTAGACAAACTAAGTAACCTTGTGTGAAACTCATAAATAGTTTCAATTTTCTCCATTTTGAGCATTTCGAATTGAGTTGTAAGTTGTTGAATTATTTGGCTCTTTACCTTGCTATTTCCTTCATAAGTATTTTGAAGGGTATCCCAAGCTTCCTTTCAGGTTTCATAAGTAAAATAATTGCAAAGACTTCGACACTTACTTCACCTTGTATTGCATTTAGTGCCTTTTGATTCATCCCTGAAGTCGTCTTTTCTTTTTGAGCCCATTTATCTCGAGGTTTCATTGTACCTGTAGCATCATGGGGTTGTTCCCAACCTTCTATAACCGAGCTCCATGAATCTTATGAAGGACCCATCGAAGAGTGGTGGTCTTGTGATTGAGAACCCTTATACGATACACGTCGTAGAGTTTGTCTCGGAATAATTAAACCACAAAAATAAGTAATTCCCACGATCAAACACCAATAAGGTGACCTGCTCTGATACCAATTTGATATTACTTAGTTTGTGGTCGTTGTTTCACCGTACGTGAGACAAACTGCGAAATATGTTATAGATTGAGATGCACAATGACAAAACTTGAAAAAGAACATAAACTGTGACGCAAACAAAATCACGAGATTGGTAACCCATTTCGGCAATAAACTTTGCCTACGTCTAGAGGGTTTATTCAAAACCCAATAATATCAATCCACTATAGAAAGATCCTCAGATTACAAGAAACAAGATTAAACATTTTTTTCTCCTCACCCGTCCATCTTTTCCTATAAGGCATTAAACACAAGCGCACTCTACCCAATATCCCAATAGAGTAGTCAACCTTGGATGGTCGAGGTCTACCCTTTACAAATCAAAACTCTCAAACCCATTGTATAAAATATAAACTCACGAAATAATCAATGGAGATTCGTTCGCTCTTTTCTCTTTTGTTGCGCACGCTCTCTCATCTTCATAATGAGACTTGCCACTTCTTTATATAGACTTGTTTGTTGTTTTTTGCTCCTAAATTTATGCTCTCCATGATACGAACCGTCCTCCTAGAAGATAGGATATAAATAAATTCTTATTTTCAAGTTTGTTATTTTGTTGAGAAATTCACGCCTAGATTTTCCCTAACAAAGTCTCACTTGAGTATTGAGACTAAAGTTGAGACATGATGCACCCACAGTCACATGATAACTCACAAGATTTATCTCTAAAATCTATGAATCCTCTCTAATAATCAACATTAAAAAATAATTTTCTCTCAAGAATAAATGTTGGGTATGTGTGAAGTTTTGAGAAATTTTGCAGCATTTTGGCTCAGTGAATTTTCTAGAAAATCTGCTCACTTTTTCTAGAGAATGGTTGAAGTATTTATCGTCTTAAAATCTGAAAACTAGCCATTGCACATGAAATTAATGCAAATATGACCGTTATTGCTGATTGTACTTCTAGTCGTTGAAGTTTGTCCTACATGTCATCTAACATGTAATTCGACATGTCATCTGATGTGGCATGTTGGACACGTAGGTTCTAATCATTGTAGGTAGATTGGTACGTAGATACCTCCAAGTGTGTAGGATCAACTCACTGGACATTATGGTCAGGTGAATACAACGATCTGCATGAGGACATGTCGACTCCAAATATGGTACTTAAGCTGCTTCCTATCAATTTGCTTCAAGCTTATCGACCTGTAGATGAACATGATAGATCGATCTTTATCTATTTGCTCCTAAGCAGTTCATTTGTTCTCTCTTCGAACATGTCATCTGATTTTCTCTTGGTCTTCTCTCTATCAGGTTACTTGATCAATCTGCTTTATGGACATGATTCCCAAGAAGGTAACCTTTTGTGTTATTTAGTTTGATGCTACACATAGTCTTGAAAAACCAAATTGATCTTAAGACCAAATCGTTATATCAATATGTCCTTACACTTTGATCAATCTGCTATAAAATAATAAGGTTGATCATATGACATGGGTTGTTAACTTGACACGCCCTTACATGTTGATCTCTTTTCTAACGCTTAGACTAAATAAGATCATTCTCTATTGATCATGTCGTTATAATCAACATGTCATTACATTATTGATGATCTTCATGCTAAAACACAATTAGGTCGATACTTCTCTATCTTATACTTACATATTCGATCAATCTCCCTATGACAGATGTCGTTTAACTTGACCTAACTTTACATTTATATTGATCTTCTACTAATAAAACATTAAACGTCTAAACATCAATATAATCAATTAAACACGTAAACAAGTGATTTTATATAGCATGGTTAAAACAAATAATAGCTTGCACAACTTCAAAAAGATTTTTTCCCAAAAACGTATGTTGAGATACATAACGAGTTCTAAACTAAAATCTTATGAAAATCAAATTAAGTTACAAAATTAGTGAAAATAAATTATAGTCAATTTTTAGTATGAATTGTTTGAATGATATGACTTATTATGTATGAAAAATATGAATAAAGTTTTTGATTATTTTTTAGTATTAAAACTATTTATAATAGTATATATTAAATGATGTATCTTGTCCAATTACTTGAAGCAAATGAGAAAAGTAAAGATATTGTACCCATTTTGTCCCAAAAAATAAGTTTCAATAAAAATTTCATTTTCATATATTTAAAGTTGAGGTAATCTAGTAAATAAAAGTTTGATAACCCTTTTTTTATATCGTATAATAAGAAATAAGCTTTTAGTGCACCTTTAACAAGAATGAAATGGTATATAATTTTGAAATATATAGAAAAATAAAGAATAAAGAACTAGTGTTGGACTGGAGAAATAAAGTGTCATTATAGAATAATATTTGTGGGACAATAGTTTTCGTTGTACAGTAATAGTACCTCCCACCCATTTGATTGCGACAAATTATTGTGCGAGCAAAGCAAGAAATATATATAGCAAAAACTATTCTAAATGATGTCATGCTACATCATCATCACTGCTTTGTGATGCATCTCTTACCATTTCATTCTTAACAAATATATTACTCTCGTCGACAAAAATTGTTAATATTTGACCCCAAACAAGTTTTAATAATTTATTTTTAATTTAATAAAATATTTAATGAGTGGATTTGATTTTTATTTTATATATTATTTTAAATTAAAAGTGTTTAATTAGTAGATTTTGAGTCTCAAATTAATATATTATTTTAAATTTAGTTAACACTACAAAACAAATTATTTTAGCAACGGAATTTTTTCGTCACTAAATCAAGAAATTCCGTTACTAAAAATCTTAATAACAGATTTGTAACGGATTTATCCGTAGTAATATCGAGGGTTGCTAAAAAATTTAACACGAAATATATTCTGTTACTATATATAACAACGAAATTGTAACGGGATTTCCGTTTTTAGAATGATTTCTTCAATTTTAGTAATGGAATTGTAACGAAAAATTCCGTTACTAAATTTTTAATAACAGATAATTCCGTCACTAATTCTGTTACTAAAATTTTGCAACAATTTCATAACAATTCCGTTGTTAATCCGTTAAAATTTAGAAACGAACAAATTTTCCGTCGCTATTCCGTTGCGATATAATGCATTTTTTGTAGTGTGTGTACAGTGAAACCTCTATAAATTAATATCCTTGGTACTATGGAATTTTATTAATTTAGAGAGATATTAATATATCGATAAATTAATAATTTATTAATTAAAAGAGAGACTTTTTAAATTAAGCAAATTTGGTACATGTATTGAAAATAAATGAATTTATTATGTTTCAATTAATTATATTCATGTATCAACAACCAATTCATTGTGTATCTACTTTAATATATTCATGCAATTAACAATTACATACATGTATCAATTCATTGTCAATTAAATATATTCATGCATCATAAAAGAAACATATACTATATAAATATCGATATGGAAATAAAATAATTCATAATATCCAAGTCTCAACTACAGTACCCTGGAACCAGTCACGAGAAAGGAGGCTTTGAGTGCGACAACAACTCTTTACAATTTTTTGTTGCAGCTAGAGAACTCGACGACGGAACTCTTGGCAGCAATTAAAAAAGTTAGGGATGAAATCCAATTAGATTTAAATTTTAAGAAAAATCAAGTAACAATTGATTCATATTTTAGCAAATTACCATAATATTTATAATTTTTGTAATATTTATGAATTATTAATTTAGAGTTTTGATGGGACCTAATATTTATAAAGAGATTTTCCGAAAACTTATTATATTATTATCTTATCGAAATTGGTGATTTTTTACAAAGAACCAAGTCGGGACCGGAAGATTTTATTATTTTAAAAAGGTTATTAATTTATCGAGTATTAATTTATGGAGGTTTTACTGTAGTTAGTGATTGTAGTGAGTTCACTTGCTATAAATTAAAAAATTTAAATCTAACGAATTTTGTGCACGGAAGGAGAACTCGTTCCATTCCATCCATCGCATTAAAAATGATCAATTTTTTTTATTAGATTATCCTATTAAAATTGATTAAATATATACCAAAAATTGAAATAATTTTCGTTTAAAATAAAAATAAAATAAGTTACTTTCAAAACTATAAAATATTACTCCCTCTATCTCGCTAAAAGCGGCCACAAGGGTTCGGCACATAATTTAAAAAGTAAAGTGTTGTATTTTAAAAAAAATGGAAATTAATATTATAAATGTAAAACGTTTTCCTTTTTTAGAAAGTCTCTACTTTTAATGGGAAGTTTCGAAAAAGAATCATGACCAGTTTTAGCGGAGGAAGGCAGTACTTTATTAATGTGCATTTCATATAATTATAATTACATTTACAAAAAATTACTCTTAGAAAACATTACGCCTAATAATTTATGTGACTGTTATTCCAATAATTTCATTACACCTGAGTATAAATTCATTTATTTGTTATTAAAAAAATTTCAATTTTAGATACCATTTATGTAAATTATGAGAGAAGAATACATTATTATATTCCTAAAAATTCACTTTCTGATATTAACTCATGTTTGACACAATATAAATTTTTAATTTTATAAATTCTTTTTATCATGATAATTTAAAACTCGACTTTATTTAATTTATATTCAAATCCTACTAATTGATATTTTTTGTAATTTTAGCTCAAAAGTCTTGTAACATTAAAAAATCACATAGAGGTCAAAATTATCGCCAAGTGAATTTATAAAATCAAAATAACGGATTTTCGTGATCATGAGAACTTCTGAACTGTGATATTCGAATTTTAGTGTTAACCACTAATATTATTCTTCAAGAAAAAATTCATGAAATAGTAAGTCACTAACACACAAACATTATTAATACATAAATGCTATATATTAGTAGTAGATGCAATGATACCTGCATATAGCCTTCATCAAGTACCTATGATAATTTATTTTAAGGATCTACGAATAATAGCTTTGCTTAGAAGCATAAGCTAATATATACAAAAAGAAACATCGCAATTGAGTAATATTATCAATCATATGCATGATTACCATCACACAACATGTACTCATAAAAGAAAATTAAAAAAGCAATCATATAATTAATTTGTTGAAAGACAGAAGAATATTAGTTATGAAAATTGTAAATTATAATATTTAACAATTTTGGGGTTAAATTATAAGAAAATAAATAAATATCGTATAATATATTGTTAAGTATATTCTGGATCCCATTTTATTATAGATCTAAATGAAAGAAAGAAAGAAATCTGTTTATTCAAAATAGGAAGTTTGAAATTGATAATTTTATTATATAAGGATAACTGCATTAAATATACAAATCAATCATCTTTTCTGCTATTACGTACAACTTAATAAAATTTAATCGACGATTAACGAACTATTAGTTTAGTCTTAATTATTGCATCCGGCTAGATTTCATCTGAATCAATGTCCAGATGGGCCGCTAATTTGCCACCTGTTACATTAATTGTGCAAATTATAGAAATATTAAATTTTCAAATGTAAATAAATACATTAATTTTCAACAAATTCTAATATTTCATATGAACTATTGATTTTTAAATTGCACATTAAATTTGATTTGAGTAAAAAATCAAAGTATAAGAGCATGAAAGAAATGTGGTATTTTCTCCTTTAATAACGTAATATTATTACCCGATCAAGATAAAGTTGTAATTTTCCTATTCCTTACATTGGATTCCACTAGTGGCAAATATGTGGTCGATCTCAAAGAGAATTCGGTGAAAATCTCTTTCGAAGTAACTTTGGAGGTTTAAGGGTTTCATATCCGTTCTACTAAATCACAACGAAGCTTTAAGGTTTTCTGCGAAATCCTTAGTTTCGTTCAAAGGAAATAAACGTTTACTAATTCGATAAATAATTAATTGCTTGCTTGCAATTAATAAATTGAGACAATCAAATCCGACATAAGAATCGGAAATTTCAGATATGTTCTCGTAAGTTGAGACCCTTAGAAAAGGTTCATGTCTCGATTTAAAGTAATTTAGATTCACTAAATTAATTAAGTAATATAATTACTTATTAATAAATAATTACAAATAGTTAATACTAATAATTAAGGTTTGATATGATTCAAATAATAATTAATCCCAATAATTATTATTATTACTAAAGATTTCACATTTAATAATTAATTACTCTTAATTAATTATTAACCTTAATTATTAATCATTAATATTAATAATTTAATTAAATAATTAATCTTCTATATTATCAATTAATCAAGTTTAATAATTAATTAATTCAATTAATTAAATTAATCAAGATCCAATTTAATTAGGCCCAAAGACACAATTACTCTAATCCATTATTATTTAATTAGAGTGTAGCCCAAACTAATTAATTTAAAGTTTACAATATATATATGGACTCATATCCAATTAAACCATTAGTTTGGCCCATGAAATTTTATATAACTTAAAACTAATCTCTTTCTTCCCCTCCCCCAAACCCATTTACCTGACCAACCCTCCTTCTCCACCCCTCTCTTTCTTTTTTTTTCTTTCTTTCTCTGTTTCGCGAGAAACAGAAACAGCACACACATGCACAAAAATCAGCCACATCTCTGGCGCCGTTGCCGGTGGAATCTCCATCGTCTTGTCTCTCCATTCTCAATCCTGAACTTCTCACTCCCATCTTCTCTCATTTACAGATTATTGTTAGTTTTAAATTTTTGATTTTTGATTTAATTGAGCTTTGTGAGAGTTCTTAAATTGCCGATTGGTTTCAGAGCGATTCGGGGATGTCCGGGGTTGGTTCGGGGCTGTTCGGAACCGTTTGAGCTGGTTCGGGGTCTGTCAGAGTGTTTTCGGACTTGTTCGAGGTTGTTCGAAGTGATTCGGGGTGGTTCGGTTAGAGTTTTGCTTCCCAAACCAACAGATAAGTTTGTTGTTAAGTTCATTAAGAAGTTTGTGGTTTGTGAATTTTATTTATATAGAGGTGGCTAGTAGTCACTTCTAAATTGTGAAGATTAAATTTTGATTACTACTTGCTCGAATTTTTCAGATTTGGAGAAGAAATTCAACATCTTTATAAAACTACTTGTTTTAATGCGATGTAGAAGCTTAAATTATAGATAATGAAAGGCCTAAACATCCGTACGAAAGCATGCTTTTGTTTATATCTTACGCAGCAAAGAAATTAGTATCATGCTAGTTAAAGTTAGAAGTAAGACTAAGCATGAAGTGATGTGTTAAAACTGAAATTGACAAAGTAACACCTTCTTGGTTGAGAGTTGGATGATGGACTGTGGTTGTGGTGTGTTTTGTAATGGATTTTTCCTCTCTTCTATGGATTTCTCCTCTTGCAGGTACAAATAGGTTTTGAAGTTGTATATTGGTTAGTAGTAGTAAGGTCGATGAGAAAATGGTTGAGTTGTGATATTATAGATGGTAAAAGAGTGATGATGTAGGTGGAAAGATGATGTCGGTGAAAAGATGACTGCTGAAGCTAATAGAGTTGGGATGAAAGCATGGGTTTGGCAGCAAAGTTTTGACAAATGAGGATTAATTGATACTGTGCAGTGAGGGAAAAATATAATTGTCGATTTCCCTCATTTCTAGTGTTAGGAAATATCTAGATATTGTTTTGCGATACACATGTAGTATAAAATTTTATATGGTATTATTTAAAGATTGTAATTCTACTCAAATGAATGTATATTGGACTTTTAATACAATTGAGCTTTTATTAAATTATGTTGCTTAATAATATTTTTCTATTTGCATTATTTTACTAGTACTTTTATTATCAAAATAATAAGGTTCAAAAAAAAAATCATCTGAATAAATAAAAAAAATATAGATTTCGGTTGAAATCAAATATCGAATTAAATTCGACACATTAAAATTTTATCAAGTTTAGTTAAATAACGAAATTAAACTCAACAACAGAGTTTAAAAATTTCCTACGGATATGATACCCTATTAAATAATAAATTCAATAATTCTTGCGAATTAAAATACGGGGTATTACATATGTGTATGCCACCAATATGGTGGCTCAGACCGGTCCCGGACTCATATCCAGACGATGAGCCCGGGGAATTACCCCGTCCAACGGATATATGTGATCGTCGTGAACCCCTACCACGAGGAGGCCCCACATCATCTCGTGGTGAACCGCGCCGACTGTAAGACATCTATTATGTTGAAAATAAATAAGATTCATGATAGACAAATGATGTATACGTAGAAGGTTTATATTGAACATATAACAAGTTGCATTTATAATTAATAATGTAAAATTTGAATGTGTTAAGTTTTCTACACAAAGTGTTAATCTTCGTCCTCTTCATCGTTATCATTTTCATCTTCCCCATCCTCATCTACATAGTCATCCTCCTCATCTTCTTCTTCTTCTTCGTCATCTGAAGCTTCATCCTCTTCATATTCATCATCCTCGTCATCTTCTTCTTCTGTTTCGAGAACATTATCAGAGTCTTGGAGGTCATCATCATCTTCAATTTCTACATGTTCACCGTCTCGGTGAACTGATGTAATATCATCTACATCTACAGTAGTTACCACATGAGCGTCATCTTCCTCCTGAAACGGTGACTCCAACGTAGATACATCCGCTCGAGACTCATCGATAGTGGCCCTTGCCTTTATAGAACAAGCTTCCCACCATTCTCTACACTGTTGGTTCATACTCGGATATGAACAGTAATACACTTGTGTAGCTTGAATGGCTAATACAAATGGTTCATATTTTCTAAGTCTGCGCGTATGATTTACAGACACTAATTTGAATTGAATATCAACCCTTGTAACAGCCGGAGAGGTGTCGAACGAGTCACACTTGAAGAGAACGACCTTTTTATTGTATAATCCTGGGTATGTGAGCTCACACACTTCGACTAATTGTCCAAAAAAATCTGTCTGACTCGAGTCCCCATAGTTACCCGCTTTTATGCACACACCACTACTCATAGTTGCTTTGTGAGTTCCATGTGATATCGTGTGAAATTTGTAACCATTCACCAAATAACCATGATATGATGTAATCATTGGTGAAGGTCCACGTGCAATGTCAACATAACAGGATCAGTTACACAATTTTGTACCTACATTGTTGGGAACCCTAATGTATTTTGGTTTTGATGATGACCTTTCAAAACACACTTAGCTATTTTTAGTATTAAACTGTTCTACGTGTTACCAGATCACTTATTATAAGGTGAATTCTGTTAGAGAACAGATTAGGAGATGACTTAACATGTAAAAGAATTATTCCTATAGAAGTCATTTCTATAGATAGTATAGGATGAAGGCCAAGATTTCACGCCAAACAGGAATCGATCTGCTGTAACAGACAGCGACCAGATCACTGACCAGATCGATGATCACAGCGAAGCACCAGATCGATAGAGTCATCAAACCACCGGATGACATCATCCTACACATCATACCATCTTGCCACGTCAAAATTGAAGCTCATCCAACAGGGTTTGGGTAGAGAATCTACGATTGACATAAGGAAGGAAAGCAACCGTTAGTGATCTGTTTTCCTTACTTAGAAGATTGAGTCAACGTTTCTACAAGGCAAGAACAGATATGATGGATATCATTGATTGGTTATCTAGCATCTATCTCACGCCAATCAACAACGGCTAGAATTTTAAAAATTCAAAGCCTATATATACTTGGAGTTCATGGTCTGGAGATTAACAACAACAAGCACGCGAGCAATATTGTCAACATACTCTCAAGCATTCTCTGAACCAGACTAAGAGCTTCAACCAAGCTGTGATTCTACATCACACCAACCAACCTCGATTCAAGTCTGTCTTATCGAGAGAAAGGAGATCACCCTGCTAGCTAGTAGATTTCTAGTGGTAACGTAGAGGTAATCTGTTGTAAAGGGACACGACCCTTACTTCGTGCATAAGTATCTTTCTAGTTTTGACTGGTACTTGTGACTCGTTCTCCACGAGTATAAAGAAAAAGAGTATCCTAGTAGTGGATAATCTGGTCTAGTTTTTTTACCAGATCGTGGACGTAGGGATTTCCCGAACCACGTTAAACAACTGTGTTCTTTATATTTCTGCATATTTAATTTCAGCTGTTTATTATTCTAACCATCTGCACTATCATATAATCTGCATCTCAATCAATCTGCTTAACAATCTGATTAACTCTTAAGGTTTTCTTCATAAGAGCACTCACTAAATCCACCATATTTCCGCACACACAATACTTAGAAAATAATAAGATCACTCTTGTTATTGTTTAAGTGTTTACACTAAGAGAGCAATCTGTTTGGACTAATCCTATATCGATCTGTTGATCAATTTGGTTAGTCATCTGCCGAGCAATTTCTCATTTAAGAGTAGCTCAAACTCTCTAATAAATAACCAAGTAAACTGAAAAGTTTGTATTTGGTGTATTGGCCCCCCCCCCCATACACCAAACCTTGCTTTTTCGGGACCAACAAGTGGTATCAGAGCAGTGGTTCAAACGACCATTGTTTTTGTTTCACAAGGTTAATACCTGCGTGGTCAACTTGAATAGATCTAGAAAACCTAATTTTCATTCACGTGCATACTGTCTGCAATGGAATCATCTGTGGTTAGGGCTTGTGAAGAATTCTCCATCCAAGGATATAGAGAATGGAGCTTCAGAATCAAAATGGCACTCAAAGCCCATCACTATCTGATGTTGAAAGTTATTGAAGAAGGCCCACTACAGATCACTGAAGAAGTGACAGTAACCACCTCAACTGGAGTAACAACACAGATAGCTCCTAAAGACCCAAGAAAATACACAGCAGAGGAACGTCGCGAACCCAACTTAGATGAATTTGCTAAAGGAATCATCTCTAGCACAGTCAAAGGGGTACATCTGGCCAAAATCCAAGATCTGGATACTGCCAAAGAGATGTGGGAAGCCCTAAGAGACTTGTGTCTAGGATCTGAAGTCATGATTGAGAACAAGTTGTCTCTTGCCTGCAACAAATATGATGAATTCAAGATGAAACCAGGCGAGACCATTGAGCAAATGAAGATGAGATTCACTGGAATTCTCCTTGAAATATCAGCGTTCAACAAGAACAAATATACTCAAAGAGAGAAGAATATGAAAGTACTAAGGGCACTTCCACTTAGTTGGGAGATATATACTGCTATGCAACCTCTACGTGCAGATTTCAATGAACTATCTACTGAAGCGTTGTTTGATCATCTTGAAGGCCATGAATGCGATATACAAAGAATTCGTGGACCAGACCATCTGTTCAAAAAGGCAGAAAGAAGCTCTAAGAAAGACAAAGATGAAGAGTTTGCAATGATCGCCAAACGTATGGACAAGATGGAGATCAGATCGAAGAAATACAGACGTTTCTATAAAGACAACAAAAACAAATTCTACAAGAAGCGTGACAGTGATCGATCTGATAACAAGGAAGAATCAAAATAGCAGACTGGTAAAACTTCTAAAACATCTAACTTTACAGATTACACATGCTTTGGTTGTGGCAGAACAGGTCACTTCAAAACAGACTGTCCTGATCTATCCAAAAGCCAAAGAGAAGAGTTGAGAGCAAAGAGAGATCGAAAACTCAAACATGAACGAAAAGCCATGTTAGCTGAACAAGAGTCAAGCAGCTCGAGTCATTTCTCAGATAGCTCATCAGAGAATGATGAAGCCTTCTTTGCTAATGACGAAGAAGGATGGGATGAATGCTATGTGGGACTAGACAACGGTCTGGATGAAGTCGAGGTAAATTCATGCTATTCCAATTCCTCAAATGTTATCAATCTGGAACAGGATAATGAAGATCAAACTGACTACTCTTGGGAAAAAGTAAATGAGATGTTCAAAAGCTATTCGAGCATCAAGAGATTGTTTAGAGAAGTTGTAGAAGAAAATGACAGATTGAAGAAATCTGAACAGATACTAAGTACAGCAAACACTCAATTTATTGCTAAAATAAACGATCTGGAAGAACAGATCAAGGGAAAAGACAGTGAGATTCATTCACTGAATTCAAAAGTGAAGGATCTTATTACTAGAAACAGCGTTGCTGAAGAGAAGATAAAGAAAGGGAAAGAAATGATTTACAAGAGTGATGAACGTGCTAAGTTGCTAATCAACCTGCAACAACAGGGCACATCTGGATTAGGATATCTAGGCCACTCAGAAAAATCTTCTAGCACCATAAACTTTGTACCAGAGAGGAAACAAATACCAGATGAAGTGAAAAACTTAAAAAACAAGAAAGGCCATCCCCAAAAGATGATCATGAAAGAGATCATGAACAGGCAATACTATCAAATAAAGGGTCAACCAGCCTGTTACACAGAAACAGATCATGCTCATAAAAAGAATGTCAACGGGACATTACCTATCAAGAAGGATCTAAAGAACGATGGAATAGAGAGATTCCATCCATCTCAAATTCACTCCTTATCTAAAATTGATAATGATGGAAATATCATTACATGTTATATTTCTATTCCTAACCCAAAAATGTTCTGGATTCGAAAGGGAACATTTGCTAATAACCAAGCACCCAAACATTGAAGGGTAGCTAAGTGTAATTAATTGCAGGATCAGAAGACTGCAAGAAGAAACAAGATAGCAAAAGGAGCGATCTGGATTATAGATAGTGGCTGTTCAAAACACATGACATGTGATAAGAACCTACTATCAGATTACATAGAGAAGCCAGGACCACAGGTTACCTTTGGATGTAACTCAAAAGGGTACACCAGAGGATATGGAAACATAAAAGTTGGCAAGACCACCATCACAAATGTTTCGTATGTAGAGGGTCTTAGTCACAATCTGTTCTCTGTAAGTCAATTCTGTGCTAATGGCAATCAGATCATCTTTGATACTAACAATTGTCTTGTGAAGAACAAGGAAGGAGATGAGATACTCCTTACCGGAAAATTGCAGGATATGCTATATATTGTCCAGTGGACAAACCAGATCGAGACTTGTTTAGTTACTAAAACAGTATCAGAAACGAGCTGGTTATGGCACAAGAGATTGAGCCATCTAAACTTCAAGTCAATCAACAAGATTGCAAAAGAAAGACTAGTGGAAGGTCTACCAGATCAAGTATATGACAAAGATCATATATGTGATGCTTGTCAAGCTGGAAAACAGACCAGATCATCATTTTCAAGCAAAACAGCTCACTCAACATCGAGAATACTAGAGCTTTTGCACCTAGATCTGTTTGGACCAGTTAAACCACTAACCATAAATGGAAGAAAATACACCTTAGTAATCATTGATGACTACTCAAGGTTCACCTAGGTCATCTTTCTATTAAAGAAGAAAGAGACACTGATCGAACTACCTGATTTTCTGCACAAGATCACCAAACAAAAAGAGGTGAGTGTAGTTACCATCAGAACAGATCGTGGAACAGAATTTCTCAACCAGAAGATTGAAGCATACTGCGATAAGATGAGAATTACTCATCAAACCTCAGTTGCTAGAACTCCTCAACAAAACGGAGTTGTTGAGAGAAAGAACAGATCACTCAAAGAAGCAGCTCGTACTATGCTAAATGCTACCAATCTACCCAAGAAGTTCTGGGCAGAAGCGATCTACACAGCCTGCTATACTCAGAACAGATCATCAAAAACACTCAGACATGGAAAGACTCCATGTGAGATCTGGAACAACAGAAAGCCTAAGATCTCTTACTTTCGCACTTTGGTTGTTTATGTTACATACACAATAATGAGAAATCTCAATTGAGGACTTTTGATAGCAAAACTGACCCCCTGAAATATTTTTATGATATTCTGATGTTAGTAAAGCATATCGAGTCTACAATAAGAACTCTCATATTGTGGAGGTAACACCTCATGTTGTTTTTGATGAGTCTATTGTTGAGTACAGGTCACTAGATAATAACTAGACAGAGAACCAGATGACTACAAGAAAGATGAATGAACTGCTACTTGAAGACATTCTAATCTGGAATTCAAAAAGTGATGATGAAAATATCAACACTCCACCTATTGCTGAAGAAATCGTACAGCAAGGGGGAACAACTCAATATGATCTGGATGAAAACAGACCAACAAGCAATGAAACAGTCATGGCAGAAAATAGTCAATCTGAAAATCCAAATCCAGAAGAAGTTCCAGATGAGAATCCATTCGAACCATCTTCTACATCACATCCTGAATTTGAGGAACCAACAAATCAACCTGATCCTGAGATATCTGATGAAGAGATGACCAGGAGAAGAATATGGATACAAGATCATCCACCAGAACAGATTGTTGGGAACCCACCAGATCGTGTGAAAACCAGAAGAATGCATGGAGAAAGTGCATTGTTCAGCTGCTATCTCTCTCGCATTGAACCATCTGTTGCTCATGAAGCACTACAAGATGCAGATTGGATAACAGCAATGTAAGAAGAACTCAAAGAGTTAAAAAGGAATGAGGTCTGGTATCTCGTGGACAGACCCATACACCAAGGGGTCATAAGTGTAAAATGGGTGTTCAAAAATAAACGGGATGAAAATGGTGAAGTAGTCAGAAACAAAGTCAGATTAGTAGCTAAAGGCTATAATCAACAAGAAGGTATTGATTTTGATGAAACATTTGCACCCGTAGCCAGACTAGAAGCAATAAGGCTGTTCTTAGCATATGCTGCACACAAAAAGTTCAAGGTATACCAGATGGATGTCAAAAGTGCTTTCCTCAATGGTATCCTTGAAGAAGAAGTTTATGTGGAACAGCCACCTGGATTTGAAGAAGCAGATCCAAAACAGAAAGTATACAAACTGACAAAAGCAGTCTATGGTCTTAAACAAGCCCCTAGAGCTTGGTATGAGACATTATCAACATTTCTACTAGATTCTGGATTCAGAAGAGGATCAGTTGACAAGACTTTATTCATTATCAAAGTCAAAGAAAATATCCTTTTAGTACAGATCTATGTAGATGATATCATATTTGGATCTCAATCCACCTATTTATGTGACAAATTTGTTGAACTTATGAAAAATAAGTATCAAATGTTCATTATAGGGGAGATGAGTTTCTTTATAGGTTTGCAGGTCAAGCAAGAACCAGATGGTATCTTCATTAATAAAAAAAAATACATCAACGATCTACTAACTAAATTTGGGATGAAAGACATCAAATCAGTTAAAATCCCAATGCAGACCAATGGGAAAATCGATCCTGATCTTGAAGGAAAACCAGCTAATATTACACAGTACAGAGGGATCATAGGATCACTACTATACCTAACAAAATACATCAACGATCTGCTAACCAAATTTGGGATGAAAGACAGCAAAACAATTAAAATCCCAATGCAGACCAATGGGAAAATTGAACCTGATCCAGAAGGAAAACCAGCTAATATTACACAGTACAGAGGGATCATAGGATCACTATTATACCTAACTGCCAGTCGACCTGACATCACATTTGCAGTAGGTGTATGTGCAAGATATCAAGCAAATCCCAAAGAATCTCACATGGAAGCAGCTAAGAAGATATTAAGATATCTCAAGGGAACAACCCATATTGGATTATGGTATCCATGTGAAGACAACTTTGAGCTAACTGGATACATAGATTCAGATTATGCTGGATGTCAGCTGGACAGAAAGTCAACATCTGGTACATGTCAGTTTTTAGGAAATAAACTGATCTCTTGGTTCTCAAAGAAACAGACATTTGTTGCCACATCAACCATAGAGGCAGAATATATGGCAGCTGGAAGTTGTTGTGCACAAATACTATGGTTAAGACAACAGCTTAAAGATTATGAGATTGATGTCAAGGAAATACCCATTTTCTGTGATAGCTCAAGTGCTATAGCTATCACACAGAATCCTGTTTTGCATACCAGATGCAAACATGTGGACGTAAGACATCATTTTATAAGAGATCATGTTGAAAGAAAACATGTACAGATCGAGAAAATACACACTGAAGTACAGAGAGCTGACATTCTCACTAAAGCATTACCAGAAGAAAGGTTCAAGATGCTTTGTGGTAAATTAGGACTATTAAATCTTGAAGATAGGACCAGATTGCCATAGATCAAATCAAGTTCAAAAATTCCAACAGGGAACTCGAACCAGATCGATACAAACAAGATTGATAAAAACAGGCCATGTAAAATTCCAACTAGGAATTGACACCAAATCATCCAAATAGAAGATTGATGATCAGATTGTTTAAATTCCAACCGAGAATTATTAGCAGATCATCACACAAGATTAATGTCCAAAACTTGAAAGTGGCATAAACAGGTCGATAGCATTAACAACAGTTCGTTAATTGGGAGATCGATATGGACCAGATTACTAGATGCCACGTGGATATTAACTAATAATATTCCCATTACTTGGTCAAGGGGGAAAGTCAACAAGATACGGCGATTATGTCTAATACTGACATAAATATACCAAATCTTTTATTATTTGATGATTAAGTACAGTGTTTGGGAAACGTGATCGAGGAGATATTTACCAAATCAAGAAAAAGGAAGAAAAGTGACGGCTACAACAACAACGCGCCACACTACAACCGTAGGATCAAGCGCGTGTATCAAACGCAGAAAAGCGAAAATAATAGACCTTAAACCTATAACTTAAGAGGCGGGAAAAGCTGAAAAAGGGAAGTAAATCAATTAAAATATTATTTTCTTATAGCTTATATATATATATATATACAATTTGATAAGGCGGTTCGTCTATCACTTACATACACTGTTGTTCTTCCTTAAACACTTAGCGAAATATTCTCCCTTTCAAACTCTCTCAATCTTCAAAAATCACTCTGTTTTTACCAATATGACACCCAAATCTTCATTATTTCTTGAGCAAGTGAACTTCTTGAAACCATATATTCATCAAGATCTCTTTGCAGTACTTGATACCTTCGGTTTTCATAAACTGGACAAGGCCTTCGACCTTGTTAGACGCTGCAAAGGTTTAAAATTTATGAGATTTTTTTTAACTGCTCTATATTTTGAATGCTCTGAAATTTATTTTTCCATCTGCATGCATATGTTCACTTGTACTGTGGTATAGAACTTTATATTCTGTAAACTGCTATTGGACACTTATACTTCATTGATGGAAAGATAGTGCTCATATCTTTTGTCTTGATTTCTTTATAGGATTTCACAATATAATCACTACACATCCTGTCCACTTCTTGCCCAAAGAAGTTGCTGCATTCTATCTCTCGTGGCAAGGGGAGAAGGGCGGAAATGAAGCAACCATCATGGTTAGCAAAGGTAATACCATCAGTAACACCACATACAACGTACTAAACATTATTGACAATGTTTACAAGTTGAAGGATGAAGGTCTCAATCTGGGAGACATCAGTGAAGACCAACTTCAGGAAGCAGTTGAGATGGTAATGGTGGTGCCTATTAGCTACGTGAACAAGATGTTCAACAGAGCCCTACTCGCACCCGAATTCAAGATAGTCTTCGAATTCGTCCAGCGAATTTTCTTGAACCACAATGGTTCTTATGACCAGGTCACTCCCGAGAAGTTCAAGATTCTAGCTGCTATCGTGCTTAATCTGCCAGTGAATTGGAGCACAATCCTATTCGATCTCTTGGCAAAGGAGGCCAAGATGATCACTTTTGTGAAGGGAGCGAGCCCTGGAATTGATGTGAGAAGAGCAGCCTGAGACACTCAACTAAAATAAGTTTCATGCTGGAAACGTTCTTCAACCAGCACAAATGGGACTCAGCTGTAGAGTTCAATGATAGGCTGAAGTTCCCGAAGGACCAACATCAAATAGAAATGTCAATGGGCATTTCTGCAAATTTGATTGCAAGGGTAACAGACCCTGTGTTTGTCAACGCCTTGATGGAGATGGGTAGTTCTAACCCCATCTGAATTCCACCATCTGTCCCAGCAGAAAAATCCACAAAAACCAAAATTACAAAAGAGAAACAAATCGAAAGGACCCCCACCAAAAGAGTTACAAAGAGGGCGAGCTCAATCGATACTGACACATCCACAACAGCCCAGCCAACTAAGCCCAAAAGTAGACGACTCCAAAAATTATCTGAACCAGTGGAGGAAGTCCAAGAGGAAGAAACTGTCATCCCTCAACAGGAGGTTGAGGAGGAAGAAATCTTGGTGGCTGGACCACCAGAAGACGTTGCTCCCATCTCATCCTTGGACCCAGGCCAGGTCAAGGATTTTTCTCCAGCTCATACTACTAGTCCATCATCTGCTGAACCTTTAGAGCAGATCGATGAGGAAGTCGAAGGAGAAGATGAATCTACTAATGAGGAGGAAGAAATGAAGAAGGCAGAAACTGTTGTGAAAATGCTAGAAACAGAAGCATGTCACTCTGTCCTTAGGACATTTCCAGGGATACAACTCACTCCAGAAACTTATGAAGCAGCTAGACGGCTGAAATTTCTTTTGCTCATCAAGGACAAAGAATTATATGTCCTTGATGCCCTTCTCAGAACCAGATCTATACATGCCTTGAAAATTGAAGAAGCCACCCTGCTCAACATCTTCACTGCCTCTTCTATTGTTGAGCTAAGGGAGACTTACAAACCAGACATCCTAGGCATGTCCAAATATGAAGCCAACGAACTCCAGATCGACCTCAGATCTGAATATGAAAAAGCAAACATGCTAGATTTCTATGAGAGCATTGAAGAAGGAGTGGTTAAGGAAGCTGAAGCTGGACCATCTGATGCTCACCAACCGGGTGCAGCAACAACAGAACCAGAACCAGATAAGCACATGGCTGATGCTGGAGAGCAGATTGTGGAGACAACGGCACAGGCTGAGGGGGAACCAGCCAAGACAAGCAAAATTCCAATAGCAGTGGTCAGCTATCCACAAGAGGAACATGAACCAGCTGGACAGAGGGTAGGAGGGAAGCTTATTGATGACATCTATACCCCTGCTATCGCAGCCACGATGGAGGAATTTGTGGAGATGACAAATTTGGAAGACATATTGATGACCCAGCATCAATCACTGTCAAATGAACAAGTGAAGGACCTCATCTCTCACAAAGTGGACAAGTTTATGTACGGGAATCTCTCTACAGTCCAAGACCAGGCCACCAGGGTACTTACTGAATTCAACAATCATTTGAAATCCCATGTGGACCAGGTGGACTCGGAGTTGAGAAGAATCTGTAGATTGAAGCTTGAATAGCTAAGCAAGAAGATGGATGATGATCGATCTGCTGCAGAAGAGAGGAAGGCACAGATCGATCAGACTATAGTCACAATGGAGCGTAAAGTCAACGAAATGTACAAGATTGTTATTGAATTTGCAAAGAAAGAGAAGGACATGGTCCATGCCATTGGCAAGGAGCAGACAGATGGCATCGCTGGTGAAGTGATAAAAGAAGCTAATGCAGAAACCAGATCGATGTTTAGGAAATTTGAAACTGATGGAAAATATTTTGTAGCCAGAAAGATGAGCGAACTAATTGACTCATTCAACGAAGACTCTAATTGACTCATTCTTTGATGAGATTGGAGTGCTAAAAGAAGAGCAAGAACGTTTCGCTGCCAATCTGGCTTCAGCAAAAACCTCACTACAAAAGCAGATTGACAATTCTAACCTCAACATCACATCACTGCTTACACAAAAGGTTGATTCCGATAAGGAAATAAAGGAGATGAAGGAGGAGATCACCTCCCTTAGGGCACTCATCAGTCTGTATGTTGATGATGTCGAAAAGGGGGAAGGATCCAAGAAGAAGAAGGAGATGATGGGCTGGAAGTTTCTGGTGCTATCTGCTGCTCAGGTTGAGCTTTTTCAATTTCACCCACAGCACCAGATGATTGCAACTTTCCCTTCGCAACCGATGACTTTTTCCATTTCTTAGGTTCTTCCCCCTTTTCGACATCATCAACGTACATCTGGATGAGTGCCTTAAGGGAGATGACCTCTTCTTTTAAGTCCTTCATTTCCTTCGCAGAATCAAGCTTTTGTGTCAGTAGGGCATTGATGTTTAGATTTGAATCATCAATTTTCTTTTCGAGTGAGGCTCTGGTTTTGAGCAGATCTTCCTTGTACCCTTCTTGGTATGCTTTGATAATTGCAATTTCATCAAAAAAAGACTCAATCATTGTCTTTTTTGGGTAGCGCAGATCACTCAACTTCCTCTCAACAAAGTTTTTGCCATCTGATTCAAATTGCCTGAACATGGCTCTTGTGTGTGCATTGGCCTCCTTTATCACATCAGCTGCTATGCCATCCGTTTGTTCCTTGACAATGGTATGAACCATGTCCTTTTCTTTTTGTGCGAATTCTGTCACAATCTTGTACATTTCATTCACCTTGAGCTTCATGGTTTCTAGAGTCTGATCGATCTGTGCCTTTCTCTCTTCTGCAGCAGATCGATCGTCATCCATCTTTTTGCTCAGCTCCTCCAGTTTCAATCTGCATATTCTCCTCAAATCAGAGTCAACCTGGTCAACGCGAGTTTTCAGGTGGTTATTGAACTCTGTGAGAATGCGAATGGCCTCGTCCTGGACTGTAGAGAGCGTCCCATACATGTACTTGTCAACCTTGTGAGAGATGAGGTCCTTCACTTGAGCATTTGACAGGGATTGATGCTGGGTCATCAATATGTCTTCTAGATTTGTCATCTCTACAAAATCCTCCATCGTGGCTGCGACAGCAGGGGTATATATGTCATCTGTTTGTATACCTCCCACCCTCTGTCCAGCTGGTTCATGTTCTTCTTGTGGCTGTCTGACCACTGCGATGGGAGCCTGACTGGCCTTGGCTAGTTCCCCCTCAGCTTGTGGAGTGGTCTCCACAACCTGCTCTCCAGCATCAGCCATGTGCTGATCTGGTTCAGGTCCTGTGATTGTTGCACCCGGTTGGTGAGCATCAGTGGGTTCTGCTTCAACTCTTTCTTCCTCAGCAACTTCTTCCTCAATGCTGTCATAAAAGTCTAGCATTTGTGCTTTCTCATACTCAGATCGAAGGTCGATCTGTAGTTCGCCAGCTTCAAATTTTGACATACCAAGGATGTCTGGTTTGTATGTCTCCCTTAGCTCAGCAATAGAAGAGGCCGTGAAGATATTGAGTAGGGTGGCTTCTTCAATCTTCAGGGCATGTATCGACCTGGTTCTGAGCAGGGCATCCAAGACATAGAATTCTTTGTCTTTTACGATCAAAAGGAACTTGAGCCTTCTGGCTGCTTCATATGTTTCTGGGGTGAGCTGGATCCCAGGGAATGTCCTAAGGACAGAATGATCTGCTTCTGCTTCAAGCATTTTCACCACAGATTCTGCCTTCTTCATCTCTTCTTCCTCATCTGTTGATTCATCTTCTCCTTCAACTTCCTCATTTATCTGCTCTAAAGGTTCAGCAGATGATGGACTTGTAGTATGTGCTAGAGAAAAGTCCTTGACCTGGCCTGGGTCCAAGGATGAAATGGGAGCCACGTTCTCTGGTGGTCCTGCCATCAAGATTTCCTCCTCCGCAACCTCCTGTTGAGGAGTGACAGTTGCTTCCTCTTGGACTTCCTCCACTGGTTCAGATAGTTTGTGGAGTCTTCTCCTTTTGGGCTTAGGCGGCTGGACTGCTGTGGAAGTGTCAGTGTCAACTGAGCTTGCCCGCCTAGTAACACTTTTGGAGGGGGTCCTTTCGATTGGTTTCTCCTTTGTAACTTTTGATTTTGTGGACTTCTCTGCTGGGGCTGATGGAGGAACCCAGATTGGGTTAGAATTGCCCATCTCCATCAAGGTGTTGAGAAATACAGGGTCTGTCACCCTTGCAATAAAATTTGCAGAAATGCCCATTGACATTTCAATCTGGTGTTGATCCTTTGGGAATCTCAATCGATCATTGAATTCCACACCAGTGTCCCATTTGTGCTGGCTGAAAAAGGACTCCAGCATGTAGCTTATTTTTGTGGAGTGTCTCAGACTGCTCCTTTTCACTTCTATCCCAGGGCTTGCTCCCTTCACAAAAGTGATCATCTTGGCCTCCTTTGCCAAGAGATCGAATAGGATTCTTCTCCAATTCACTGGAAAATTAAGTACGATGGCAGCCAGAATCTTGAATTTTTCGGGAGTGACTTGGTCATAAGAGCCATTATGGTTCAAGAAGATTCGCTGGACGAATTCGAAGACTATCTTGAACTCGGGTGCTAGTAGGGCTCTGTTGAACATCTTGTTCACGTAGCGAATAGGCACCACCATTACCATCTCAACTGCTTCCTGGAGTTGGGCTTCACTGATGTCACCCAGACTGAGACCTTCGTCCTTCATCTTGTAAACATTGTCAATAATATTTAGAACGTTGTAGGTGGTGTTGCTGATGGTGCTACCCTTGCTAACCCGGATGGTTGCTTCGTTTTCACTCTTCTCTCCCTGCCATGAGAGATAAAATGCAGCTACTTCATTGGGCAAGTAGTGGACAGGATGAGAGGTGATGAAATTGTGAAATCCTACAAAGAAAACAAGATAGTATATGTGAGCACTTTCCTTTCATCAATGAAGTATAAGTGCCCAAAAGCAGTTTACAGAATATGAAGTCCTATATCACGGTACGATGAACATACAAGCAAAAGGGTAAAGCTAATCTCAAAGCAAGTAAGAGAAATTTCATAGCAGACATGATATAGAGCAGTTAAAAGAAAAACTCATAAATCTTAAACCTTTACAGCTTCTAACAAGGTCGAAGGCCTTGTTCAGTTTATGAAAACCAAAGGTATCGAGTACTGCAAATAAATCTTGATGAATATAGGGTTTTAGGAAATTCACTTGCTCGAGAAATACAGAAGATTTGGGTGCCATTTTGGTAAAAGCAGAGAGTTTTTCGAAGGATTGAGAGAAAGTTTGAAGGTGGAAAATTTCTCTAAGTGTTGAAGGTATGAAGAGTGGGTGATAGTTGAACCGCCTTATCAATTATATAAAGAAAAGAAAGATAAGTAAGGTAATAATATAATTTAATAAACTTCCCTTTTTCAGCTTTTCCCGCCTTTCCAAAGTGTAGACTTGCAGTCTATTGCCGCCTCTATTTTGCGTATGATATACGCGCTTTTGATCGTGGGGATGTGAAGTGGCGCGTGTTGATTCATACTGCGAAAAGTACATCCTTTTTGTTGATTTGGTAAATATCTCATTGATCACTGTTCCCAAACATATTATCAATCATCACAAAAATAAAAGATTAGATATATTGTGTCAGAAATTAGATATATGGTATGATTAAGTTGATATAATCACCGTATATAGTTGACTTTCCCCCTTAACCAAGTAGTGGGATAAATTAATAAAAGATATTAATTAATATCCACGTGGCATCAAGTAATCTGGTTCACATCGATCTCTCGAGCTGTTTTGTTAATGCTATCGATCTGTTTATGCCACTTTCAAGTTTTGGACATTAATCTTGTGTGATGATCTGCTAATAATTCCCGGTTGGCATTTAAACGATCTGATTATCAATCTTCTATTTTGATGATCTGGTGTCAATTCCCAGTTGGAATTATACATGGCCTGTTTTTATCAATCTTGTTTATATCGATCTGATTCAAGTTCCCTGTTGGAATTTAGAACTTGGTTTGATCTGGTTCTATCTTCAAGGTTTAGTAGTCCCAATTTACTGCAAAGCATCTTGAACCTTCCTTCTGGTAATGCTTTGGTGAGAATGTCAGCTCTTTGGACTTCAGTGTGTATTTTTTCGATCTGTACATGTTTTCTTTCAACATGATCTCTTATAAAATGATGTCTTACATCCACATGTTTGCATCTAGTATGCAAAACAGGATTCTGTGTGATAGCTATAGCACTTGAGCTATCACAGAAGATGGGTATTTCCTTGACATCAATCTCATAATCTTTAAGCTGTTGTCTTAACCACAGTATTTGTGCACAACAACTTCCAGCTGCCATATATTATGCCTCTGTAGTTGATGTGGCAACAGATGTCTGTTTCTTTGAGAACCAAGAGATCAGTTTATTTCCTAAAAACTGACATGTATCAGATGTTGACTTTCTGTCTAGCTTGCATCCAGCATAGTCTGAATCTGTGTATCCAGTTAGCTCAAAGTTGTCTTCACATGGGTACCATACTCCTACATGGGTTGTTCCCTTAAGATATCTTAATATCTTCTTAGCTGCTTCCATGTGAGACTCTTTGGGGTTTTCTTGATATCTTGCACATACACCTACTGCAAATGTGATGTCAAGTCGACTGGCAGTTAGGTATAATAGTGATCCTATGATCCCTCTGTACTGTGTAATATTAGCTGGTTTTCCTTCTGGATCAGGTTCAATTTTCCCATTGGTCTGCATTGGGATTTTAATTGTTTTGCTGTCTTTCATCCCAAATTTGGTTAGCAGATCGTTGATGTATTTTGTTTGGTTAATGAAGATACCATCTGGTTCCTGCTTGACCTGCAAACCTAGAAAGAAACTCATCTCCCCCATCATGGACATTTGATACTTATTCTTCATAAGTTCAGCAAATTTGTCACATAAATAGGTGGATTGAGATCCAAATATGATATCATCTACATAGATCTGTACCAGGAGGATATTTTCTTTGACTTTGATAATGAATAAAGTCTTGTGAACTGATCCTCTTCTGAATCCAGAATCTAGTAGAAATGTTGATAATGTCTCATACCAAGCTCTAGGGGCTTGTTTAAGACCATAGACTGCTTTTGCCAGTCTGTATACTTTCAGGTTTGGATCTGCTTCTTCAAATTCAGGTGACTGTTCCACATATACTTCTTCTTCAAGGATACCATTTAGGAAAGCACTTTTGACATCCATCTGGTATACCTTGAACCGTTTGTGTGTTGCATATGCTAAGAATAGCCTAATTGCTTCTAATCTGGCTACTGGTGCAAATGTTTCATCAAAATCAATGCCTTCTTTTTGATTATAGCCTTAAACTACCAATCTGGCTTTGTTTCTGACTATTTCACCATTCTCATCCCGTTTATTTTTGAACACCTATTTTACACCTATGACTCCTTGGTGTTTGGGTCTGTCTACGAGATACCAGACCTCATTCCTTTTGAACTCATTGAGTTCTTCTTGCATTGCTGTTATCCAATCTGCATCTTGTAGTGCTTCATGAGCATCAGATGGTTCAATGCATGAGAGATAGCAGCTTAACAGTGCACTTTCTCCATGCATTCTTCTAGTTTTCACACGATCTGATGGGTTCCCAACAATCTGTTCTGGTGGATGATCTTGTATCCATCTCCTTCTCCTGGTCATCTCTTCATCTGATATCTCAGGTTCAGGTTGATCTGTTGGTTCCTCAAATTCAGGGTGTGATATAGAAGATGGTTGGAATGGGTTCTCATTAGCATTTTCTTCTGGATTTGGATTTTCAAATTGATTATCTTCTGTAATGACTGTTTCATTGCTTGGTGATCTGTTTTCACCGAGATCATGCTGTGTTGTTCCCCCTTGCTGTATGATCTCTTCAGCAATAGGTGGAGTGTTGATCTCTTCATCATCACTTTTTGAATTCTAGATAAGGATATCTTCAAGTAATAGTTCATTCATCCTTCTTGTTGTCATCTGGTTTTCTGTCTGTTTTTCATCTAGTGACCTGTACTCAACAATAGACTCATCAAAAACAACATGAGGTGTTACCTCCACAATATGAGAGTTCTTATTGTAGACTCGATATGCTTTACTAATATCAGAATATCCTAAGAATATTCCAGGGTCAGTTTTGCTATCAAAAGTCTTCAATTGAGATTTCCCATTATTGAGCTTTCTGTTGTTCCAAATCTCATATGGTGTCTTTCCATGTCTGAGTGTGCTGGATGATCTGTTTTGAGTATAGCAGGCTGTATAAATAGCTTCTGCCCAGAACTTCTTTGGTAGATTGGTTGCATTAAGCATTGTGCGAGCTGCTTCTTTTAGAGATCTGTTTCTCCTTTCAACAACTCCATTCTGTTGAGGAGTTCGAGCAGCAGATGTTTGATGAGTGATCCCCATCTTGTTGCAGTATGCTTCAATCTTTTGGTTGAGAAATTCTGTTCCTCGATCTGTTCTGATGGAGGTTATACTCATCTCCTTCTGTTTGGTGATCCTGTGTAGAAAATCAGGGAGTTTGTCTAGAGTCTCTTTCTTCTTCAACTGAAAGATGACCCAAGTGAATCTTGAATAATCATCTATGATTACTAAGGTGTATTTTCTCCCATTTATGCTTAGAGGTTTGACTGGACCAAACAAATCTAAATGCAAAAGCTCCAGTATTCTTGAGGTTGAGTGAGCTGTTTTGCTTGTAAATGATGATCTGGTCTGCTTTCCAGCTTGACAGGCTTCACATATATGATCTTTATCATATAATTGGTCTGGTAGACCTTCCACTAGTTTTTCTTTTGCAATCTTGTTGATTGACTTGAAGTTTAGATGGTTCAATCTCTTGTGCCATAACCAGCTTGTTTCTGAAACTGTTTTAATAACTAAACAAGTCTCGATCTGGTTTGTCCACTGGACAATATATAACCTGTCCTGCAGTTTACCGGTAAGGAGTATCTCATCTCCTTCCTTGTTCTTCACAAGATAATTGTTAGTATAAAAAATGATCTGATTACCGTTGGCGCAGAATTGACTTACAGAGAACAGATTTTGACTAAGACCCTCTACGTACGAAACATTAGTGATGGTGGTCTTGCCAACTTTTATATTTCCATATCCTCTGGTGTACCCTTTTGAGTTGCATCCAAAAGTGACATGTGGTCCTGGCTTCTCTATGTAATCTGATAGAAGGTTCTTAACACATGTCATGTGTTTTGAACAACCGCTATCTATGATCCTGATCACTCCTTTTGCTATCTTGCTCCTTCTTGTAGTTTTCTGGTCCTCGACTTCATCTAGACCGTTATCTAGTCCCACATAGCATTCATCCCATCCTTCTTCATCAATAGCAAAGAAGGCTTCATCATTTTCTAATGTGCTATCTGAGAAATGACTCGAGCTGCTTGATTCTTGTTCAGCTAACATGGCTTTTCATTCATGTTTGAGTTTTCGATCTCTCTTTGCTCTCAATTCTTCTCTTTGGCTTTTGGATAGATCAAGACAATCTGTTTTGAAGTGACCTGTTCTCCCACAACCATAGCAGGTATAATCTGTAGAGTTAGATGTTTTAGAGATTTTACCAGTCTGCTATTTTGATTCTTCCTTGCTATCAGATCGATCATTGTCACGCTTCTTGTAGAATTTATTTTTGTTGTCTTTATAGAAGCGTCTTTACTTCTTCGATCTGATCTCCATTTTGTCCATACGTTTGGCTATCATTGCAAACTCTTTTAACAGTTTCACTACTACAAAAACACTAATAGACAAGGGTTAAAAACCCTTGTCATAGCTTGTTTTCAACCCTTGTCGAAAGTGGTGTTGTCGTATATTCTCGCTCATAGACAACGGTTTTATAAACCGTTGTCGTATATAAAAAAAATTCGCTCATAGACAACGGTTCTTAAAACCGTTGTCGTAGGTCTTGTAAAAAATTCACCTATAGACAACGCTTCTTAGGACCCTTGTTGTAGATAGAAAGAAATATTCGCCCATAACAACAGTTTATAAAACCGTTGTCGTTGAGTTATAAGACAATATTATATTTTTTAACCTATTGCTAAAACTAATAAAATAAATATTAAAACTAGATAACTAATAGTAATCCCACAGCACTCTTATATTTATACAGCGATACAACAAGCATCAACAAATTAGAGCAGAGAATTTTTAAGTTAAAAATATAGGATATGCGAACTACAAGATCACGTGCAAAAAAAGTTTGACGGAAAAGATGAATGTAGCTACACAAACAACATAATATGTGCAGATTCATCTGAAATGCAAATGGGCATAAACAAGCACAGAACTTACTGTTGGGTGGTAATATGCATATATCATTCCAATTATCCAAATGTCGCGATCAAGGCCTGATCGAAAATGCCATTCATGCAAAAGGGAATGTTCGACTTTCGAGGCTGGGTATCCTGAAGTAGAACATTCTTTATTAAGATTGTGTTGTGGCACACATTAATGAACTTCAGAAATAATGTGGAAGGCTGGAATTTAACCTAGTAGGAACGTGAAGGGGCTTCAGAACAGATCAAATACCCCTGGTACTTCCCATATAAGAATGACTACTAAGAAGCAAGCTAGTATTTTAACAGCCATGACAGTTCCACATTCATTATACTTATTGTATATTCCAAGAGCTCCATGCACCATCAAAGTGAAAAGAGTGTGCATGGGGCATATGTAGTATAAGACGTAGCTATTATTAAACACAAGGCAGCAAAACAACACCAAGAAATTTAGCCGCCACATCATCTGCAAATCAGGACTAATCCTTTAGGAATAGGATTAAAGTGACACCACAGGACATTTCATATCAGAAAAGAATCTAACCTGGGCAAACCTAGCAAGGCTAAAATCCTTGCGGATATAATAATATGAGAAATGCTCAAATCCAGTCATCCATACATATGCAGCAATGAAGACTCTTATGGCATTGTAGATTTCTGTTGCAGCGAAGTAGTGATACATAAGAAATAAAACCTGTACATACAGGAAAAAGATAGCTAAGACTGTTCATTCCAGCTCAAGTATATTAAAGTATAGGAAGGCGCAGAATGTCACAAAAGAAGAGCTCAAGACATCGAGGAGATATCTAGTTCTCTAACTGATGCAAATAAATAAATTAATAATCAGACAAGTCACTAAAAATTCTTACACCCATATGGCCTTTTGAGCTTGTAGAGTGGACAAAAATTAAAAGTTCAAATGAGCAATATTTCTTCAATTTTATAATCAGTTTGGAAGGATATTCAAACAGCAACCGATTAGAAGATAAGTAGCTTGTTTAAAGATTAAGATTCATTTATCATCGTTGTAATTAGTTTTATAGTTCTATCTGCTGAAATGCTTTAAAAAATTAATTTAACAAATTCCACTAAAGTCTAGAAGTACTCGTTTGAAAAACTCAGATAAACAAATTTAAGATAGCGTAGTACTTAACAAAAAAGAACTCTACACAAGATGCAAAGTAGGGTGAGAACTATGAAATGATTACTGAAATCATCACATATAACACTTAGCTCAACCATAAACTGTTCACTTATCAGAAATACTAAGAAGTTCTCAATCAACTAAGACATGGCTGCCATATACAGGATATATGAAGCATGAGTTTCAAACAAGAGATGAAAGGTAGAGTGCATCACAGTCAACTTGATGTTGGAACTTAAAAAAAGCACTGCTGAATCAAACTCTATTCCAGCCCCAAAGCCCCAGTAAACTATTATTGAAATGTGAGTAAGGGTGAGGAAAGAAGATTTCTTCAAATTTGTAGAGAAATTAAAAATTAATACTGAAAAGAAACACTGTCAAGAATTATTTTATAAATCTCCCAAGAAACTTTTGACATAGCAATGATAGCAGCAGGTCTTGGTTTACCGTTTACCTTTACCTCTTGGTAGAGGCTCTTCCTTTCATCTTCAGTTTAGTGTTCAAAAAAATAAAATACTGTTCTAGAACCAGAATGATCACTGAAACATAAATTATTTCTTCAGATGGTTACCTGCATCTAGCCTTTCCACTCCTCAGTTTGGTGCCTATTCAGATACATCATTGACTTTCCAGAAAATGCTGACTTGTCACTATGAATCTTGAAAGAAGTAACTGCTGAGACAATGATGAGAAGGAAGACAGGAACAAGAAAAGGTCCCTGTTATAACTCTTACATCAAAAGTGAAAAATTTATAAGCTTACAACAAAGCCATTGACCAACCATCGCCATTGAATTAATGTATAATTGCAGAAATAAGTTAAAAAGCCATATGAAGTATTAGCACAGATTTGATTAGCATCACTTTGGACCACCAAAGAAGAAACCTAAGCTCTCCACTCTCTTTACCCAAATTACCTAAATCAGAGCCAGAGAGTGTTGATAAAAAATAAGTGGATTCACTCTACAACAGGATGTTAAGCTACTATAGATGGGATTACCCTGAGCAGTGTTCTGTGGAAATTAAAAAATAATAAAAGAAGAGGGTGGCATCTTCTGCAGTAGTAGTACGTCATATTTGTTACACCGGTGATTCTCAGGGGCAGTTTTCCGTTGACATCTAAGTTGAAGATAGCATCAATTTCAATATTGAACATGCTTCCATGTCCTTTGTGGCACTTGGACTAGTTTGGATGCAGTAATATATTTATTACATACAAAATTATTAGCTTATAGAGCGTCTACCAGAACACATGGATGTCAGGCTCCAAAGTGACCCTCAAGGAATCAGGCTATGAGGTTATAGATTGCTCGGTTGTCCGTCAATACCTGAGAGAGGGTGGCTAAGACAATCCACTGGCAAGGATGTGACCAGTTATAAATTGATGGAAAATAAAACTATTTTGATGGCTAGAGCACTATTTTTTCCTTTATATTATGTAATGTCAATATCGTGATCCATGCTCAACCTACTAACCAACTGATTGATTCTCATTAAAACTATTATCAGAAATGCACAGACCAGTTGAGAAGGAGAAACTAAATCACACCTTTTTTGATTCTCCAAGGAGAGTTGTCCGGTCACATATGTAATAGTATATTAAAAGGGTGCCAAATTCTGACCTGCACAAGATACGCCAAAAGCATAAGAATAACAAAATAACTAAAATCTTTCATTCTTAATCCAAATGATTAAGCTAAGAACTGGAAACTGCACCATACATGGCCCTCAAAGTCAATCGATTCTCCAACAAGAATGACCCATCCAGCATAAGAAACCTGATAATATATTGAAGTCAAGTACATAAGATGTCGTACCAATCAATGTAAGTTCAGTTTCACAGACCTTATGATATGGGAAGTTACGGATAAATTTCGGACTCTAGGAGAGGCTGGCTGAATGCCACCTCCTTCCAGAAGAAGATCTCTATCATCTTCTTTAACTACTCCAGCCAACTAAACCAAATTGACATCAGAGTTCCTTCCCCTGAGATGCATGAAATTTAAAGAGTGGCATTTAGTATCGTACAACATTGGCGGGTGTTGTATAGCTATTTAAATCATCAATAGTCAATACAAAGTAAAGCATGCCACAGTGAATCAACAGTTTCAAACACCATGACTTTTATTCTCAAATTGAGACTATCCAATAATCAGTCAGAGTGTCCTCCATACCAGTAGACAAAGTCTTAAACCTTCATACATTCGGAAAACCCAGCTCCTTCATTAACTCATTGATCGATAATCCAATACACAAACAGCTCAATTCCTACTTCTAACCAGAAGCACATGAATATCCGAATACGAAATCAAATATGGCAAATAATTTCTACAGTCGCCAAAAACAAGGCGGCCATCAAAAGCGTCTAGATCCAATCAAACATCGTTCTGAAGCTCCGAATACAGAAATCAAACAGATATTGAATCCAACTAAGAAGATACCTTGGTGACGAAAACAATGTTCGTATCGGTCTTGCAAATACAGCAGTGGTGGTCATTGCAAATGAATCGGAGGCGAGCAACGCATGTAGAGCAAACATCCTTGTGGCCGCAAGCACCGTACGCTACCCACTCCAAGATTTCCGCACAAACCGCGAAGCTATCGTCCATCTCCACTTCGAATCGAATTCGCCGATGCGGAAACAAATCTAGGGTTCCTGGCCCGAAATTTCAGAAATCGAAGGGGAATTGTAGCGTGGACAACGATAAATATATATGTGTATGTATGTATGCGCAACCGCGATTTGTGATTTGTAGAATTTTTTTTCTAGGGTTTCTGATTGTGATGATCTGTGATTGTGAATGTGAAGAGGGTAGGAGATAATAGTTTTCAATATGGCATCAAAATTTGACAAACATTCCAATCCCAAAGTTTATGTTGATTATGAAAGCAAAACAATACCTGCGTTACTTTCTATATACATTTTGGATGAAGACGACGAGATGATTGGAAATGGCGACGCCGGATTTAGGGTTCAAGAGATTTGGAAAATTTCAGTTGAAGAAGATTTGTCTACGACGCCGGATTTAGGGTCTTTATGAGCTATCTGTGTTGTTACTCCAGTTGAGGTGGTTACTGTCACTTCTTCAGTAATCTATAGTGGACCTTCTTCAATAACCTTCCACATCAGATAGTGATGGGCTTTGAGTGCCATCTTGATTCTGAAGCTCCATTCTCTATAACCTTGGATAGAGAATTCTTCACAAGCCCTGACAAGAGATGATTCCATAGCAGATAGTATGCACGTGAATGAAAATAGGTTTTCCTAGATCTATTCAAGTTGACCACGCAGGTATTAATCTTGTGAAATAAAAACAATGGTCGTTTGAACCACTACTCTGATACCACTTGTTGGTCCCGAAAGAGCAAGGTTTGGTGTATGGGGGGGGGGGGAATACACCAAACACAAACTTTTCAGTTTACTTGACAGGTTAATAGAGAGTTCAAGCTATTCTATATAAGAAATTGCTTGGTAGATGACTAGACAGATCGATATGCAGATCGATTGCAGTTTTAGTCCTCACAGATTGCTCTCTTAGTGTAAACACTTGTCTAATAATAAGAGTGATCTTATTACTTTCTGAGTGTTGAGTGAGTGAGGAATAATGGTGGATTAGTGACTGCTCTTGTTTAGAAAACCTTAGGAATAGTCCAGATTGTTAAGCAGATTGATTGAGATGCAGAAATATATGATAGTGCAGAATGTTAGAATAATAAACAACAGAAATGAAATATGCAGGAATGTAAAGCACACAGTTGTTTAACGTGGTTCGGGAAATCCCTACGTCCACGATCTGGTCAAAACTAGACCAGATTATCCACTACTAGGATACTCTGCTTCTTTATACTCGTGGAGAACGAGTCACAAGTATCAATCACAACTAGAGTGATACTTATGCACGAAGTAAGGGTCGTGTCCCTTTACAACAGATTACCTCTACGTTACCACTAGAAAACTACTAGCTAGCAGGGTGATCTCCTTTCTCTCGATAAGACAGACTTGAATCGAGGTGGTTGGTGTGATGTAGAATCACAGAGTGTTGAAGCTCTTAGTCTGGATAGCAGATTGATTGCTTGAAGGTACGACTATAGTATAGCTTGCGTGTGTTCTCTGCTTTCTCCAGATCTCTAACTTCAAGTATATAAACATTGAATTTAGAATTCTAGCCGTTGTTGATTGGCGTGATATAGATGGTATATTGCCAATCAATGATTTCCATCATTACTGTTCTTGCCATATAGGAAAGGTTGCCTCAATCTTTGAGTTTATAGAGAGCAGATTGCTAACGGTCTCTTTCCTTCTATGTGATAACCGAAGATCTTCTTTCCAATCCCAGTTGGATGGACTTTAATCTTGACGTGGCAAGAGCATATGATGTGTAGGATGATGTCAGCTGGTGGATTGATGACTCAATCGTTCTGGTTCCTTGCTGTAGGCATCGATCTGGTCGCTGTCTGTTACAGCAGATCGATTCCTTTTGGCGTGAAATCTTGACCTTCATCCTATACTAAGTTGAGATTGACTTCAATAGGAATATTTCCTTTACTTATCAAGTCATCTCCTAATCTGTTCCATAACAGAGTACACTTTATATCTAGTGATCTGTTTAACATGTAGAACAGTTTAAACTCTAAGATAACTAAGTGTGTTTCGAAAGACCATCATCAAAACTAAGTTACTAAGGGTTCCCAACAATTTCCCCCTTTTTGATGATGTCGAAACCACACTTTACAATAATGTCCTAGCAACTCTTAAGAGTGATCTGGTTTGATGACCAGATAGATGATTGTTCGTTATTTAGGTTATAACGATTTAAGACAGTTTATATATGTTCTGGACAATTAGGGGTTGTCATCAGAAACTTCAAATGAAAACTTCATAGATAAGGGAGAATAAAGTTTACAGATAATCATGACAAAGGTAAGAAGTGCAGATCATAATGATAAGAAAAATATAGCTATCTGCTCTTTCTTCTCTCTTCCTGTTGTCTCTTCATCTTAGCTGGACACTTTCGTAGATGCCTTCTCTTATCCTTATATAGTCCGGGTCTTCTGCATCCACCTTGTAGCCTCTATTCTCTGCCAGTTGGTTAATGAAGGTGAGCAAGAATGTTTTATCAGGCAGATCAGTCCCTGGAATGGTGGGGCATGATCTGAATTCTTTCTCCGGGGCAGTGATCTGGATATTTACTTTTGCTGCAGCCTTTCTAATCTCATCTACCAGATCACTTGCTTCATTCATGTCCATATATCATTTGAATGCCTCGTTGGGTGATCCATTAATGTATGCAGGTTCCTTTAGGAAGTATCTGCACAAGATGAAGGCATTCTTGAGTCCTTCCCATCCATCTCTCAAATGAACTGGGACCCAGTTGGTCACTCCAGTTGGTCTGATGTGAGCAGATGGCCAGCTGGATCCAGTTTTCTTCTTCTTCTTTTGGGTTTGGCTCGATCTGCTGGATGATTTAGATTTTTGAGTATGAGCAGATGGAGCAGATGGAGGGCTGGCTGATTGTGGAGTGAAATTTCTCCTTCTCCTTTCCTTTTGCAACAGCTGCAACTGGCTTCTTCCCTTTCACAGATCCTTCCCCCTTTTCGACATCATCAACAAACATATTGATGAGTGCCCGTAGGGAAGTGATCTCTTCCTTCATTGTTGCGATATCTTTATCTGTCTCCACTTTTTGTGTAAGCAGTGATGTGATATTGAGATTTGAATGATCAATCTGCTTTTGTAGAGATATTTGGGCTTTGGCCAGATCGGCTTTGTACTCCTCTTGATCTTCTTGAATCGTCCCAATCTCATCAAAATAAGCATCGAGCATGGTTTTGGTAGGATAGCGCAAATCACTCAGTTTTCTTTGCACAAAATCTTTCCCATTGGCTTCAAATTGCCTAAGCAGTGATCTGGTGTAAGCATTTGCCTCTTTCACTAACTCTGCAGTGAGGCCATCGGTCTGCTCTTTGACTATGGTGTGAACCATGTCTTTTTCTTTCTCAGCAAAAGCAATGACAATCTTGTAAATCTCTTTCACTTTAAGTTCTGTTGTGAACAGACTTTGATCAATCTGTGCCTTCCGTTCTTCGGTAGCAGCTCGATCATCGTCCATTTTCTTGCTAAGTTCTTCAATTTTCAGCCTGCATATTCTCCTCAAATCAGAGTCAACTTGATCGACGTGAGTCTTCAAGTGGTCGTTGAACTCTGTGAGTATGCAGATGGCTTCATCTTGGACGTGAGTGAGCGTTCCATACATCTATTTATGAACCTTCTGAGAGATGAGATCCCTCACTTGTGTATTGGACAGTGATTGATGCTGGTTCATCAATATGTCTTCCAAGTTTGTCATCTCCACATATTCATCCAGTGTAGCTGCGACAGCTGGGGTATAGAGGTCATCTGTTGGTATACCCCCTACTCGCTGTCCAGCTGGCTCGTGTTCTGGTTGAGCTTGACCACTCACTGCTTTTGGAATGGAGCTTTCCTGATCTGGTTTCCCGTCAACCTGTGCAGTGGTGTCCTTTTCAACCTCAGCCAAGGATTGATCTGGTGTAACGTCTGTCATGGCTGCACCCTGTTGGTGAGTATCAGCTTGATCTGCTGCAACCGCTTCCTCCACAACCTCTTCTTCAATCTCTTCATCTTCATGATCAGAGGTTACACTTTCGAAGAATTGCAGCATCCCAGCTTTCTCATACAAAGATCTCAGATCGATCTTTAACTTGATGGCTTCGTGTTGGGATATGGCTAGTATGTCTTGGGGAAAAGATTCTCTCAATTCTGTGATGGATACTCCGAAGGTGTTTAAGAAGATGGCTTCTTCTGCTTTCAGTGCATCGATGGATTTAACCTTGAGCAGAGCGTCCAGGACGTAGAATTCCTTATCCTTGATGAGAAGCAGGAGTTGAACTCTCTTTGCTACATCATAGCTCTCGGGAGTGAGCTGGATGCCTGGAAATCTTTTGAGAACAGCACGATCTACCTCTGCTTCAAGTAGTTTGACAACTGTTTCAGCCTTGTGCTTTTCTTCATCTTCACCAGAGGATGCATCTTCTCCTTCTGTATCCTCATCGATCTGATCGAGTGGTTTTGCAGACGATGGACTTGCAGTGTGAATGGGGGAGAAATCTTTGGTTTGGTCTGGGTTCAAGGATGAGATGGGGGCCACATCCTCTGGAGGACCACCCATCAGAACTTCGGCTTCCTCAACCTCCTGTTGAAGGAGAATGATTTCTGCAGCAGCAGGTACTTCAGCCTGGGCTTCATCAGCAAGTTTCTGAAGTCTTCTGTGCTTTGGTTTAGGTGGCTGGGCTGCTGTGGATGTATCAGTGTCGATCGAGCTTGCCCTTCTGGTGACTCGTTTGGGAGGGGTCCTCTCGATAGGGTTTGTAGTCTTAGATTTTGTGGACCGTTCTGCTGGACCAGATGGAGGAATCCAGATGGGATTCGAGTTTCCCATCTCTATCAACGCATTAACAAGCACTGGGTCTTTCACCCGTGCAAGCAGATTTGCTGAAATGCCCATTGACATTTCTATCTGATGCTGGTCCTTTGGGAAGTGCAGTCTGGAGTTAAACTCAACAGCTTTATCCCACTGGTGTTGGGGGAAGAAGGTTTCCAGCATAAAGCTGATTTTCGTTGAGTGTCTCAAGCTACTTCTCTTCACTTCTATGCCAGGGGAGCCTCCTTTCACGAATAGAATCATCTTGGCCTCCTTTGCCAAGAGATCGAATAAAATCCTGCACCAGTTCACTGGCAGGTTGAGTACCACAGCTGCTAGGATCCTGAACTTCTCAGGGGTGACCTGGTCATAGGATCCATTGTGGTTGAGGAAGATTCGCTGTACGAATTCAAACAAAATTCTGAATTCTCGAGTGAGGAGAGCTCGAGTAAACATCCTGTTTGTATATTGGATAGGTATGATCATTACTATCTCCACTGCTTCTTGCAGCTGTTCTGCAGTTATTTCCCCAAGGTCAAGACCTTCATCCTTCAACTTATAAGCGTCGTTGATGATGTTGAGGACGTTATAAGAGGTGTTGCTAATAGTGTTCCCCTTACTAACCCTGATGGTTGCCTCGTGGCCACCCCTCTCTCCCTGCCATGAGAGGTAGAAAGCAGCAACTTCCTTAAGTAGAAAGTGAACTGGGTGTGAAGTGATAATGTTGTAAAAACCTACAAGAAACACGAAAGAGCATATGTGAGCACTATCCTTCCATCAGTGAAGTGTAAGTGCTCAAAGCAGTTTATGCAGTCTAGCAATCGATATCACAGAAATCACAAGTATATATATATGCAGATGAGTAAAAGCAGTTTAGCAAAAGCATGTTTAAGAGATAATATAGGACAAACAGAAACAAAAATCACAAAGCAATGAACCTTTGCACTGGCGGACAAAATCAAATGCCTTTTCCAGTTTGTGAAACCCGAAGGTATCAAGAACTGCGAAGAGGTCTTGGTGCAAGTATGGTTTCAGAAATGTCGCTTGATCGAGAAACTGAGATGATTTGGGTGCCATTTTTGCTAAAAATAGAGTGATTTTCGAAGGTAGAGAGAGTTTGAAAGAGAGGGAATTTTTGCTAAGGTTTCGGAAAAATATAAGTGTAAGTGATAGATGAAACAACTTATCAAACATATAAACGAAGGAGAAGATAAGTAAGGTAATAAAATATTCAGAAATCCTTCCCTTTTTCAGCTTTTCCCGCCTGTCCATGTTCTAGGTTTACAGTCTATCACCGCCTCTCTTTATTGTATGATGCACTTGCTTTGATCGAATGGTTGTAATGTGGCGCGTTGTTTTTGTTGCAGTCATTTTTCTCCCTTTTTCTCGATTTGGTAGATATTTCCTCGATCACATTTCCCAATTACTGTACTTAATCATCAAAAATAAAAGATTTGATATCTGATGTCAGAAAATATATAATTAGTCGCCGTATATAGTTGACCTTTCCCCCTTAACCAAGTAATGGGATAATTAATAAGAATTATTAATTTAATATCCACGTGGCATTAAGTAATAGTTTTTGTCTCCTTCATAGTGATAACTATCGATCTGGTTGTGCCACTGTCCAATCTGGTGTATTGACTCTTTTACTAATTCCCAGTTGGAATTTTGATTAATCTGTATTGACATATACTTAGTGATCTGGTTTCAATTCCCTGTTGGAATTTCTCGTGATATTAATTTTATCGATCTGAACCATGTCAATCTGGTTTGGATTCCTTGTTGGAATATTTAACTTGATCTGGTTTAGATCAATCTGGTTCATGCCTCAAAATTTAATAATCCTAGTTTACCACAAAGCATCTTAAATCTATCTTCTGGTAATGCTTTGGTAAGAATATCAGCTCTCTGTATTTCAGTGTGTATCTTCTCGATCTGTACATGTTTTCTTTCAACATGATCTATTATAAAATGATGTCTTACATCCACATGTTTGCATCTGGTATGCAGAACAGAATTCTGTGTGATAGCTATAGCACTTGAGCTATCACAGAAGATTGGTATTTCCTTGACATCAATTTCATAATCTTTAAGTTGTTGTCTTAACCACAGTATTTGTGCACAACAACTTCCAGCTGCCATATATTCTGCCTCTGTAGTTGAGGTGGCAACTGATGTCTGTTTCTTTGAGAACCAAGAAATTAGTTTATTTCCTAGAAATTGACATGTACCAGATGTTGACTTTCTGTCCAGTTTACATCCAGCATAATCTGAATCAGTGTATCCAGTTAGCTCAAAGTTGTCTTCACATGGATACCATAATCCTACATGGGCTGTTCCCTTAAGATATCTCAGTATCTTCTTAGCTGCTTCCATGTGAGACTCTTTGGGATTTGCTTGATCCTACTGCGAAATCTAGAATTCTAACTTCAAGTATATAGGCTCGCGTGTGTTCTCTGCTTTCTCCAGATCTCTAACTTCAAGTATATAGGCATTGAATTTAGAATTCTAGCCGTTGTTGATTGGCGTGAGATAGATGGTATATTGCCAATCAATGATTTCCATCATTACTGTTCTTGCCATATAGGAAAGGTTGACTCAATCTTTGAGTTTATAGAGAGCAGATTGCTAACGGTCTCTTTCCTTCTATGTGATAACCGAAGATCTTCTTTCCAATCCCAGTTGGATGGACTTTAATCTTGACGTGGCAAGAGCATATGATGTGTAGGATGATGTCAGCTGGTGGATTGATGACTCAATCGTTCTGGTTCCTTGCTATAGGCATCGATCTGGTCGCTGTCTGTTACAGCAGATCGATTCCTTTTGGCGTGAAATCTTGACCTTCATCCTATACTAAGTTGAGATTGACTTCTATAGGAATATTTCCTTTACATATCAAGTCATCTCCTAATCTGTTCCATAACAGAGTACACTTTATATCTAGTGATCTGTTTAACATGTAGAACAGTTTAAACTCTAAGATAACTAAGTGTGTTTCGAAAGACCATCATCAAAACTAAGTTACTTAGGGTTCCCAACACTCTCTAGTGAAAACACTTAGTCAATAATAAGAGTGATCTTATTATTTTCAAAGTATTGTGCTTGCGGAAATATGGTGGATTTAGTGGGTGCTCTTGTTTAGAAAACCTTAAGGATTAATCAAGTTGTATTAGTAGATTGATTGAGATGCAGATTATATGATAGTGCAGATGGTTAGAACAATAAACAACTGAAAGTAAAATGCAGAAATATAAAGAACACAGTTGTTTAACGTGGTTCGGGAAATCCCTATGTCCACAATCTGGTCAAATCTAGACCAGATTATCCACTACTAGGATACTCTGCATGTTTATACTCGTGGAGAACGAGTCACAAGTATCAATCAATTCTAGAGAGATACTTATGCACGAAATAAGGGTCGTGTCCCTTTACAACAGATTACCTCTACGTTACCACTAGAAAACTACTAGCTAGCAGGGTGATCTCCTTTCTCTCGATAAGACAGACTTGAATCGAAGTTGGGTTGGTGTGATGTAGTATCACAGTTTGAAGCTCTTAGTCTGGTTCACAGGTTGCTTGAGAGTATGTTGACAATATAGCTCGCGTGCGTGTTGTGTGTTATACTCCAGACCATGGCTCCAAATATATATAGGCATTGAATTTAAAATTCTAGCCGTTTGTTGAGTGGCATGAGATTGATTGTTTGATTGACAATCAATACTATCCATCATATCTGTTCTTGCCATGTAGAGAACGTTGACTCAATTTTCAAGTTATGGAAAGCAGATTGCCAACGGCTTCTTTCCTTCTATGTGTCAACCGAAGATTCTCTTTCCAATCCCTGTTGGATGGACTTCAATTTTGACGTGGCAAGATGGTATGATGTGTAGGATGATGTCATCTGGTGGTTTGATGACTCTAACGATCTGGTGCTACGCTGTAAGTGACGATCTGGTCAGTGATCAGGTCGCTGTCTGTTACAGCAGATCGATTTTTTTTTGGCGTGAAATCTTGGCCTTCATCCTATACTATTTATAGAAATGACTTCTATAGGAATAACTCCTTTACATGTTAAGTCATTTCCTAATCTGTTATTTAACAGAATTCACTTTAAATGTAGTGATCTGCTTTACACATAGAACAGTTTAATTAAAAGGAACTAAGTGTGTTTCGAAGGATCATCATCAAAACCAAAAATACATTAGGGTTCCCAACAAATCTATCTTTTCTACAGGTAAACCCATTGCCCGTAGCAATTTCTGTGTGCTGTAGTAATTCATGGGCACTTTGTGGTGATCTGGGAATGCCTCATTCAATAACACACACATCTCGGTGAAATATTTTTGTGGCATCCCAGAACGGGCCTTCAAAGTCATAAGATGAGCCACAAAAGACAACTGAGTGTGGTTCTTACACCCTGGGTATAACTCTTGATCGGCAACGTCCAACAACTCGTACAACAACTTTGCTGTAGCATTTGGATCTTCCTATGTGTCTGGGTTGTTAAAATTGGGACCGCCGAGATCATGAACCATCACGTGGTATGTCCCGTATTCTTCTTCGGGTTCTACATCTACGTCGACACGTGTTTCTTGAGCATATGAAGGTATTTTATTTTCACCATGAAACCTCCAGATCTTGTAACCCCGTGTGAAACCCTTTTTAGCGAGATGAAGCTGTACAACATCTGTACTTCTAAAGTATATATTCTTACACTTCACACACGGACACTTGATTTTTTCTCCATCCATTAACTGAGGCTGGCTACTTGCAAATCTTAAGAACTCGTCAAGCTCAGCAAGGAAGTGTGGATTAAATCCCCCATTCGGAAGTAAACGCAGATACATCCAATCTCGACTCATTTTTATAACCCTGATTAATATTAATAAGTATTCACATAGTAAAATAAAGATTCATTAGTTACGGAGAGGGCGAGAATATATTAGTGGTCTATTAAATTAGACATTTAAATGAAGATTGCACATGTGTAAACATAGACTCACTTAGGAAAGTGTTAAATGAGAGTTGAATTATTTGAAATTAAATAGAGGGAGAGAATTATAAGTTGATTTGGAGTAGAATAGTGGACGACAATAGAGGACGAGAATTATGAAAATTATGGTCCCAAGTTGAGAATTATGGTTTGCTGGCGAATTTTATAAGTTCATTTGCAATTGATTGCATTTGGTTATTTTTGGTCATTTAATTTGGTCATTTTTGGTGATTTGCAGTTGATTGCATCCAAATTAATATCCCATATCACTAAATCTAATCAAAACAGCCAGCTGACATAATCATGAAAATATCCCAACATACATTTCATGATCAAAACATTCGAACATAATAATTAAAATATCACAACACATGCATCTCATCAAACCACCACAATATAATATTACACATATTGGGAGAAGATCCTTAAGACGTAATCAAAATCTATCCCGAAGGGAGAAGATCCTTAAGAAATTAATTACGTCTATCCCAATGTCATAAATCCCCCATTTCGTTATACTATATTACCAAAATTAAGAAATTAGAAACAATCAACTAAACTAATTAACCAACATTATATGTTTGTGTAAATTAAAACAATAATTTAAATTAAACAATAAATTCACTCATTATGAAATTAAACAGACTTAGCGAAAATATGAACAAAGATTAGTCTAAATTAGTCTAAATTATTTGGGTGTAAATTAGTATAATTAACCTACACAATTAACTAACATGATTAATCAAATTAAATACAAAAATTAACTAATTCATTATAAATGCTAAATAATCTAAAAATTACCTAATAAAGTTAAATAATTAACCTAAGTAATTAAATAAGTACATTATTATAATTTAATTACCTTTCACCGAAGTAGGGAACGCCGGAGCGGTAGAAGGCGGCTCGGAAAGGCTGAGAGAGGAGTCGGGCAGTGACATGCGTAATTAAATAAACCCTAATTAAACAATTTAAACTAATTAATCAACAATTTAAACTAAGATATAATAATTTACATCAAGTAGACAAATCCGTCAATTATCTTTAACACTAACACTAACTAAACTAATTAATTTATTAAGGATTAATTACAATAATTAGAAGAAAAAAATTCAAATTAGTGAATTAACTAAAGTAATTAACACTAATTTGTTAAAGATTAATTAAATAATTATCCTTAATCCTAATTAAGTAATTTAGAAAATAATTTATTCAATTATTCAATTAACTAAACTATAAACTAATTTATTCATTTAAACAAATTAAAATTAATTAACCAAAAATTAGGTTTAACAAATTAATCAATTATCCTAATAAACTCTACTAACAAGTAATAAATCAACAAATTCAATAGTTAAATATAATTCAACTAATTAAATCAATTTATATCAAATTAACAAATTAAATATATATATTAACAAATTAAATAATTAAACCTTAAGTAAATAGCATAAAAAAATACCCTAACAATATCCTAATTAACATAACTCAACCTATATAATTAATAAAATACCCTAATTAATTCAACTTAATTAGTTAATTATGTATAATTATCACATAACCTAATTAAAAATAATTATAAAAAATAACAATAATTATAAAATAGTTAGTTAACGTACAATTAACAAAAATACCATACAATTAACATACAATTTATAACATATATACAGTTAGTTAACATAAAATAGTTAGTTAATTAACATACAATTAACAAACAAAATTTTAAAAATTAACAATAATTAGAAAATAATTATCAAAACTTAACAAATTAACAATAATTAAAAAAAAAAGAATTCCTTACCTGAAGAGGCGGACTACTTCTGGCGGCGGACTGCTTCTGGCGGCAACGGGCCCGGAGTGCTTCAGGCGGCGTTGGTAGTGGCGGAGCAGCGCGGGGGAGGGGCGGCAGCCGGAGCAGCGCGGGGGAGGGGCG
>JAPKLX010000299.1:122528-158564 GCA_026898415.1 Leonotis leonurus | reverse complement strand
GCAGCGCGGGGGAGGGGCGGCAGCCGGAGCAGCGCGGGGGAGGGGCGACAGCGGCACAGGGGCGAAGGAGAACTTCAAACAATTGCAAAATTTTAAAAAAAAAAGATAGAAATAGAAAGAGGGGAAGGAAAATGGAGGGATTCGACTTACATGGGAGTATTACGGCGGTGGAAACTCCAAATCGCCTTCAAATCGCCGGTGGGGGAGGGATTTAGGGTTGCAGCGGCTGTTTTTCGCGAAAGGAGGCTGATTTAAAGGGCTGGACGACGGACTGGACGACGGACCAGTCCGTCGCCAGCATTAAAAATAAAATAAAAAAAATTAAAGCTAACGACGGACTGTTTCGTCGTCCAGTCCGTCGTTAAGTTTGGCGCCAACATACGCGCCAAAAAACGGTCGCCAGTCCGTCGCCAGTCCGTCGTTAACCAAACTCGTTGGAGTCCGTCGCCAGTCTGTCGTCAGTGGAAGATGGAAATCAATTCCGTCGTCCATTCTGTCGCCAAATTAAGGTTTTTTTGTAGTGTTTGGAACATGAGTTTTGCCTTGAGCAAGAGAGTAACTAACATATGAGAATTTAAATATTGAAAATAAATAATTAAAAAAGAAACACATAAAGTAATCTATAGAGAAAACAACTTGACTTGAAATAAAATTATTAAGTCTCGACTTGTGTCTTGATCATTGATACAAAGGTTTTCGCTTTGCACACACATTGATGGTGAAAGATAGTTGTCAACTACCCCCTTTTAAAATTGCCGCGTGCCTCCTAGCCCCACCCAACATACCCTTTCGATCCAGAAGATAAAGAGTTACCGTTTCCATTATACCCGGTCCCAAACTCTCGTCAAAGCCAAATTTACTCTGGGTATACTCAACTAGAAATAAACGCTTGCTCCACTAACACTCCACGCTTTTCAGGTATCCCGCCAATGAAACTTTTGCCCATCATCACCCACACTAGTCCCAATAATCAGGATGAAGATGCAATTTATCACATTTCAGTGTTTGTTGAAACCTGCATTGCTCAAAATACTATAGGTCGTTATAGCACCAAGAGTTTGATCAAGTTATATAGGAATCAAACATAGTGTTTTAGGAACATGCTGACACAATTATAAGCTCGTTTTAACTTCTAAAGATATCAAACAAAACTTAATTCATTGCACCCAAGTTGTAATACCCCGCTCTTTTAATAATAGTATTAATTGAGTTTATTATATTAGAGTTCTCATATCTGTTAAGAATTTTAAAACTCCAATTTTGAGTTTCATTTTAGGTTATTAATTTAAATTGAATAATGATTTAAATACGAAGTTGAAACAAATCGTTTAAGTAGTTTAATTGAACTAATCTTGTCAACTATTAGACTAATTTGTCTAATTATAATAAATAAGATGAGATTTAAATACAAAAACATATCTCAATTATTAAAGAATGATGAATTATTTCATACAATACAAGTTATACAAAACAATGAAACAAATAATGATATCTAAAAAGATATTTCAAATACTACAAAAGTCTAAGTCTCCACCCTCATATCTAAACCTAAAAGTCTTGCACCTAGCCAGTAGCAAATCCCATGAAATCAATATTCATTTCCCGAAATATTATTTAAGATTTAAGTAACTCATTTTAAATGAGTAATGATAGCTTTAATTTATTAAATGCTATTTAATGAGCTAAGATTTTCGAGGAAAATCCGAAGTTGCATTTTAGAATATAGAATGCATACGAAACTATAAAACCTAATAATTAGCTTTTAAATTATAGATATATTTATTTAGATTCTAAGATCTCTAAACAACACGTATATTATGAAGCTCTGTATGGCAGAAAATGTAGGTCGCCACTTTATTGGGATGAAGTCTGTGAAAGAAAACTCTTAGGTTCAGAGTTAGTTCAACAGATGGTCGAGAAGGTCGACCATATCAAACAAAAGATCAAAGAGGCTCAAGATCGATAAAAAAGTTATGCCGACAAGTGTCGTTCAAATTTAGAGTTTAATGTAGGGGATCGAGTATTCCTAAAAGTATCTCCTTCTAAGGGAGTTATACGCTTTGGAAAGAGAGGAAAGTTACGTCCTCGTTACATAGGACCTTTTGAGATCCTAGAAAGAATAGGCCCCGTAGCCTATAGGTTGGCACTGCCACCTAGCATTGGAGATGTGCACAATGTGTTTCATGTCTCGCAATTGCGAAAGTATATTTTCGATCCAATACATGTGATAAAATATGATGAAGTAGTCCTAGCACATGATCTAAGTCATGATGAGAAACCAATGGAAATACTTGATCGCAAAGTTCAAGTATTGATGAGTAAGGAGATTGCCCTTGTTAAAGTGTTGTGGAAACATCATGATAAAGAAGAAGCTACATGAGAACTAGAGGATAAAATGAAAGAAAACTATCCAAAGTTATTCCCTGAAGGTTTGTAAATTTCGAGATGAAATTTTTGTAAGGAGGGTAGGATGTAATACCCCGCTCTTTTAATAATAGTATTAATTGAGTTTTATCATATTAGAATTCTCATATCCGTTAAGAATTTTAAAACTCCAATGTTGAATTTCATTTTAGGTTATTAATTTAAATCGAATAATGATTTAAATACGAAGTTGAAACGAACCGTTTAAGTAGTTTAATTGAACTAATCTAGTCAACTATTAGACTAATTTTTCTAATTATAATAAATAAGATATGAGATTTAAATACCAAAACATATCTCAATTATTAAAGGATGATTAATTATTTCATACAATACAAGTTATACAAAACAATAAAACAATGAAACAAATAATGATATCTAAGAGATATTTCAAGTACTACAAAAGTCTTAAGTCTCCACCCTCATTTCTAAACCTAAAAGTCTTCCACCTAGCAGTAGCAAATCCCATGAAATCATCTTATAGCATGCGTTCAACCCATACTCCATCTCTTCTACCTCATTTTACATGTCGGTATCTACTTATCTTCACCTTAAGACCCTCATACCATCCCTCTTTATAAAGAGATCTCCTACAACATAAAAAGATAGAGAATATGTAAGCATGGAAGAGATAAGGAAGCAGGAGAAATAGGAGTGTCAAAGACCCTTAATCAACAACACCTTTCATCAAATTTTCATCTCAAGCTCCCACAACAAGTATGTTATTCAACATTCATAATCAGTTCTTCTGTTTCAAATTATTCCTCAGTTTTCAACTAGTTTTATACAACATGAGATTAAGCATCTTTTATCTTTGAGAACTGAACAATTAGGATGATGCTTATGATTCCTATATAAGAAGAAATGGTAGTTCATCTATAAGAATATAAATCTCATTCTTTCACAAGCATATCGTGTTATGCAAATCAAAAATACTATAAGCATAGTGAATAATCCAAAACAAGAATAACTCAAGCCACAAACCTACTATTAAAATAAACCAGTAAAGTGAAACAAAATTTAGAAGAAAATAATAAGAATCAGAATTGTGGGTTACCTGTATCAATAGCAGAACATTAGGATGAACGAGTTGCAACCCTACTGCCACGACGCAGGGACGGTGCTGACTTCTTTGACGGTGGAGGGAGATAAAGCCCTACTGGAAACGAGCTGCAATAATGACGTAGTGCGACTGAGCTCGCTCAATTAAAAGAAACAGAGAGATTTCAGAGAGAGAATTGACATTGAAAAAAAAAGGTTTAAATCAATCTTAAGAAATTATGTTCTAATTGGGTCTATAATTGAAATAATCGAGTATTAGAAAGGTAAACTCGCACTGGGTCTATATCAGAGAGACAACGAGTTCTTGGGAACTATGAAAATATCAAACGAGTTCTTGGGAACTATGAAAATATCAAATTATAATTGTCCTTGGGAACTATGAAAATATCATCAACATATAGGACACGGTAGATGAAAGAGACATCTTCTAGCTCACCATGAGTGACACAACTACCATATAAGATCCTAATGTAACCAACCTGCTCTATGTATCCATCAAATCTCTTGTACCATTTCCTCTGAGACTGGTTGAGGCCATAGAGTGACCTCTTCAATTTGCATACAAGTTGTTCCTTCCCTGAAATTTGGTAACCTTTTGGTTATGTCATATAAATTTCATTGTCAAGGTCCCCATGTAGGAAAACTGTTTTAACATGTAGTTGTTCAAGTTGATGGTCATAATGTGCCACCATCTGGAGCAACAACCATATAGAGGTATGTCAAACTACAGGAGAGAAGATCTTATCATAGTTCACTCCCTCCTTTTCACTGAACCCTCTTGCTGCCAACCTGACCTTATATTTCACGTCTTCTTCCGAGCTTAATCTTTCTTTCTTCTTGAACACCCACTTGCATGTAATGACCTTCCTCCCCACATATCGTTGAACTAGATCCCAAGTGTCATTCTTGTAAGTGACTCAATTTCATTTTTCATTGTTGCAATCTATTGACTGGCCTCCGAAAACGCCAAAATCTCCCGGTAGGTGGATGGCTCAAACGACTCCACCTCTTATGTGACTTGCATAACATATCCAAATGTTTCAACAAACCCATAATGCATTGGTGGACCAACTCCAATCCTTGTAGCTCGACAAAGAGTTATAATGTATTGCATTGATTGATGATCTGTAGTTGGTGTGCTTCCCTTCCCCGATGTAGCGTGTTGCTCTTTAACATAGATATGTCGGCAAGAGGTACTGTCTGGCTCATTAAATCACTCCTCCTCAAGTCAAATGGAACATGCATGGCAATCTACCTGCTGATCAGGTCAATCACGATCTGCATGCGACCTGCCTTCTGACCTGCTTCATCGACAAGTTCAGTGAGCTGCTTCTCAACTTGCTGCAACTCCAACTGGTCGTCAGCTTCCTCATCATACTCTTTTATCGTACCACCTTGAATGATTCCCTCTAAAGAGATACAACTCCCCTTAAAAATGTTACACATCGCATTACCATCTAAAACCACATTTCTGATGATTCCAACTTACCTTCATTAACATGGTAGTAAGTTGTACATCCAAAGACCCTTAAGCTTGAGTAGTCAGAGGGCTACCCAGACCATACTTCAAGATGTGTATTATGGTTAATACACATGTGAGGAGAAAGGTTAATTTAGTAGCAAAGGTTAATTTAGTAGCATGCTGTCGTAACAACATTTTCCCAACAACGATGGGAAAGACCAGATTGATATAGTATACACCGAGCTCTCTCCAAAAGATTCTGATTCACACGCTCTGCTTCACCATTTTGATGAGGCGTCTCCCTCACAGTATGGTGCTTATAGATGCCCTCATCCTTGTAGAATTCGTTGAACTTAGACGAACATAATTCAAGGCCATTGTCTGTTCATAACCTCTTGTTCTTCTTCCCAGTTTGATTCTCAATCAACACCATCTAGTGCATGAAAAACTTGAAAGTTACACTTTTGTGTTTCAATATGAATACCCAGGTCGTGCAAGAGTAATCATCGATGATCGACAAAAAATATATATTTCCACCTAGGAATTCAACTTGAGCTGGACCCCAACAATTTGAATGAATGTTATCTAGACTTCCCTTAGTCTTATAAATGCTCTTTGGAAAGTTTTGGTGATGTAGCTTTTCAAGAACGCAGTGTTCAAAAAAGTTACGGCTATTAACTTTGTGGCCTTGAAGAAATCAGCCTTACTCAGAATTTGCATCCTTGGCTCACTCATGTGACCTAGTCTCATTTGCCATAATATAGTCATATTTTATTGCGGGACCTAAGTTGATACAATGTTTGCGGAACCAAAGATAGATGAATCTTGTACGAAATACAAAGTTCCATGCTTCACACCTTTTAGAAGCACACTCGAACCTTGGCATACTTTAAGGACTCCACCTTGACCTTTGAAAGTGTCACGTCCCCATTTTACTTCTCTAAGTAAAGTCGAGGAAAACGTGACTAACAGGGAATACGGATAAGGAAAATAAAACGAAAGCATTTATAAATGGATAAAATGTGAACCGTACATCAAAGAGGAAGATTTTGATAGAGTTGTGTGACCGAAGTCCAATACATCAACGAAAACTTTAACATTCGAAGTTATCAGGGATTATAACAACATCTAGAAACACGAATTAAACGCGTACAAGTCTGAAAAATACATAGTTCGAAGGCGAGATAGATAACTATAAGTTCTTGGGTCTAAACAAAAAGTCTGGCAACGGAAACTGGATCAATATCTAGATTTATATGTATGACGACATATAAACCACCGAGAGTAAAACAACAAGAATTTGACAAAACCCACCGCTGAGCCTTCCACTTTGTCATCACGACTTAACCTGTACATTTATAAATACATGCAGGGCTGAGTACGAAAGTACTCAGTAAACACATGCCGAAATCACATTCGTACTGATATATTTGCAATTATCGTAATACAGTGCAACATAGGGATTTTGTCACTAAAGAACCTATGTTCACTAAAATTCTTGTGATCTTAAAAGCTCGACAGCGCTGTCTAAGTTCTGGAGTAATCAAACATATCTGTAATTCTGTGTGTCGGGAAAGTGGCCACTTTCCGCGAACACTGAACCGGCCAACCCGCTAAGATGACTCATGGTTCTGGTGTACACTAACCTTAAAAGATATAAATCTTTAAAGGTCCGAAATCGATTAATTCATCAACAGATACGCATCATACCAAAATATAAACATTTTCGACAATGCAATACTTCATAACATTAGAAATTCTAAGCATTCTCAAACGAAAATCATAATTTTGGTACAACGCATACGATTTTGATTGTAAAAGAAAGCCTACCTGATGTGCTTCCTCATCAAACGAAAGTTTGGTGCAAATTGACTAGAATTTCCTTTCGCCGCACCTTAATCGTAATTAAGAGGAAAAATACTCATCGTGAGTATATAATTTATTTTATCTAAAAATGAAATAATATTCTATTATTTCATTAATCCTCTAGTCTCTTCACTCGATTAGTATTCGAGTGCGTAACGATTTCTAATCAATGAGATATTACTTCTAGTTTCATAATTTATTCGATCTAAATTATGGGATTAAATCTAACTATTAATAACTAATTCCTTTAATTACTATTTTAATCCAAAGATTAATTAAATCATTATTAAGGGATAATCAATCCATGTCTTATACCCATTCTGGGCCCATTTGATAGGTCCATAATTTATTAAAAACAAGCCCAACTGACTTCTATTATTCAGCTCATTTGATCTAATTAGCCCATTTTTTTTTTAACTAAACAATTTCAGCCCATCAGATTCATCATTAATCAGCCCATTAGATACACTAATATTGTCCTAATTCAACTCTAACCCTAGACACACACTCATCCGCCGTTTCTCTCCCATTTCCACCTTTCAATCGGTGCTCTCTCTTCTTCTAACAGAGACACCCCACTTTGGTTTTCACTTCTCCCTCACCATCACTCTCTCTGCTCTCTGTTCTTGCTCCATCGGCAGTGACGCAGCCGCCCTCCCAGCTCTTCGAATCGCGTCTGTTCTGGGTCGGGGAGCTTACTGGAGCTCCATTGCCGGCGAACTCAAGGTAAATTTCCTAATTCTAATTCTTTTCCTTTCTTTTCAGATTTTGTATCATGTTCTTATTTCATTCAAGATTTTGGTTTAGAAAACTGATAAGGCATCTAGTTGGAATTTGAGGTTTCAAATCTAAAATCTCTGTATTTTTGTAAATCTGGATAGTGATATAAGACTTCCTTCTTGTTCTAGGTGTAATGGTCGTTCGGAGAGGAGCATGTCACTGATCTACTTTCATCGGCCTCTTCACAGGTAACTTCCTACCTCTTTCTGATTTCTTAGTTTTAAATTCTGCTTCCAATGTGGGAAATTGATTTGACTGGGTAATTGATGTTGTTAGGAGCTGAGATGTATTGGGTTTGAAGTTGGGGTGATTCAGGTGCGGCTTCGTCCGTTGGGACAGCAGCTAGTTGCTGTCTCGTCGGTGTTCTGTTCCTCTGGAGATTCTAATCTCCAGGTAGTCTTTTCCCTTTTGTTTTATTCTAGTTCCTGAGTTGCATGTGTGCTGGTTGTTAGAAAGTGATATTAAAATTTTAAGTTTCTGATCCCCTTTGATTTCTTTGTGTTCCTGGTTTGGTCGAGGACCGAATGAATTTCGGTTTTGGAGTTTGGGGGTTTTTCTTATAGTTTATTGTTGAATTTTCATGAGTTCTAGGTTGGTTTCAGAATCTGTATAAGTCTAAATTCGAACATGTAATTGTTGTTCTATGTTTCTGAAATTCTGAATTTCACTAGGCTTTGTCTATGTTTTGGAGTCTGAATAATAACAGCATAGACCTATGTTCTAAGGCCAGACTATATATATATGTTCTTAAAGTTCTGAAAGTATAATAATAACTTCTAAATTTCTAGATTATGAGACTGGGCAAATACCTACGTTCTGAATTCGAATACATATTTATGTCATATTCTACGATTTCTGAAAGCATAAAGTATAGTTTCTAATGTTCTGAAATATAACAGCATATGAACATCTATGTTCTTATTTGACCGAACTGTGTTCTGGGTTCTTTTATTGATGGTTTCTGGAAGTATTTTATTCTTTGGGTTTGTCTTGGGTGTTTTTCTAATTCTCAAAACAGAAGTGGGGACTGTCTTAAGTTCTCTAACGTTTTGGTAGGATTTCTATGTTCAAAACTTCTATCTCATTTGCATCTTAAAGTTTCAGCTTGTTAATTATTAAAATACTATCTCCGAAGGTGTTGAATACTTTTATGTGGGGGTGTTATTTGTGTATCGTCTCTAAACATATCTTCTTAGTGTTCTAAGTGCTAGGCTTGCTATTTCTGAACTCAAGCATTTAAAAGCCTTTAAATTGTACATTCAGAGTTCTAAAGCTTAGTTTTAGAGTTTCTGAAGTATAGATCTAGGTAGGATAAGTATTGGAACTATGCTCTAAAGAAGAAAAGCTTAATTTAAAAATGGTGAATATACCTTAAACTGCTGTAACTGAAATGGGTTATGTGCTTCTTTGGTGGAAGGAAGCTTTGGCGAAACTCTTCTGAACGTGCTCTTCCTTGGAGTGAAACTATTTTGCTAAGTTTTAGAAGTGTGGTTCTGTGGTGTTCTCTGCGTGTATAAGTAGGCTATTTGGATTGTTATGCAGCATAAATGGGTGTCTTCTCTGTAAGGTTTTGGTGTATTGTGGAAACTGAGTACTTTGAAAATAAGAGAAGTGTTTCTATTAAGCTTCCATACGTATAAGTAGTAAGACTACTGGTTGTTTGCATCATCCCATAGCTGATCTACATCACTCTATATGCCTATTTTACAGCTATGAACTCAAGTGCTTATATTGATGTTGTTTCTGAATTGTTGACTTCTGGGGTAATACATTAATGGGATGTTATTTCTTACGGTGCAAATACAATTCTTGGAGTGTTGAAGGTGTGCAGAGCTGCCTTCTTCGCCTGCATTCCAGCCTCTTTCAACCCCTTTTGCTTTCAATTTGTCTGCTCCTCTCCTATGCTCTAGTTGGTGTAGCAGGATATTATAGCTAAATGTAGTATACTACATTGGGTCTTCTTTCATGAGTGTGAACAAATCCACTAGGCAGATTTGGTTTTATCATTACTGCATTTAATAGCTCTAGATATATGCTTCCTCCTCTTTTCATATGTATATAAAGTGTTCAATAGTTTCAGCTTGAAACAATAGAACCACGAAGCTGTATATATATATATATATATTCCTCTATTTTATTGATTAGTAATTAACATTACACTAAGTGTCTCATTTCATTGAAATCAATAGAATTCTACCTAATACCATGGTTACATGCTATTTCCTCCAATCATAAATAACTAACAACAGATTATCGCTATAGAATTATTAATATACTAATCTTGTAAGTATACAACTTCACTTGTACTAATTTAATCAACTAATTAATAAGAATATATAAACCATAATCATTTTTACACATCATTTCTTTATAAATGCCAAATAGTATACACTTCTATGGTATATAACTATACTACTAATTGTTAAATACTTTGCTACGTAATTCAATTATCTTATCGGACTTTAACTATTGACTATGCACCACAAGAATTATTTAGCTCGTCTTTTGAATAACCTCGTTAACTAAACGAGCTCATATACTATCTATCATTACTCTAATAATTATAACATGCATGAATAATAACTACTAATATCGATTAGCTAAGCGATATTTTGATCTTTTATAACGAAATTTTCTTATTCTGATTTTCAGTATATGATAACTGCTAGTTGAATAGCGGGATATTACAGAAAGTGAATCCCTTCTATGAAAAACACGCATGGTGATTAGATTCTTAGTCATTTGTAGCACGTGTCTCACCTTGTTTAACATGCAAAACTTTATATCAAAAGTCCTTAGCTTGATGTAACTGATTCTCACTGCCCTTCACATTGCATTGTTGGTCATTTAAATGCTACTTTTACAACATTGTGCATAGGTCGAGAACTATTTGTGGAACCAAAGATAGTAACTCTTTAGCCATTTTTGGTCGTGTAAACTTGTATATTCATCGTGTTTATTCTCGTAGGATCACAAGCACAATAAGTGCTAAAGTTGAAAGAGGGACGAGAAAAGATCGGAAAATAATAAGAAAAAAAATAAGGAAGCCGAGAGAGCATGTCAGCAGCCACGGGACACATAAGGACCGTTGACATAGGCCTAAGTTGACCAATGGGCGAGACGCGAGCTAGAAAACGAAAGCCAAGGTCATTGACCGTTGGCACCTCAACGGCCGCTGACCTCAGCGATTAGCTCGGGGGATAGGCGCAACGGCCGTGTGCGGAACTCGGTGTTGCCAAGTCAGCGGTCGTTGACTTTAGGAGACCGCTGACCTGATGAGTTGAATAAATAGGCAACGTGATTTCACATCTCTCTCTCAATTTTTGAATTCCCACTCATTTTCTTAGGGTTCTAAGGAGCGAGATTCATATTTCCAGTACTTAGATTAGTTGATTTCCTTTTCCATTTTAGTTTATTATTACAATTTTGAATATTAGCCGTTCACAACATTCAATCCGTTGTTTCGATTTCAAGTTCTTCATTGTGGATCTATCTTCTTTGAATTTACAGACCGTGTTTGATTTATTAATTATTTTTCAATTCTTGAATATGCAATGAATGAGTTCAATTGATTCTTTTATTTACAATTCGTCTCTTTACTGCTTTCTTGATTCCATGGATTTGAATTATGATTGTTTTGACCTCCATTAGATTAATGTTTAATTGCTTCCCTTTAATTCAAGTCTTTAAATTATGCGTGTTCTTCATTTCTCTATATTAAGATTAATTTCTTTCTTTAAATTCATGCCTTTTCATTATGCTTGCATTTATTTTCATTAGTTTAGGATTTATCTTTTATCGCAATTTATATTTTTCCCCTAGCTTTAGAAACTCTAAACAATCTTTTACTTGCTTTATTATTGAACAAAGAATTAAATTGCCCTACTAAGTCTTCATTGGGAATACGACTTGGGTTGACTTATCATTGCTAGACGACCTCGTTAGATTGCAAGGGACTCGAAAAAATTTTAGTCGAACAGATTTTGGCACCCTTGCCGGGGAAGGCTTTATGATATTGTATCCATTGTTCCTTTTCTTTTATGTTTATTTATTATGTTTACTTCCTTCTTCTATATTGTGGTACACATAATATTTTCGTTTAGTGTTGTTGTTGGTCCTGAAAGAGCAAAGTTGTAACATTCATATCAATCTTCTTCTGTGTCATGCACATTGAATGCTTCGTCATTCTATGATGAACTATCTGATAGATGATTTGAGCTGCTTGAGTCTTCTTCAGCTAACATAGCTTTGCGTTGAGCTTTAAGCTTTTGATCTCTTTTGACTCTAAGTTCTTTTCTCTGACTTTAGATAGGTCACGACAGTCTGTCTTGAAGTGACCTGTTCTGCCACAGCCCTAACAAGTATAGTCAATAGAGTTAGATGTTTTACCATTACTTTTTGCTTCGGCTTTGCTATCAGATCGATCTTGATCTCTGTTCTTCAAAAATCTACTCTTGTTGTCCTTGTAGAATCTACGATATTTTCTCGATCTGACTTCCATTTTGTCCATCCTCTTGGTAATCATGGCAAAATCCTTGAGCAGTTTGTCATAACCTCCATCTTCTGATGCAACAGGTGCTACTGGTTCATCAGCTACACAGTTTGCTTTGAAGGCTACTTCTTTCTCTTTCTTGGAGCTGCTCTCGTTCTTCTTGCTAGATGCATGATCTGGTCCATGAATTCTTCTAATGTCACAGTCATGAACAACCAGATGATCAAAGAGTGCTTCAACTGATAGATCGTTGAAGTCAGCGCGTAATGGTTGCATTGCAGAATATATCTCCTAGTTTGGTGGTAATGCTCTGAGAACTTTGAGATTTTTCTGTCTTTGAGTGGACTTGTTCTTGTTGAAAGTAGAAACTTCAAGTAACACTGCACTGAATCTGTTTTTCATCTATTCGATGGATTCTCCAAGCTTCATCTTGAATTTATCGAACTTGTTGCATGCTAGTGGCAGCTTATTCTCGATCATGGCATCCGAACCTAAGCTGAGTTCTCGCAGTGCCTCCCATATCTCTTTGGCTGTATCCAGATCTTGTATCATGACCACATGGACTCCTTTGACTGTACTGAAAATAATCCCCTTGGCAAAGTCGTTCATATTTGCTTCACGTCGTTCTTCAGACATGTATGTTCTGGGATAAGTATGTTCTCCTTGACTACGCCAATTTCTGTGATACGAGTCTTCTCTTCATAGATATCTAATGGTCCTTCTTCTATATCTTTCCACATCAGACAATGATGAGCTTTTAGACACATCTTAATTCTGAAACTCCATTTTCTATATCATAGGATGGAGAATTCTTCACAAGCCCTAATAACAGAAGATTCCATGATAGCTGATAGTATGTATGTGAATGACAAATGTTTTCCTATATTTATTCAAGTTGACCACGCAGGTTTCAACCCTGTGAAATAGAAACAGTGGTCGTATGAACCACTGCTCTGATACCACTTGTTGGTCCCGAAAGAGCAAGGTTTGGTGTATGGGTGGGGGGGGCGCCCAATACACCAAATACAAACTTTTCAAGCTTTCTCGTAAAGAGATTGCTTAAGTATGATTGACTAGATCGATGACCAGATCGATAACGAGTCTGTGCAAGAGTGTGCAAGAGTGATCTTGTGATAAGCACTTAGTAGATAGCACGAGTGATCTTATTATCTAACAGAGCGTTGTGTGCGGAATATGGTGGACTCAGTCTGTGCTCTTTATTTGAAAACCTTTAGAAAACTTAACCAAGTATATTAACATATTTATTAAGAATGCAGATTGAATGATCGTGCTGATTAGTGAAGAAAACAACTGAAAGTAAAGATGCGTAAAGTAAATAACACAGTTGTTGTACGTGGTTTGGTAAACCCCCTACGTCCACGGTCCAATTCAAACTGGATTAGATATCCACTACTAGGATACTCTTTTCTTTATACTCGCTGAGAACGAGCCACAAGTTCCAAACACAATCTGGTTGAAACTTATGCACGAATAAGAGTTGTATCCCTTTAAAAATTGCAGTAAAAATTGTATAGGATGAAGGCCAAGATTTCTCGCCAAGAAGAAATCGATCTGTTGTGACAGACAACAACCAGATCACAGACCAGATCGATGACCAAAGCGAAGCACCAGATCGATAGAGTCATCAAACCACCAGATGACATCATCATACACATCATATCCTCTTGCCACGTCAAGATTGAAGTCCATCCAATAGGGTTTGGAAAGAGAATCCACGATTGACACAAGGAAGGAAAGTAACCGTTAGCGATTTGCTTTCCATACTTAGAGAATTGGGTCAACGTTCCTACAAGGCAAGAATAGATATGATGGATATCACTGATTGGCAATCTACAAATCAATCTCACGCCAATCAACAACGGCTAGAATTTTAAATTCAAAGTGTATATATGTGAAGTTCAAGGTCTGGAGATACATGAGCGCTACATCGACAATCTACTCTCAAGCAATCATTTTTGAACCAGACTAAGAGCTTCAAACAACTTGTGATTCTACATCACACCAACCCAACCTCGATTCAAGTCTGTCTTATCGAGAGAAAGGAGATCATCACCCTGCTAGCTAGTAGTTCTCTAGTGGTAACGTAGAGGTAATCTGTTGTAAAGGGACACGACCCTTACTTCGTGCATAAGTATCCTTCTAGGTTTGATTGATACTTATGACTCATTCTCCACGAGTATAAAGAAGAAGAGTATCCTAGTAGTGGATAATCTGGTATAGTTTTGATCAGATCGTGGACGTAGGGATTTCCCGAACCACATTAAACAATTGTGTCATTTATCTTTCTGCATATATATTTTCAGTTGTTTATTATTCTAACTCCATGCACTACCATATAGTCTGCATCTCTAATCAATCTGGTTAATCTTTAAGGTTTTCTATATAAGAGCACTCACTAAATCCACAATATTTCCGCACACACAATACTTAGAAAATAATAAGATCACTCTTATTATTGTCTAAATGTCTTCACTAGAGAGTGGACTGACCTGGTATCGATCTGCTGGTCAATCTGGTTAGTCATCTGCTGAGCAATTTCTTATTTTAGAATAGCTTGAACTCTCTAATAAATAACAAAGTAAACTAAAAAGTTTGTATTTGGTGTATTCCCCCCCATACACCAAACCTTGCTCTTTCGGGACCAACAAGTGGTATCAGAGCAGTGGTTCAAACGACCATTGTTTCTATTTCACAGGGATAAAACCTGCGTGGTCAACTTGAATAGATCTTAGAAAACCTATCTTTCATTCACGTGCATACTATCTGCTATGGAATCATCTGTTGTTAGGGCTTGTGAAGAATTCTCCATCCAAGGATATAGAGAATGGAGTTTTAGAATCAAAATTGCACTCAAAGCCCATCACTATCTGATGTGGAAAGTTATAGAAGAAGGCCCACTACAGATCACTGAAGAAGTGACAGTAACTAATCAACTGGTGTAACTACACAGATAGCTCCCAAAGATCCAAGAAAATATATTGCAGAGGAACGTCGCGAAGCCAATATGGATGACTTTGCTAAAGGGATCATATCTAGCATGGTCAAAGGCGTACATCTGGCCAAAATCCAAGATTTGGATACAGCCAATGAGATGTGGGAAGCGTTAAGAGACTTATGTCTAGGATCAGAGGTCATGATTGAGAACAAGCTGTCTCTTGCCTGCAATAAATACGATGAATTCAAAATGAAACCAGGCGAGACCATTGAGCTAATGAAAATGAGATTCACTTGAATCCTCCTTGAGATATCCACGTTCAATAAGAACAAGTATACTCAATGAGAGAAAAACATGAAAGTACTCAGAGCACTTCCACCTAACTGGGAGATTTATGCTGCAATGCAACCACTTCGTACAGACTTCAATGAACTCTCTACAGAAGTTTTATTTGATCACCTTGAAGGTCATGAATGTGACATTCAAAGAGTTCGAGGACCAGATCATCTGTCCAAAAAGGCAGACAGCAGTTCAAAGAAAGAAAAAGAAGTTGCCTTCAAAGTGAAGAGCAAAACATACGAACCTTCTGAATCCTCTACACCAGATGAAGAGAAAGGTTATGACATACTCTTAAAAGAGTTTGCAATGATTGCAAAACTCATGGACAAGATGGAGGTCAGAACGAAGAAATATAGACGTTTCTACAAAGATAACAAGAACAAATTCTACAAGAAATGTGACAATGATCGACCTGATAACAAGGATGAATCAAAACAGCAGACAGGTAAAATCTCAAAAACATCTAACTCAACAGATTATACCTGCTTTGGTTGTGGCAGAACAGGTCACTTCAAAACAGATTGTCCTGATCTGTCCAAAAGCCAAAGAGAAGAGCTGAGAGTAAAAAGAGATCGAAAACTCAAATATGAGCGCAAGGCCATGCTAGCTGAACAAGATTCAAGCAGCTCGAGTCATTTTTCAGACAGCTCATCAGAGAATGATGAAGCATTCTTTGCTAATAACGAAAAAAGTTGGGATGAATGCTATGTGGGATTAGACAACGGTCTGGATGAAGTCGAGGTAAATTCTTGCAATTCAAATTCCTCAAATGATAATGATCTTGAACAGGAAGAAGAAGATCAATCTGAATATTCATGGGAAGAAGTAAATGAGATGTTCAAGAGCTATTCGAGCATCAAAAGACTTTTTAGAGAAGTAGTAGAAGAAAATGATAGACTGAAGAAATCATAACCGATACTGAGCACAGCTAACACCCAATTTGTTGCCCAAATAGCCGATCTGGAAGAACAGATCAAAGGAAAAGATAGAGAGATTCACTCTTTAAACTCAAAGGTCAAAGATCTCATCAACAGAAACAACGTAGCTGAAGAAAAGATAAAGAAAGGCAAAGAAATGATCTACAAAAGTGATGAGCGTGCCAAGCTGCTAATCAATTTACAACAAAAAGGCACATCTGGATTAGGATATCTAGGTCACTCAGAAAAATCTTCGGGAACCATAAGCTTTGTACCAGAGAGAAAGCAAATACCAGATCAAGTAATAGATCTGAGGAACAAGAAAGATAATCCTCAGAAGATGATGGTGAAACAGACTGGGTACAGACATCATCCATCTGTATTTCATTCTCTGTCTAAAGTAGGTAATGATGGGAACATCATTACCTGGTATATTTCTGTTCCTAATCCAAAAATGTTCTGGAATCGAAAGGGAACATTTGCTAATAACCAAGCACCCAAACGTTGAAGGGTAGCTAAGTGTAATTAATTGCAGGACCAGAAGACTGCAAGAAGAAACAAGATAGCTAGAGGAACAATCTGGATAATAGATAGTGGATGTTCGAAGCACATGACTAGTGATAAGAATCTACTATCAGATTACATTGAAAAGCCAGGACCACAGGTCACCTTTGGATGTAACTCAAAAGGATACACCAGAGCATATGGAAACATAAAAGTTGTCAAGACCACCATCTCAAATGTTTCGTATGTTGAGGGTCTTAGTCACAATCTGTTTTTTGTAAGTCAGTTCTGTGCTAACGGTAATCAGATCGTTTTTTATACTAACAACTGCTTTGTGAAGAACAAGGAAGGAGATGAGATACTCCTTACCGGAAAATTGCAGGATAGGCTATATATTATCCAGTGGACAAACCAGATCGAGACCTGCTTAGTCACTAAAACTTTATCAGAAACAAGCTGGTTATGGCACAAGAGGTTGAGTCACCTAAATTTTAAGTCAATCAACAGGATTGCCAAAGAAAAATTAGTGGAAAGCAAACCAGATCATCCTTTACAAGCAAAACAGCTCACTCAACATCAAGAATACTGGAGCTTTTGCATCTGGATCTGTTTGGACCAGTTAAACCACTAAGCATAAATGGAAGAAAATACACCTTAGTAATCATAGATGATTACCTGGGTCATCTTTCTGTTAATGAAGAAAGAGACACTAGCCAAACTACCTGATTTTCTACACAAGATCACCAAACAAAAAGAGGTGAGTGTTGTTACTATCAGAACAGATCGAGGAACAGAATTTCTCAACCAGAAGATTGAAGCATACTGCAATAAGATGGGAATCACTCATCAAACATCTGATGCTTGAACTCCTCAACAGAATGGAGTTGTTGAAAGGAGAAACAGATCTCTAAATGAAGCAGCTCGCACAATGCTTAATGCAACCAATCTACCCAAGAAGTTCTGGGCAGAAGCTATCTACACAGCCTGTTATACTAAGAACAGATCATCAATCACACTCAGACATGGAAAGACTCCATATGAGATCTGGAACAACAGAAAGCCTAAGATTTCTTACTTTCGTACTTTTGGCTATTTATGTTACATACACAATAATGGGAAATCTCAATTAAGGACTTTTGATAGCAAAATTGATCCTGAAATATTTTTGGGATATTATGATGTCAGTAAAGCGTATGGAGTCTACAATAAGAACTCTCATATTGTGGAGGTAACACCTCATGTTGTCTTTGACGAATCTATTGTTGAGTAAAGGTTACCTGTTAATAAACAGACAGAGAACCAGATGACTTCAAGAAAGATGAATGAATTGCTCTTAGAAGATATTCTTATATGGAATTCAAAAAGGGATGATGAAGAGATCAACACTCCACCAATTGCTGAAGAAATTATACAGCAAGGGAGAACAATTCAACGTAATGTGGATGAAAACAGATCACCAACAGAAAGCAATGAAACAGTCATTACAGATAATGATCAATCTGAAAATTTAAATCCAAAGGCTGAAACAAATGAGAATCCATTTCAAGCTTCACCAACAACACACTCTGAATTTGAGGAATCAATAGATCAACCTGATCCTGAGATATCTGATGAAGAGATGACCAGGAGAAGGAGATGGATACAAGATCATCCACCAGAAGAGGTTGTCGGGAATCCATCAGATCGTGTGAAAACAAGAAGAATGCATGGAGAAAGTGCCTTATTAAGCTGCTATCTTTCTCGCATTGAACAATCTGATACTAATGAAGCACTACAAGATGCATATTGGATAACTGCAATGCAATAAGAACTTAATGAGTTCAAAAGGAATGAGGTCTGCTATCTCGTAGACAGACCCAAACACCAAGGAGTAATTGGTGTAAAATGGGTGTTCAAAAATAAATGAGATGAGAATGGTGAAGTATTCAGAAACAAAGCCAGATTAGTAGCTAAAGGCTATAATCAACAAGAAGGCATTGATTTTGATGAAACATTTGCACCCGTAGCCAGACTAGAAGCAATAAGGCTATTCTTAGCATATGCTGCACACAAAAGATTCAAGGTATACCAGATGGATGTTAAAAGTGCCTTTATAAATGGTATCCTTAAAGAGGAAGTCTATGTGGAACAACCACCTGGATTCGATGAAGCAGATCCAAACCAGAAAGTATACAGAATGACAAAAGCACTCTATGGTCTAAAACAAGCCCCTAGAGCTTGGTATGAGACTGTCTACATTTCAGAAGAGGATCAGTTGACAAGACTTTGTTCATCATCAAAGTCAAAGAGAATATCCTTTTAGTACAAATATATGTAGATGATATCATATTTGGATCCCAATCTACTTATTTGTGTGATAAATATGCAGAACTTATGAAAAATAAGTATCAAATGTCCATGATGGGCGAAATGAGTTTCTTTCTAGGTTTGCAGGTCAAGCAACTACCAGATGGCGTCTTCATTAATCAAGCAAAGTATGTTCAGGACCTGCTGACTAAATTTGGGATCAAAGACAGTAAACCTGTTAAAATTCCAATGCAGACCAACGGGAAAATTGATCCTGATCCAGAGGGAAAACCAGCAAATATCACTCAATACAGAGGGATCATAGGATCATTGCTCTACCTAACTGCCAGTCGACCTGACATCACATTTGCAGTAGGAGTATGTGCAAGATATCAAGCAAACCCCAAAGAGTCTCATATGGAAGCAGCTAAGAAGATATTAAGATATCTTAAGGGAACAGATCACATTGGATTATGGTATCCATGCGAAGACAACTTTGAGCTAACTGGACACACATATTCAGATTTTGCTGGATGTAAGCTGGACAGAAAGTCAACATCTGGTACATGTCAGGTCATAGGAAATAAACTGATCTCTTGGTTCTCAAAGAAGCAGACATCTGTTGCCACATCAACCACAGAAGCTGAAAATATGGCGACAGGGAGCTGTTGTGCACAAATACTATGGTTAAAACAACAACTCAAAGACTATGAGATCGATGTCAAGGAGATACCTATTTTCTGTGATAGCTCTAGTGCTATAGGAATCACACAGAATCCTGTTTTGCATACCAGATGCAAACATGTACATGTGAGACATCACTTTATAAGAGACCATGTTGAAAGAAAACATGTACAGATTGAGAAGATACACACTAAGATACAGAGAGCAGATATTCTCACCAAAGCATTACCAGAAGAAAGATTTAAGATACTTTGTGGAAAATTAGGATTGTTAAATCTGGAAGAGAGGACCAGATAGTCTTAGAACAGATCAAGAAAAATATTCCAACAGGGAACTAGAACAAGATTGATACAGTCCAGATTGATAAAAACCAGATCATGTAAAATTCCAACTGGGAATTGAAACCAGATCACTAAGTACATGTTAATGGTCAAACAGATTAATGAAATTCCAACTGGGAATTATTAAAAGGTCATCACACTAGATTGATGTCCAAATTGGAAAGTGGCATGAACAGATCGATAATGTTGACAACAGTTCGTTAATGAGGAGATCGATCTGGACCAGATGACTAACAGCCACGTGGATATTAATATTTCCCATTAATTGGTCAAGGGGGAAAGTCAACAAGATACAACGATTAAATCAATTTAATCATAGCATATATATCTAAATTCTGACATTATATACCAAATCTTTTATTTTTGATGATTAAGTACAGTGTTTGGGAAACGTGATCGAGGAGATTTTTACCAAACCAAGAAAAAGGAAGAAAATTGACGGGTAAAACAAACACGTGCCACACCACAACCGTAAGATTGAGTGCGTGTACCAAACGCAGAAGAGAGAAGATAATAGACTCTAAGTCTATTACTCAGAGAGGCGGGAAAAGCTGAAAAATGGAAGAATATCAATTAATTTATTACCTTGTTTATCACTTATCTATATATATTTGATAAGGCGGTTCGACTATCATCTACATTCTTCTTCTTCGACACTTCGCAAATTTTTCATCCTTTCAAACTCTCACACTCTTCAAAAACCTATCTATCAACATGGCTCCAAAATCTTCTTTGTTTCTTGAGCAAGTGAAACTCCTTAGTCAATACATTCATCAAGATCTTTATGTTGTTCTTGACACCTTCGGTTTTCACAAACTGGACAAGGCTTTCGACCTTGTTAAACGCTGCAAAGGTTTCAAATTTATGAGTTTTCCTTTAAACTGTTTTTTGTATCTTGATGCTCTGAAACCTCCTAAATCCATATTGAAAACATGGCTTTATCCATTTGCATGCATATGTAAACCTGTATTGCTGTATGGAACTTGAGACTTTGTATTACTTAAAACTGTTACTGAGCACTCATACCTCATTGATGGAAGGATAGTGCTCATCTATGTTGCTCTGACTTTGATGTAGGTTTTCACAATATCATTACCACACATGCTCTCCACTTCTTGCCCAAAGAAGTTGTAGCCTTTTATCTCTCGTGGCAAGGAGAGAAGGGTGGGAATGAAGCTACCATCCGAGTCAGCAAGGGTAGCACCATTAGCAACACAACCTATAATGTGCTAAACATAATTGATGAAGTCTACAAGCTGAAAGATGAAGGTCTTAGCCTTGGCGACCTAACGGACAAGCAACTCCAGGAGGCCATAGAGATGGTGATGGTAGTGCCCATTCGTTACACGAACAAGATGTTCAACAGGGCACTGCTTGCACCTGAATTCAAGATCATATTTGAATTCGTTCAGAGAATCTTCATGAACCACAATGGTTCCTACGACCAAGTCACCCCAGAGAAATTCAAAATACTAGCTGCTGTTGTGCTAAACCTGCCATTGAACTGGAGCAGAATCCTTTTTGATATCTTGGCAAAGGAGGCCAAGATGATCACATTCGTGAAAGGAGCAAGCCCTGGAATTGAAGTGAGAAGGAGCAGCTTAAGGCACTCCACCAAAATCAGCTACATGCTGGAATCGTTTTTCAAACAACACAAGTGGGATACCCTGGTTGACTTCAATGACAGATTGCACTTCCCAAAGGACCAACATGAAATTTAGATGTTGTTGGTCCCGAAAGAGCAAGGTTTGGTGTATGGGGGGGGGGAATACACAAAACACAAACTTTTCAGTTTACTTGACAAGTTGTACGAGAGTTCAAGCTATTTTGTATAAGAAATTGCTCGGTAGATGACTAGAAAGATCGATGTGCAGATCGATAGCAGTTTTAGTCCAAACAGATTACTCTCTTAGTGAAAACACTTAGCTAATAATAAGAGTGATCTTATTACTTTCTGAGTGTTGAGTGAGTGCGGAATAATGGTGGATTAATGATTGCTCTTGTTTAGAAAACCTTAGGAATAATCTAGATTGTTAAGCAGATTGATTGAGATGCAGAATTATATGATAGTGCAGAATGTTTGAATAATAAACAACTGAAAATAAAGATGCAGGAATGTAAAGCACACAGTTGTTTAACGTGGTTCGGGAAATCCCTACGTCCACGATCTGGTCAAAACTAGACCAGATTATCCACTACTAGGATACTCTGCTTCTTTATACTCGTGGAGAACGAGTCATAAGTATCAATCACAACTAGAGTGATACTTATGCATGAAGTAAGGGTCGTGTCCCTTTACAACAGATTACCTCTACGTTACCACTAGAAACCTACTAGCTAGCAAAGTGATCTGTTTCCTCTCGACAAGACAGACTTCAATTGAGATAGGTTGGTGTGATGTAGAATCACAGTACTTGAAGGTCTTAGTCTGGATCAGTGAAGATAGCTTGGAAGTATATTCAGTATAGCGCGCGTATGTCTTGTATTTTTCCAGATTTTGAACTTCAATCTTATATAGGCATTGAATTGAAAATTCTAGTCGTTTGTTGATTGGCGTGAGATTGAATGAATATTGTCAATCAATGATGTCCATCATATCTCTTCTTGCCATGTAGGGTGTGTTGACTCAATCTTCAAGATATGGATAGTTGATTCCTAACGATCTCTTTCCTTTAAGATCTATCGAAGATTCTCTTTCCAATCCCTGTTGGATAGGCTTCAGTCTTGACGTGGCAGGGGTATATGATGTGTAGGATGATGTCAGCTGGTAGATTGATGACTCAATTGACCTGGTGCCTCGCTGCAAACGTTGATCTGGTCATCGATCTGGTCGCTGTCTGTTACAGCAGATCGAATTCTTTTGGCGTGAAAACTTTACCTTCATCCTATACTAAGATTGAGATTAACTTCTATAGGAATATTTCTTTACATTTCAAGTCATCTCCTAATCTGTTCTATAACAAGATTCACTTTATATCTAGTGATCTGTTTTACACGTAGAACTACTCATACTCTAAAACAGCTAAGTGTGTTTCGAAAGACCATCATCAAAACAAAATATAGTAGAGTTCCCAACAATTTCCCCCTTTTTGATGATGTCGAAACCACACTTTACAATAATGTCCTAGCAACTCTTAAGAGTGATCTGGTTTGATGACCAGATGGATGATTGTTCGTTATTTAGGTTATAACGATTTAAGACAGTTTATATATGTTCTGAACAATTAGGGGTTGTCATCAGAAACTTCAAATGAACTTCAATAGATGAGATATGATCAGTTTACAGTTCATCAAAACAAAAATAAGAATTACAGATCGAAGAGATATGAGAAAAGATTATCTATCTGCTCTTCCTTCTTTCTTCTTGCTGTCTTTTCATTTTTGCCCTTGTCTCATCCGAGATCAGCTGCACACATTCATAAACACCTTCTCTTATCCTTATGTAGTCAGGGTCTTCTGCGTCAACTTTGTACCCTCTGTTCTCCACGAGCTGGTTCCTTAAGTTCTCTGGGACATTATCTGCACATTATAAATCCATCTCTCAACCCTTCCCATCCTTCTCTTAAGTTCTCTGGGACCCAGTTGGTCTCTCCTTCTTTTGATTTTGATGTTCTGGTAAGGGCAGATGATGACCAGCTGAATCCAGAGCGTTTCTTTTTGTTCAGTGGTTGAGGTTGGCTCGATCTGCTTGAAGATGTGGTCTTTTTGATCTGAGCAGATGTTGGTGCAGATGGTGGGCTGGTTGATTGTGGTGTAGCCTTCTCCTTTTCCTTCCCCTTTGCAACTATGGCCTTCTTTCCTTTCAGACCTTCCCCCTTTGCGACATCATCAACAATCATGTTAATGAGGGCCCGTAGGGAAGTGATCTCTTCCTTCATTGCATTAAGCTCTTTATCTGTCTCCACCTTTTGTGTAAGCAGAGATGTGATGTTGAGATTGGAACCATCGATTTGCTTTTGAAAGGTTTTCTGTGTTTGGAGCAGATCAGCTTTGAACTCCTTTTGATCTTCTGTTATAGTGCCAATCTCATCGAAGTATACGTCCAGCATTATTTTTGTTGGGTAGCCCAGATCATACAGTTTCCTTTCGACAAAGTTCTTCCCATCAGATTCAAACTTTCTGAATTGTGCTCTAGTCTCAGCATTAGCTTCTTTAAGCACATCAGCAGTTAGGCCATCAGTCTGTTCCTTCACAATCGCATGCACCATATCCTTTTCATGCTTGGCAAATTCAGAAATGATTCTATACATTTCATTTACTTTAAGCTGCATGGATCCAAGGGACTGATCGATCTGCATCTTTCTCTCTTCAGCAGCAGAACGATCGTCGTCCATCTTCTTGCTTAAATCTTCCAGCTTCAAACGGCATACTCTTCTCAGATCTGAGTCAACCTGGTCAACATGACTTTTCAGATGGTTGTTGAACTCAGTGAGAATGCGAGTGGCTTCATCTTGAACGGTGGAGAGGGTGCCATACATATACTGGTCCACTTTGTGAGATATGAGCTCGTTCACTTGAGAATTAGATAGGGATTGGTGCTGGGTCATCAATATGAACTCCAGAGTGGTCATCTCAACAAAGTCATCCATCTTTGCTGCGACAGCTAGGGTATAGATGTCATCTGTCTGTATGCCGCCCACCCGCTGTCCAGCTGGTTCATTATTTTCTGGTGTTTGTTCAACCACTGCACGTTGAATGGTGATGTTCTGGGCTGGTTCCCCCTCAGCCTGTGCAGTGGGGTTTACTGGTTGCTCTCCAGCATCAGCCAAGTGCTGATGTGGTTCTGTTTCTTTTGTTGCTGCACCCAGTTGGTGAGCATCAGAGGATTCAGCCTCAGCCCTCTCTTCTTCAACTTCTTTTTCTTCAATGTTGTAAAAATCCAGCATGTTGGCCTTTATGTATTCAGATCGCAGATCAATCTGGAGTTCTTCTGCTTCATATTTAGACATCCCCCGAATATCTGGCTTATATGTCTCTCTTAGCTCGGCAATTGATGATGCAGTGAATATTTTGAGCAGCGTAGCCTCCTCAATCTTAAGGGTATGTATCGATCTGGTCCTGAGAAGTGCATCCAGAACATAGAATTCTTGATCTTTGACGAGCAGCAGGAATTTTAAGCGTTTGGCTGCATCGTATGTCTCTGGGGTGAGCTGTATCCCAGGGAAGGTTCTGAGAATAGAATGGTTGGCTTCTGTTTCAAGCATCTTAACCACTGTCTCTGCTTTCTTCATTTCTTCTTCCTCATCTGTTGACTCTTCTTCCCCCTCGATTTCCTCATCAATCTACTCTAATGGTGCAGTAGATGATGTACTATCAGTATGAGCTGGGGAAAAATCCTTGCTGGGAGCCAGAGATGATATAGGGGCCACATCCTCTGGTGGTCCAGTCAGCAGAATGTCCTCCTCCTCAACCTCTTGTTGAGGGACCGGTGGCTCAGTAACAGCAGTTTCAGTAGTCTGCACTGCGTTTGTAAGTTTTTGAAGTCGTCTGCGTTTGGGTTTGGGTGGCTGGGCTGCTGTTGATGTGTCTGTTTCGATTGAACTTGCTCTCCTGGTTACCCTCTTGATGGGGGTCCTCTCGATTGTGTTCTCCTTTGTAACCTTAGATTTTGTGGATTTTGTGGCTGGCCCAGAAGGTGGAATCCAGATGGGATTAGAGTTACCCATCTCCATCAGTGCATTGACGTGCACTGGGTCTTTTACCCTGGAGATCAGATTTGCAGAAGTGACCATTGACATTTCTATCTGATGTTGGTCTTTTGGGAATTTCAATCTGGTGTTGAATTCAATAGACTGTTCCCATCTGTGCTGAGGGAAGAAAGATTCCAGCATATAGCTAATCTTTGTTGAATGCCTTAAACTGCTTCTTTTTACTTCTATCCCAGGACTGCTTCCTTTCACGAAAATGATCATCTTGGCCTCCTTAGCCAAGAGATCGAATAATATCCTGCTCCAGTTAACCGGTAGGTTAAGCACAATGGCAGCCAGAATCTTGAATTTCTCGGGAGTGACCTGGTCGTACGATCCGTTGTGATTGAGAAAGATGCGCTGGACGAATTCAAAAATGATTTTGAATTCTGGTGCAAGTAGTGCCCTTTGGAACATTTTGTTTGTGTAGTGAATGGGCACCACCATTACCATTTCCACTGCCTCTTGCAGTTGCTCTTCAGTCAGTTCACTAAGGCTTAGCCCTTCATCTTTCAATCGATAGACATCATTGATGATGTTGATGACATTGTAGGGGGTGTTGCTGATGATGTTCCCCTTTCTAACCCTAATGGTAGCTTCGAGTCCACCCTGCTCTCCCTGCCATGAGAGGCAAAACGCGGCGACTTCTTTGGGTAAGAAGTGGACAGGGTGAGTGGTGATTATATCGTGAAATCCTACAAGAAAATCAAAAGAACAGTTGTGAGTACTATCCTTCCATCAATGAAGTTTTAGCGCTCAAAAGCAGATCACAGAATATAACAGTTTAATCACAGTCTAAGACTACATATATATGCAAATAAGAAAAAGACAGTTTCACTACAGGTTCGAGAGATATTCCACAATATGTAAGGTATAAACCAGTTAAGAAAATAAACATCTCATAAAAATTGAACCTTTGCAGCGACGAACTAGATCGAATGCCTTGTCCAGTTTATGAAACCCGAAGGTGTCAAGAACTGTGAAAAGGTCTTGATGGATATATGGTTTTAGGTAGTTAACTTGCTCAAGAAATAGCGAAGATTTGGGTGCCATTGTGATAAAACAGAGTAGATTTTTGAAGATAGAGAGGTTTCGAAAGATAGAGATGTTTCAAAGTGTTGAAGAAGGAGAAAAACAGTGAAAGTGAGTGATAGATGAACCGCCTTATCAAGAGTACATATATAAAGATAAATAAGCTATAGAAGGATAATATTTTAATTGATTCAATTCCCTTTTTCAGTTTTTTCCCGCCTCTTGAGATAAAGGTCTACTCTCTTCTCTTTTTCTGCGTTTGATATACGCGCTTTGATCTAACGGCTATAGTGAGGCGCGTTTGGTTAAGTAGCCGTCACTTTTCCTACTTTTTCTTGAATAGGTAAATATCTCCTCGATCATGTTTCCCAACCACTGTACTAATCAACAAAAAAAAAAATAAAGGATTTGGTATATATATGTCAGTATTTAGATATATATACTGAGATTAGATTGATATGGTCGCCATATATTGTTGACTTTTCCCTTTAGTCGAGTAAAGGAAATTTTAACTAATATCCACGTGGCATCAAGTAATCTGGTTCAAATCGATCTCCTTTACAGTGAGTTTTATCGATCTGGTTGTGCCACCTTCCAATCTGTTTTGTTGACTTTCTTTATAATTTTCCAGTTGGATTTTGATTGATATGTTTGACTTATTGACATTTCCTTAGTGGTCTGGTGTCAATTCCCTGTTGGATTTTCACATGATCTGGATTTTATCAATCTGACTGTGTCAATCTGGTTTTGATTGCATGTTGAATGTTTGATTTGGTCTAGATCAATCTGGTCCTTTCTTCAAGATTTAATAGTCCTAATTTACCACAAAGCATCTTAAATCTTTCTTCTGGTAGTGCTTTGGTAAGGATATCAGCTCTCTGTACTTCAGTGTGTATCTTCTCAATCTGTACATGTTTTCTTTCAACATGATCTCTTATAAAATGATGTCTCACATCTACATGTTTGCATCTGGTGTGCAGCACTGGATTCTATGTGATTGCTATAGCACTTGAGCTGTCACAGAGGATGGGTATGTCCTTGACATCAATTTCATAGTCTTTAAGTTGTTGTCTTAACCATAGTATTTGTGCACAACAACTTCCAGCTGCCATATATTCTGCCTCTGTGGTTGAGGTGGCAACAGATGTCTGTTTCTTTGAGAACCAAGAAATCAGTTTATTTCCTAGAAACTGACATGTACCAGATGTTGACTTTCTGTCCAGTTTACATCCCGCATAATCTGAATCTGTGTATCCAGTTAGTTCAAAGTTGTCTTCACATGGATACCATAATCCTACATGGGCTATTCCCTTAAGATATCTTAATATCTTCTTAGCTGCTTCCATGTGAGATTCTTTGAGATTTGCTTGGTATCTTGCACATACACCTACTGCAAATGTGATGTCAGGTCGACTAGCAGTTAGGTATAGTAATGAGCCTATGATTCCTCTGTATTGAGTGATGTTAGCTGGTTTTCCCTCTGGATCTGGATCAATTTTTCCCTTGGTCTGCATTGGTATTTTCACTGGATTACTGTCTTTTAACCCAAATTTGGTCAGCAGATCATTGATGTATTTTGTCTGATTAATGAAGATACCATCTGGTAGCTGTTTGACTTGCAAACCTAAAAAGAAGCTCATTTCTCCCATCATGGACATTTGGTATTTATTTTTCATAAGTTCAGCAAATTTGTCACACAGATAGGTAGATTGAGATCCAAAAATGATATCATCTACATAGATCTGGACCAAGAGAATGTTTTCTTTGACTTTGATGATAAACAAAGTCATGTCAACTGATCCTCTTCTGAATCCAGATTCTAGTAGGAATGTTGATAATGTCTCATACCAAGCTCTAGGGGCTTGTTTGAGACCATAGACTGCTTTTGCTAGTCTGTATACTTTCTGGTTTGGATCTGCTTCTTCAAATCCAGGTGGCTGTTCCACATATACTTCTTCTTCAAGGATACCATTTAGGAATGCACTTTTGACATCCATCTGGTATACCTTGAATCTTTTATATGCAGCATATGCTAAAAACAACCTTATTGCTTCTAATCTGGCTACGAGTGCAAATGTTTCATCAAAATCAATGCCTTCTTGTTGATTATAACCTTTAGCTACTAATCTGGCCTTGTTTCTGACTACTTCACCATTCTCATCTCGTTTGTTTTTGAACACCCATTTTACACCAATCACACTTTGGTGTTTGGGTCTGTCTACGAGATACCAGACTTCATTCCTCTTGAACTCATTGAGTTCTTGCATTGCTGTTATCCAATCTGCATCTTGAAGTGCTTCATAAGCATCAGATGGTTCAATGCGAGAGAGATAACAGCTAAGCAATGCACTTTCTCCATGCATTCTTCTTGTTTTCACACGGTCTGATGGGTTCCCAACAATCTGTTCTGGAGGATGATCTTGTATCCATCTCCTTCTCCTGGTCATCTCTTCATCGGATATCTCAGGATCGGTTTGATCTGTTGGTTCCTCGAATTCAGTGTGTAATGTTGATGAAGCTTGAAATGGATTACCATCTGTTCTTGCTTCTGGATTTGGATTTCCAGAATGTTCACCATTTGCAATGACTGTTTCATTGCTCTCTGTTGGTGATCTGTTTTCATCCAGATTAGGTTGACTTGTTCCTCCTTGCTGTATGACTTTTTCAGCAGCAGGTGGAGTATCAATTTCTTCATCAACTTTCTTAGAGTTCCAGATTAGAATGTCTTCTAGGAGTAATTCATTCAATTTTCTAGTAGTCATCTGGATATCTTTCTGTCCTGCATCTTGTGACCTGTACTCAACAATAAACTCGTCAAAGACCACATGAGGTGTTACTTCTACAATATGAGAGTTCTTGTTGAACACTCGATATGCTTTACTAACATCAGAATATCCTAAGAATATTCCAGGGTCAGTTTTGCTATCAAAAGTCTTCAACTGTGATTTCCTATTATTGTGTATGTAACACAAGCAACCAAAAGTTCTAAAGTAAGAAATCTTAGGCTTTCTGTTGTTCCAAATCTCGTATGGTGTCTTTCCATGTCTGAGTGTGATGGATGATCTGTTTTGAGTATAACAGGCTGTGTAGATTGCTTCTGCCCAGAACTTCTTGGGTAGATTGGTTGCATTAAGCATTGTGCGAGCTGCTTCCTTGAGCGATCTGTTTCTCCTTTCAACAACTCCATTCTGTTGAGGAGTTCGAGCAGCAGATGTTTGATGAGTTATTCCCATGTTATTGCAGTATGATTCAATCTTTTGATTGAGAAATTCTGTTCCTCTATCTGTTCTGATAGAAGTTATACTCATCTTCTTCTGTTTGGTGATCTTGTGTAGAAAATCAGGGAGTTTGTCTAGAGTCTCTTTCTTCTTTAATAGAAAGATGACCCAAGTGAATCTTGAGTAATCATCTATGATTACCAATGTGTATTTTCTCCCATTTATACTTAGTGACTTGACTGGTCCAAACAGATCAAGATGTAACAGCTCCAGTATCCTTGTTGTTGAGTGAGCTGTTTTGCTTGTAAAGGATGATCTGGTTTGCTTTCCTACTTGACAAGCATCACATATATGATCTTTATCATATACTTGATCTGGTAGTCCTTCCACTAACCTTTTCTTGGCAATCCTGTTGATTGACTTAAAACTTAGGTGGCTTAATCTCTTATGCCATAGCCAGCTAGCTGGTTTCTGATACAGTCTTCGTGACTAAACAGGTCTCGATCTGGTTTGTCCACTGGACAATGTATAGTCTATCCTGCAGTTTACCGGTAAGGAGTATCTCATCTCCTTCCTTATTCTTCACCAGACAGTTGTTAGTATCAAAAATAATCTGATTACCATTAGCACAGAACTGACTTACAGAAAATAGATTATGACTAAGACCCTTAACATATGATACATTTGTGATAGTGGTCTTGCCAACTTTGATGTTTTCATACCCTCTGGTATATCCTTTTGAATTACATCCAAAAGTGACATGTGGTCCTGGTTTCTCTATGTAATCTGATAGTAGGTTCTTGTCACACGTCATATGTTTTGAACAACCACTATCTATTATCCAGATTGTTCCTCTTGCTACCTTACTCCTTCTTGCAATTCTTTGATCCTGCAATTAATAGGACTTAGCTACCCTTCAACGTTTGGGTGCTTGATTATTAGCAAATATTCCTTTTCGAACCCATATCATTTTTGGGTTAGGAACAGAAATATAACAGGTAACGATGTTCCCATTACTATCGTTTTTAGATAGAGAATGAATTTCAGATGGATGAAATCTCTCAACTTCATCATTCTTCAAGTTCCTTTTATTAGGAGTTGTCCTGTTGATAATTTTTGTCCCGTTGACATTTACTTGTTGAACATGATCTGTTTCTGTGTAACGAGCTTGTTGATCCTTTGTTTGATGATGCTGTCTGTTCTTCGCTTCTTTTATTATCACCTTTTGAGGATAACCTTTCTTGTTTTTCAAGTCCTTCACTTGATCTGGCATTTGCTTCCTTTCTGGTACAAAGCTTATGGTTGCCGAAGATTTTTCTGAGTGACCTGGATATCCTAATCCAGATGTGCCTTTTTGCTGCATGTTGATTAGCAGTTTGGCACGTTCATCACTTTTGTAAATCATTTCCTTGCCTTTCTTGATCTTCTCCTCAGCAACATTGTTTCTGGTAACCAGATCCTTCACTTTTGAGTTAAGTGAGTGGATTTCACAGTCTTTGCTTTTGATCTGTTCCTCCAGATCGTTGATTTTAGCAACAAATTGTGTATTTGCAGTGCTCAAAATTTCTTCTGATTTCTTTAGTCTTTCATTCTCTTCAACAACTTCTCTAAATGGCCTTTTGATTCTAGAATAGCTTTTGAACATTTCATTTACTTCATCCTATGAGTATTCTGCTTCATCTTCATTTTCCTGTTCCAGATCGTTATTATTTGAAGAATTTGAATAGCAAGAATTTACCTCAACTTCATCTAGGCCGTTGTCTAGTCCAACATAGCATTCATTCCAGCTTTCTTCGTCATCAGCAACGAAAGCTTCATCATTTTCTGATGAACTATCTGAGAAATAACTCGAGCTGCTTGAGTTCTGTTCAGCTATCATGGCCTTGCGCTCATATTTGAGCTTTCGATCTCTTTTAGCTCTTAGTTCTTCTCTTTGGCTTCTGGACAGATCAGGACAATCTATTTTGAAGAGACCTGTTCTGCCACATCCAAAGCAAGTGTAATCTGTAGAGCTATCTGTCTTTGCAGTCTGTTGCTTGGCTTCATTTTTGTCATCAGGGCGATCATTGTCATGCTTCTTGTAGAAGTTTCTTTTGTTGTCTTTGTAGAAGCGTCTGTATTTCTTCGATCTGATCTCCATCTTGTCCATTCTTTTGGCGATCATTGCAAACTCTTTTAAGAGTTTGTCATAACCTTTCTCTTCATCTGGTGAGCAAGGTTCAGATAAATCATCTATTTTGCTCTTTGCTTTGAAGGCAACTTCTTTATCCTTCTTTGAGCTGCTTTCTGCCTTTTTGGACAGATGATCTGGTCCACGAATTCTTTGAATGTCACATTCATGACCTTCAAGGTGATGAAATAAAGCTTCTGTGGACAGATCATTGAAATCTGTACGTAGAGGTTGCATTGCAGCATAGATCTCCCAGCTTGGTGGAAGAGCTCTAAGTACTTTCATGTTCTTCTCCCTTTGAGTATACATGTTCTTATTGAACGCATATATCTCAAGGAGGATACCAGTGAATCTCAACTTCATCTGTTCTATTGTCTCGCCTGGTTTCATCTTGAATTCATCATATTTGTTGCAGGCAAGAGACAGCTTGTTCTCAATCATCACTTCAGATCCTAGACACAGGTCTCTTAGGGCTTCCCACATCTCTTTAGCAGTATCCAGGTCTTGGATTTTCGCCAGATGTACCCCTTTGACTGTGCTAGAGATGATACCTTTAGCAAAATCATCTTAGATCGATATATGAAAAGGCAGGAATGTTGGAATTTTTTAAGTGTATTGATGAAGATGAAGATGAAGCACTTGCTGAAGCTCACCAACAGGGTGCAGCAATACCAGAATCACAACCAGATCAACATCAAGCTGATGCTGCAGAACAGATCGTGGAACCAACTGCACAGGCTGAGGGGGAACCAGCCAAATCTAGCAAAATCCAGATTGCAGTGGTTGATTATCCACGCGAGGAGACAGAGCCAGCTGGACAGAGGGTGTGTGGTAAACTCACAGATGATATATACACCCCTGCTGTCGCAGCAACGATGGAAGATTTTGTGGAGACTACAAATCTGGAGGATATATTGATTGCACAGCATCAATCCCTATCCAACGAACAAGTCAAGGACCTTATCTCTCTTAAGGTAGACAAGTTCATGTATGGGACGCTCACCATAGTCCAAGACCAGGCCACCAAAATTCTCACTGATTTTAACAATCATCTGAAGTCCCACGTAGACCAGGTGGACTCAGATTTGAGGAGAATTTGCAGACTCAAACTTGAGGAGTTGAGCAAGAAGATGGATGATGATCGATCTGCCGCGGAGCAGAGGAAAGAACAGATCGATCAAACCCTGGCCACCATGAAGCTTAAAGTCAATGAGATGTACAAGATAGTGTGTGATTTTGCAAAGAATGAGAAAAATATGGTCCATGCTATTGTCAAACAACAGACCGATGGGATAGCTGAAGAGGTGATCAAAGCAGCCAATGCAGAAACCAGATCCCTATTCAGCCTAAAACCTTGATTGAGCTCATATTTTGATGAGATTGGGATCATCAAGGAAGACCAAGAAAACTACAAAGCTGATCTGCTCAAAGCTAAATCATCATTGGAGAAGAAGATCGATGACTCCAATCTGAACATCAATTCACTTCTTACACACAAGTTCGATACAGAAAAGGAGATGAAGGACATGAAGGAGGAGATCACCTCCCTTAAGGCACTCATCAACATATACATTGATGATGTCGAAAATGGGGAAGGATACAGGAAAGGAAAGGAGAAAGTGGAGAAAGGGAAGGAGAAAGTGGCCGCCATCAAAGGAAAAGGTCAATCTGGTGCCATGGATGAAAAGAAAGAAGCTCAACCTGGGCAACTGACTGCACCAGATCGACCAACCTTACCATCTGCTCAAACTCAGAAGGCATCAAAATCATCATCAAGTAGATCAAGTCACTCTCAACCGTTAAAGAAGAAGAAAAGATATGGATTTGGTTTCTCATCTGCTCCTATCAAGAAAAACAAGACAAAAGAAGGAGAGACCAGCTGGGTCCCAGATAACTTGAAGAATGGTTGGGAGGAACTAAAGTACGGCTTCATCATGTGTCGCTACTTCATCAGAAAACCTGCATATTGCGAGGGCACACCAAATGAAACGTTCAACCTATACTTAGACATGAATGATGCCAAGGACCTGGTGCAGGCAATAAATGAAGCTGCTGCAGAAGCCCAGGTCACCATCACTGCCCCAGAGAGGGAGTTTAGAGAATGTTCTGAAATACCTGGCACCAAGCTTCCAGACAAAACTTATCTGCTAAACTTCATCAACCAACTCGCTGAAAACAGAGGATATAAAATAGATGCTGAGGATCCAGACTATATGAGAGTCAGAGAAGGAGTTTATGAAAGTGTGCAGCTAATATCAGATGAAACTAGAGCCAAATTGAAGAAGCAACAGGAGGAAAGGAGGAAGAGCAGATAGACACTTATTTTCACATCTTTTACTATCTGCAATTCCTGTTTTTGATGAACTGTAAACTTATTTTGCCTCTTATCTATGAAATCGTTTGAGTTTCTGATGACAAAGACTTATTGTCCAGAACACCTATAACTGCTATAAATCGTTATAACTCAAATAACGAAAACTAATCAATCTGGCTATCAAACCAGATCACTCTTAATGAGTTATTAGGATATAATTGTAAAGTGTGGTTTCGACATCATCAAAAAGGGGGAAATAATTGGGAACCCTAAAGTAATTTTGGTTTTGATGATGATCTTTCGAAACACACTTAGTCCTCTTTTTAGAGCTAAACTGTTCTACGTGTCAACAAATCACTACATGTAAAGTGAAATCTGATAGAGAACATAATAGGAGATGACTTAACATGTAAAGGAATTACTCCTACAGAAGTCATTTCTATGATAGTATAAGATGAAGGCCAAGAATTCTCGCCAAGAAGAAATCGATCTGTTGTGACAGACAGCAACCAGATCACAGACCAGATCGATGATCACAGCGAAGCACCAGATCGATAGAGTCATCAAACCACCAGATGACATCATCCTACACATCATATCCTCTTGCCACGTCAAGATTGAAGTCCATCCAATAGGGTTTGGAAAGAGAATCCACGATTGACACAAGGAAGGAAAGTAACCGTTAGCGATATTCTTTCCATACTTAGAGAATTGGGTCAACGTTTCTACAAGGCAAGAAAAAATATGATGGATATCACTGATTGGCAATCTACAAATCAATCTCACGCCAATCAACAGCGGCTAGAATTTTAAATTCAAAGTCTATATATTTGAAGTTCAAGGTCTAGAGATACATGAGCGCTACATCGACAATCTACTCTCAAGCAATCATTCTTTGAACCAGACTAAGAGCTTCAAACAACTTGTGATTCTACATCACACCAACCCAACCTCGATTCAAGTCTGTCTTATCGAGAGAAAGGAGATCACCCTGCTAGCTAGTAGTTCTCTAGTGGTAACGTAGAGGTAATCTGTTGTAAAGGGACACGACCCTTACTTCATGCATAAGTATCCTTCTAGGTTTGATTGATACTTATGACTCGTTCTCCACGAGTATAAAGAAGAGTATATTGTGTCATTTATCTTTTTGCATATTTATTTTCAGTTGTTTATTATTCTAACTCCCTGCACTACCATATAGTCTGCATCTCTAATCAATCTGGTTAATCTTTAAGGTTTTCTATATAAGAGCACTCACTAAATCCACCATATTTCCGCACACACAATACTTAGAAAATAATAAGATCACTCTTATTATTGTCTAAGTGTCTTCACTAGAGAGTGGACTGACCTGGTATCGATCTTCTGATCAATCTGGTTAGTCATCTGCCGAGCAATTTATTATTTTAGAATAGCTTGAACTCTCTAATAAATAACCAAGTAAACTGAAAAGTTTGTATTTGGTGTATTCCTCCCCCCCCCCCCCCCCCCCCCCCCCCCCC
>JAPKLX010000299.1:58711-122428 GCA_026898415.1 Leonotis leonurus | reverse complement strand
CCCCCCCCCCCCCCCCCCCCCGCCATACACCAAACCTTTCTCTTTCGAGACCAACAATTGCTACAGAATACCTTTACACTAATCCACTTGAAAACTACTAGCTAGTAAAGATATCCTCCTGTTGGTACCGACAGAGCTAGATTGGTGTATGTGGGGGGGGGGGGGGATACACCAATTCAAACTTTTAGGGTTTTCTTGTTTTAAACTTAGGTATAAGGTTTAAGTACACTTAACAAATACGATAGCTTGGGGTAGTAAAACAAATCTTTTTGTCAGGAAGACTTAATCTCACTCAAACAAGACCTTATGCGTGAAAAACAATAATCAAGAATAATAAATTTAGATTTAAACTTGATTAAAGTTGTGTGCGGAATATGGTGGTTAATGCTCTTTTTAATGTGAACAAAGTTTTCTTTCTTGAAGAGATTATCAACCAAGATTTAAATGCAAGAGTATGAAGAAGATGATGATTAAGTACATAAGAAATAAAGCACACAAGCAGTTAACGTGGTTCGGGATAAACTGTCCCTACATCCCCGGCTCGATCAAATCTAGATTGAAAACTTTACTAGCTTTCTCCTTTCTTTTTACTCGTTGAGTACGAGCTACAAGAATTATCAAATCTAGATAACTTCTTGTGATTACAAATCTTCTTTCTAAGAGTGAAAACTACAACTTTAGAATACAACTGGATCAAATCTAGATCCAAACTTGGGGTTTTGTAGAAATAGTTTTTCCAGAAAGTAAATCTTCAAAAAAACTGTAAACACTACTGAGAATCTTGAAGGTTGGAAGTATTTGGAACGTTGAGAGCTTGAATATTTTAGCAGAGTAATAGCGGGATAATAGCTTGAATTCTCGTACATCTTTCTGGAGGTGAATGTGGTATTTATAGCTTCTTTGAAGAAACTATCCATTGGAGACGAAGGCGTCCTTCTCCAGTGCATTAATGGCTGCATTAAATGCATGGCAGAGATGTTGAGACACGCGCTGCCAAATGAGAGTTGTTTCCACCTTTCACGCGATTTCCTAGTGTATTGCCATACTGAGAATGATTCACCGTACTGGAATTTTGATATTCTCATACTTCATTCCTTAAAGTATGTTTTTTATGTGACAATACACTAAGTGGTTGACTTGTTACAAATTTAGGTATGTCGACAGTCCACCGTAGTTATTGTGAGAAGCAGCTTGATCTTGATGTAATGACAGTTCGCTGTTCATCGTGCTGTACCTCCATCTCTTTGGGTTTCCATATTGAATGTAATGACCAGATCGTTTGTGAAATAAACGATCTGTTGTATATACGGTAGAGATGATGATCAGATTGTTTTTGAAACAAACGATCGGCTGCTTGTGATGATAGCTGGCAGATGGTCATATGGAACGAGCTGCTCATCCTCTAGTAATGACTTGACAACGATCTGTTGCTGGCATTGCGCAGCGGGCTGAACTTTTAGAACGAGCTGCTCAACCACTTGTAATGAATTACAAGTATTTTCTATTTCCTATAGCTATTTTTATTCTAGAGAACCAGATCGTTATAAGTGAGCTTGAAACATCAAACTACTTTTACATTTGTGATCTGTTAATAGATATCCTAGAAATCGAAACCAAAACAAGTATAAATGACAACGAGCTGCTAGTGTGTGAAGTAGATCGTTATTAATACATAAAAAACGATCTGCTCACCACATTAGGAGCTAGCTATCTTACATAACGAAGATAAACTTGTTATTCTAGTAATCATTGTGTCCAGGATATCTCTTCCTAGAATAACACAGATCGTTATTAACTTACCAAAAACGATCTGCTTCTTTTACACTTAAGATATACCTTAATAGATGACAATGACTACCTAGTTTCCAATATACAAAATATATAAGTGTAGTTTCGACAAACATTATCAAAACAAATATAGATTCATGGGGTTCCCAACAATTTCCCCCTTTTTGATGATGTCGAAACCACTCTAATATTTTCTTTTAAACGAAATTTTAATATTGAAGGCAATTAGAATGCATAATAATAATTTAAGTGACAATCACAAAAACATTGCCCGGACAAAGAGACATTGTCATCAGGTTGTTTTCAAAATAAACTTCACTTTATTGACATAACAGCTTACAATTACATTTTGCATTTATCATAGCTCGCTGCTAAACCAAAAAGTGAACAAATAATTTTCATGGCTGAGGAGGTGGTTGGCTTTCCTTTTTTGCAGAGCGTGATTGACGCCTTTGTTGATCAGCTAGCTGCGCCCTCCTCCATTCCACCATCTCTCTTTGTCTTAATTCTGATGGCACACCAAAACTTGCGTAAATCCCATTGAAGATCCTTCGGTAATCTTTATTGTTGAAACCAATGGGATAGTTCATTAATTGAGCAGATCGGTTGATGGCATTCAAAACAGCTGTATGATCGACTTCTGTAGTTCCCGGTATCCTTGGATACAGAAGGGTTGTTTTCTTTGGAGCAGTGAGAGGAGTGTTTGTCATGGCAGATTGTTTGTAGAGATATTCTATGAATGATTGATTCTTGTGTTTGCAGAGGAATTCGCGAAACAGATCGTCCACAGAACCTCCTTGTACATCTTGGTCCATGAGATAGTAATGCTGCATGATAAACTCCTTGACCAGTTTATTCCATTGAGCAGCCTTTTTACTGTGAATCCATTTTAAGCTTTGAGGCTCTGTCAACTGGAATTTTTCAAAGAATTTGAAAATTGGGTTTGATGGCTCATCTTCCTCTTCATCTGGAGATTCATCTTTATCATCTTCTGCTCCAGTCTTTCCTCGACTTAGCTTTTCCGCCCTCCATAATTTTCTGAACTCGGGATCAGCGATCTGCTCCGCTTTGTACCCGTCCAAAAGCATTTCTTCCTCTTCATCAGCCTCTGACATAACTTTCTTCCCTTTACGATCTGCTGCCTTTTTAGCCTCCTCTGCTTTCTTGAGTTTTTTCTCATTCTCTTTTTGCAGCTGCTTGGCTTCAGCAGCTTGTTTTGCAGTCAATTTCTTCTTTTTGAGAGCAGCAGCTGATTTCTTTTTGGTTTGAGCGGAGGGAGCAGCGGGCTGGACAACCTTCTTTTCTTCCCCCTTTTCGACATCATCAATAAAGTCTTTGGAAATAATGAGTTGAAGGGAGGCAATCTCATCATTTAGCGCTTTGAACTTCGCTTCAGAGTCTTCTTTATATTGTAGGAAGGTTGAAATGTTGCCATTGACTTCATTGAACTGCTTGGAGGCATCCTTGAGATGAGAGTGAAAATTGACAGTCAGCTCGCTGTGAGCAACCTTCATGTCTGTGATGGTCTTATTAATCTTGAAAATCACATCCGCTGTGGTGACATCAGCTTCTTGTAGTGCTTTGGGCAGCTGGTTGTTGAGCAATCTAGCCAGTTCATTTTGAACCACACTAGGAATCGTGGTTGTCTCCATTTCCTCATATTGTTGTTCAACATGCTTTTTGACTTCGGCTACCATCCTTCCTCCAGCTTCATTCATTTTTGTCTCGAAAGTTTTAGCCTCTTCTGGAAGGACAACAATCTTGCTGTTTGTCTCTTCCTTGTATTTGTCAAAGACTTCACGATCATTGTCCAAGTCCTTATGTAGCTCGTTGGAATGAGCGAGCTGGATATTGTGTTCAACAGTGTGTAAGGCGCTCTCTGCAGCTGAGAAGATGAAGTTTGCCAATGCAGCAGAACGATTGTTGATTCTTAGATGAAGTTTGCCAATGCAGCAGAACGATTTGTTCTGCTATCATTTGGGGTCCAAGGACGGCAGACAACAAGTCCTCCAGATTGTGCTGTTGGACTCCATCTGGTGTAGTGCCTTGTGTGTAGATTTCTTCGATTTGTTCGGCAGCAGCTTCAACATTAGGTTGTGCGGCAGATGGTTCACTTGTAACTGCTTCCTCCATGATAGCAGTTGGTTCTTTTGTTGCGATCTCGGCAGTGGGCTTTGAAGTAGGAGTGTCACAGGGTTTTTCTTTCTCAACAGACTTCTCTTCAAAATTGAAAATATCATCAAAGTCTCCCGATTGTAAGTCGACAGCGAGGTTGTACAAATCTTGTTTGTTTTCATAGAGGGGAGCAAGATCAACATTGAGAGTGACAACCTGCTCTTTCATCTTAGTCAAAACATACATACAAAAATACTGACGTGTGTCAGGTACGTCTAGGAATCCAAAATATTTGAGCAGCTTGCTCTCTTCGGCCTTTAGCTCGCTGATTGAGAAAAGCAGTAAGATGACCTCCAAAATATAGAACTTGCAGTCGCATATTTCCAAGTATGTTTGGAAACGTTGAGCCATGTCAAATGTGGTTGGTGTTAGCTGGATACCAGGTAGCAATTTAATCACCATCTCAGTGGCCTTTTCTTGCAGCTGTTGGAAAAGTAATTGCGCTCCTTTCAATCTTTCCTCAACATCATCAGCGGGTTGCTCGTGAATATTAAGTTCCACTTCATCTTCATTTATTTCCGGAGCAGATGACTCCTTCATTTGATCAACTGTTGCGTCCAATTCATCCTCCAGGTTGCGAGCAGTGGATTTGCTCTTTGTTTTTCTTGGCTTTTTGGTTCCTTTGGCAGCAGCAGCTGGTTTAGGATTACCAGCTGCCTTCCTCTTAACTGGTCGATCTACTGCCATTTCTTCTTGTGCCTGTGCCCCAGCTGCCTCACCAATTGTGGGTTTCTTAGTTGGAATCACCCATTTGAGATTTGATTGTCCGACCCGAATCAGAGCCTGCTTAATCTTCTCATCGGTGACTTTAAGAAAAATTTGAGAAGCCACCCCCAAGGACATCTCCATTTGATGTCTTGTCCTTGGTAAAATCCAATCTTTGCTGAAGTCAACAGATTTGTGCCATTTAGCCCTCTGGAAGAAGCCAGCTATGATTGTGCTGAGTTTGGTGGAGAGGCGAAGAGGTCGCTTGATGTTCAATCTAGTGCAGTTTCCATCGCTGTCTTGACGAATATTGATCTGCTGATCTTCATCAACAATGAGTTTTAGTAGCGATCTTGCCCAATTAACCTTTAGATTGAATAGAATTGCAGTCAAAACTTTGAGTTTTCTCGCTGTCACCGAGTCATATGTTCCTTGGTGTCCAAGAAACACCTTTTGGACAAAATCGAGGAGAAGGAGATAACTTGGTAGCATCAATGATCTGTTAAACGCCTTTCCAGTCCACTGGAATGGATGAGCAAGGATTATGTCAAGAGCTCTCTGGATCTGGTCATCCGAGACTTCTTCAATCACTATGTCACCTTCATCGGTCAAGTGATATGTCTGTAGAATCATCTCAATCACTGTAGTCCTAATATTGTCCTCTTTAGACTTTCCAATCTGTATTTTGACGGTATATTCTTCTCGATCGTCAACCATCCACGAGCAATAAAATAATGCAATCTGTCGTGGAAGGAAATAGTCTGGTTCTGTGGTGATTATCTTGTTTCACCTAAAGTAGAAATAAGGTTTGATTAAGTGTTTGTAGATGTTTACAGTTAAACACTTATATATATATACAACCTGTGGATTTTCCATTTGAAGAAGTTATAAGAACATAAACAGTGATGAACACATAGTTAAACATTTTTAATCCAATAATCATTTCATACGAGCAAAATGCAATGATACTAAGTATGCAGATTAAACTAGATTGTGCACATAATCATGCTTTCATTGATAATCAAGATATGTGCCAAACATTTATACAATACTTCGATCCTAGTTCATACTTGAGTGAACTGTAACCTGTACACGCCCTGATTTTACTAAATAACACATCTAGGGTACGAAACCCATGATGTGTGAGTATGGCACGAGGCTCAGGTGAAAGCTTTGCCTCTATCATATGAAGCATCTCCGTTAAGGAAATCGGAGGTGTTTGAGAAGATGAAGAACTTGCTTCAGATGCAGGCATTTTGAAAATGATTGGAGTGGTTTTGATGAAATATAGAGTTGCAGAAGAGCTTAGTTTGAAAGCTTGAGTACAACAATGGCGATTTAGGTTTTATGAGACGGAATATTTGAAAGTGTGAGAAGAACAGTCAAACATTCATATATATATATGCAAATAATGAACGGACCAGATTGATTCTTAGAAAGGAGAAATAAGTAACGGTTAAGATTACTCCCTGATTTAATTATTTGCCGCCCAAAAGTCGAATGAAGTTCATACGCCATCAAATTTCGTCTATATGGTAGTCACATCGTTGTCTCGAAACACCAATCGAGGTCTGCAACATTAAATGAATTGCACTCTATCCGTCACCTTTTCTGACACACAGGCGTTCGATATTACTTAGTAATTAATAGTTTTTATTAGCAATCATTAGACATAAATAATCAAAGAGTTGGAGAAATAAATGAACTTGATTCCCCCTTGATTAATGCCCTAGCAGATCGTTTTAGGCTTGAACGATCTGCTCTAATTGATGTTGGCAGCTAGCTGCTATTTTTCACTTTATGTAGCTTGCTGCTGTTGTTAGCAGATCGTTTTCATCTTTTGAACAATTTGCTGTTGACTGCTATTGGAAGTAGATGCAGATTGTTTCCATCTTTTGAACGATCTGTTATTCTTGGCATTAACAGTTGACTGCTAATTTTTACTCTCATGCAGCTTGCTGCTTTTGTTGATAGACAGCAGGTCGTTTCTCTTCTTTGAACGATCTGCTGCGTGCTTTCAACTAATCAGCTAGCTGTTAATTTTCAAAGTGAAGCAGTTTGTTTTTGCTTAAAAAAATTTAGCAGCACATAAATGTTGGTAAATATGTAGCTAAAGTTAAAGATGTGATAACATATGGCCTTTTACCACCAACTAGCTGTTATGAACACTTGTACCAATTTCAATAAAGTTTATCAATCTCAGTTTTCCACAAAGCATTTTGAATCTGTCTTCGGGTAATTCTTTTGTGAGAACATTAGCTCGCTGCACATCCGTATGAATTTTCTCCATCTTGATGTTCTTCTTTTCAACATGATCACGATTAAAGTGATGACGAACATTCACATGTTTACAGCGAGTGTGTAGAACATGATTTTGAGTGATGGCAATTGCGCTAGAGCTATCGCAAAATATTGGTACACCATCCATGTAGACTTCATAATCTTTTAGTTGTTGTTTGATCCACAAGATTTGTGCTATGCAACTCCCTGCAGCCATGTACTCTGCTTCTATTGTTGAGGTTGCAACCGAAGTTTGCTTTTTAGAAAACCACGAGATGAGCTTTCTTCCAAGAAATTGACAAGTTCCAGATGTGGATTTTCTATCAAGCTTGCAACCTGCATAATCAGAATCAGAGTAACCAATTAATTCAAAATTATCATCACAAGGATACCATAAACCTATTTCAATGGTTCCTTTGAGATAATGCAATATTCTTTTGGCTGCTTCTAAGTGGGATTCCCTTGGACTAGCTTGATACCCAGCACAAACACCAACCGCAAAAGTAATATCAGGTCAACTTGCAGTTAGATATAAAAGTGATCCGATAATACCACGATACTGTTTTATATTTGTTGCCTTCCCAAGTACATCAGGACCAATCTGTCCATTAGTTTGCATTGGGATTTTTACTGGTTTGTGTTGGGAACCCCATGAATTTATATTTGTTTTGATGATGTTCCTCGAAACTACACTTTGATGTTTTAGAAACCAAGTAGTCATTATCGTCTATTAAGGAATATCTTAAGTGTAATAGAAGCAGATCGTTTTTAGTACATAAATAACAATCTGTATTATTCTAAGTAAAAGGTATCCTGGACACAATGATTACTAAGATAACAAGCATTTCCTATTGTAAGTCAGCTAGCTCCTAATGTAGGTGAGCAGATCGTTTTTGGTATATTAATAACGATCTGCTTCCTATATAAGCAGCTCGCTGACATTTATACTTGTTCTTGGTTTCATTTTTTAATTCATCTATCAACGGATCACAAATGTAAAAGTGGTTTGAAATATCAAACACTTATAACGATCTGGTTCTATAGAATAGAATTAGCTTAGAAAATAGAATTTACTTGTAACTTATTACAAGTGATTAAGCAGCTAGTTCTCCAAAGTCAGCCCGCTGCTTGGAACTACCATCAGATCGTTTTCATCAACTACAAATGGATGGGCAGCTAGTTCTCAAAATCAGCCCACTGCTCGAACGCCAACAACATTATTTCGAGTCATTACTAGAGGCGGATGCAGCTCGTTGCAAATGATTGCATCAATCTGCAGTCATCTCAAGCAGCAGATCGTTTGTGTCCAAAAACGATTTTATCATCTCTACCATATATATAGCAGATCGCTTTATACCAAAAACGATCCGGTCGTCACATTCAATGGAGAACCAAAGAGATGAAGTTACAACACGAGGGACAGCGGGCTGTCAATTCATCAAATTCAAGCTGCTCCTCACTGTAACTACGGTGGACTGCTGACATACCTAAATTTGTCACAAGTCAACCACTCCGTGTATTGTCACATCAACAATATACTTTAAGGAATGATGTACAAGTAAATCAAAACTACTGTACGAAGGATCATTCCCAGTATGGCAATGCACAGGGAAATCGTGTGAAAGGTGGAAACAACTCTCATTTGGCAACACGTGTCTCAAAAACTCTGCCATGCATTTAATGCAGCATTTAATGCAATGAAAAAAGATGTCTTCGTCTCCAACGGATAGTTTCTTCATAGAGGCTATATATACCACCTTCACTTCCAGGAACGAGTACGAGAATTCAAGCTATTATCCTGCAATTACTCTGCTCAAAAATCTTCAAGCTCTCAACACTCTAAACACATCCAAACTTCAAGAATTCTCTGTTGTGTTTATTATTTTGAAGATTTACTTTCTGGAAATTTGTCTTTACCAAAACCCAAAGTTGGGATCTAGTTTTGATCCAGTTGTATTCCTAGATTGTAGTTTTCAATCTTAGGAAGAAGATTTGTAATCACAAGAAGTTATCTAGTTTTGATAATTCTTGTGGCTCGTACTCAACGAGTAAATAGAAAGGAAAAAGCTAGTGAAGTTATTCGATCTAGATTTGATCGAGCCGTGGACGTAGGGACAGTTTATCCCGAACCACGTTAACTGCTTGTGTTCTTTATTTCTGTTTTACTTCATTATCATCTTCTTCATACTCTTGCATTTAAATCTGGGTTGTTAATCACCTCAAGGTAGAAAACGTTTTTACTCATTAAAAAAAGCATTAACCACCATATTCCGCACACAACATTAATCAAGTTTAAATCTGTATTTGATATTCTTGATTACTGTTTTCACATATAAGGTATTATTTGAGCAAGATTAAATCTTCCTGACAAGAAGATTTGTCTTGCTACCCTAAGCTATCTTAGTCTTTAAGTGTGCTTAAGCCTTATACTTATATTTGAAACAAGTAAACCTAAAAAGTTTGAATTGGTGTATTCCCCCCCCCCCCATACACCAAACTAGCTCTTTCGGGACCAACAGTTTGCAATCTTTAACACCAAATTTTGTGATGAGATCGTTGATGTATTTGGATTGATTGATTAGGATCCCATCAGTAGATTATTTGACTTGCAAGCCTAGGAAGAAGTTCATTTCTCCCATCATTGACATCTTGTACTTGTCCTGCATTAGCTTGCTAAATTTGTTACAAATGAATTCAGATTTGGATCCAAAAATAATATCATCAACATAAATTTGAACTAAAAGGATATAGTCTTGGACTTTGATGGTGAATAACGTCTTGGCTACTGATCCTCGTTTGAATCCCGATTGAAGTAAGAATGTGGACAGTGTTTCATACGAAGCTCGAGGAGCTTGTGTTAGTCCATACACTGCTTTAGCTAATCTGTACACCTTGTTTTCATCTTCAACTTCAAACCTAGGTGGTTGTTCCAAGTAGACTTCTTCTTCCAGAATTCCATTTAGAAATGCACTCTTTACGTCCATCTGGAATACTTTGAAACGTTGGAAAGCTGCATAAGCAAGAAACAATCTGATAGCTTCTAGACGTGCCACTGGTGTGAAGGTTTCATCAAAATCAATTCCTTCTTGTTGACAATATCCCTTGGTGACTAGTCTTGCTTTGTTTCTTACCACTTCACCTGTTTCATCTCTTTTATTCTTGAATATCCATTTGACTCCAATAACACCTTGATGTCTAGGTCGATCCACCAAGTACCATGCATCATTTCTTTTGAATTCATTTAATTCTTCTTGCATGGCATTGATCCAACCTGCACTTTGCAAGGCTTCTTCGATGTCTTTTGGTTCGGTGTGAGCAAGATAGCAGCCTAGTAATGCACTTTTTCCATGCATGCGTCTAGTTTTGACTCTATCTGTTGGGTTCCCAACAATGAGATTAAATGGATGGCTATCTACCCATTTTCTTTGCCTTTTCATTTCATCCTCAGATACTTCGATTTCTATCTCATCGGGTGGATTTTCAAATTCGGGATGATCTGTGGTAGGCATATTAAAGAGATGGTTGTTGAGTTGATGGTGTAGCAGATTGCATATTCTGTTCATCAACATATTGTTGTGAACATTCTTCATGTGAGGTTTCCCCTTCATCTGTTCCCCCTAGATGAGATAGTTGTTCATCTGTTCCCCCTTGTTGTGGCTTTTCTACAGCAGGTTGATTATTTGTTTCTTCTTCATCTTCATCTTTTCGTGGACTCCATAAGAGAATATCGAAGATGAGCTATCTGTTCCTGAAACTTCAAAATTAGATTCATCAAAGACAACATGTGGGGTTACTTCCACAACAAGAGTTCTCTTATTACAAACTCTATAAGCTTTACAGATTTCAGAATATCCTAAGAATATTCCTTGATCACTTTTGCTATCAAATATTTTTAACTGAGTTTTTCCATTGTTGTGAATATAACATTTACAACCAAATGATCTAAAGTAAGAGATTCGAGGCTTTCTGTTATTCCACAGCTCATAAGGAGTTTTCTCGTGACGTTGCGTGATGACCAATCAATTTTGTGTGTAGCAGGCGGTATTGACTGCTTCTGCCCAGAACTTCTTTGGGAGATTGATTTCATTTAACATAGTTCGGGCAGCCTCTTTAAGTGATCTGTTATGCCTTTCCACAATCCCATTTTGTGTGGTGTTTGAGCTGCTGACGTTTGATGTTGAATTCCCATTTTTGAGTAGTATCCTTCGATCATGTGATTGATAAATTCAGTTCCACGATCAGATCGAATGGTGATGATGGATGTTTCCTTTTGATTTGAAAGTTTGTTGAGAAGAACAGGTAGTTTCTCTAGAGTTTCCTTTTTCTTGAACATAAAAACAACCCAAGTAAATCTAGAAAAGTCATCAATAACAACAAGAGTATACTTTCTACCGTTTACACTTAATGGAGATACAGGTCCAAAAAGATCCAAGTGTAGAAGTTCCAAAATCCTTGAAGTGGAATGAGCTGCCTTTGTATGAAATGATGCTCTTGTTTGTTTTCCTGCTTGGCAAGCTTCACATACATGGTCTTTGTCATATACCTCTTACCGTGCTTGAAATTAGTCCTTTGGCAAAGTCATCGAGTCCAGCTTCTTTTCGTTCTTCTGCAGTATATTCGTCAATAGTCTTCTCCTTTTCAACTATGACCAGTGATGGAGTTGGACCAGTTCCATCTTTTATCTTAGCACTTCCCTTGTTCATTATTTTGATGGGTCTATCAGTAATGACCTTCCACATTTTGATGTGTTGTGTACGTAAGCACATCTCGATTCTAAAGCTCCAGTCATCATACCCAGCAATGGAGAATTCCTCACAGGCACGTATCATCTGTCCTTCCATAACTTGAAAGTAGATGGTTAGATAAATGCAAGTGCAATATGCTGTGAACACGTTTTCAAGATCTATCCAAGATGACCACGCAGAGATAATCTCCTGTTAAATAGAAACAATGGTCAAAATGGACCACTGCTCTGATACCACTTGTTCGGCCCGAAAGAGCTAGATTGGTGTATGGGGGGGGGGGGATACACCAATTCAAATTTTTAGGATTTTCTTGTTTTAAACTTAGGTATAAGGTTTAAGCACACTTAACAAATAAGATAGCTTGGGGTAGTAAAACAAATCTTCTTGTCAGGAAGACTTAATCTCACTCAAACAAGACCTTATGCGTGAGAAACAATAATCAAGAATAATAAATACAGATTTAAACTTGATTAAAGTTGTGTGCGGAATATGATGGTTAATGCTCTTTTTAATGTGAACAACGTTTTGTTTCTTGAAGAGATTATAAATCAAGAGTATGAAGAAGATGATGATGAAGTAAATAAGAAATAAAGCACACATGCAATTAATGTGGTTCGGGATAAACTGTCCCTACATCCACGGCTCGATCAAATCTAGATCGAAAACTTTACTAGCTTTCTCCTTTCTTTTTACTCGTTGAGTACGAGCTACAAGAATTATCAAATCTAGATAACTTCTTGTGATTACAAATCTTCTTTCTAAGAGTGAAAACTACAACCTTAGAATACAACTGGATCAAATCTAGATCCTAACTTGGGGTTTTGTAGAAATAGTTTTTCCAGAAAGTAAATCTTCAAAAAAACTGTAAACACTACTGAGAATTCTTGAAGGTTGGAAGTGTTTTGAACGTTGAGAGCTTGAAGATTTTAGCAGAGTAATAGCGGGATAATAGCTTGAATTCTCGTACATCTTTCTGGAGGTGAATGTGGTATTTATAGCTTCTTTGAAGAAACTATCCATTGGAGACGAAGGCGTCCTTCTCCAGTGCATTAATGGCTGCATTAAATGCATGGCAGAGATGTTGAATCACGCGCTGCCAAATGAGAGTTGTTTCCACCTTTCACGCGATTTCCCAGTGTATTGCCACACTGGGAATGATTCACCGTACTGGAATTTTGATATTCTCGTACTTCATTCCTTAAAGTATGTTTTTGATGTGACAATACACTAAGTGGTTGACTTGTTACAAATTTAGGTATGTCGACAGTCCACCGTAGTTATTGTGAGAAGCAGCTTGATCTTGATGTAATGACAGTTCGCTGTTCATCGTGCTGTACCTCCATCTCTTTGGGTTTCCATATTGAATGTAATGACCAGATCGTTTGTGAAATAAACGATCTGTTGTATATACGGTAGAGATGATGATCAGATTGTTTTTGAAACAAACGATCGGCTGCTTGTGATGATAGCTGGCAGATGGTCATATGGAACGAGCTGCTCATCCTCTAGTAATGACTTGACAACGATCTGTTGCTGGCATTGCGCAGCGGGCTGAACTTTTAGAACGAGCTGCTCAACCACTTGTAATGAATTACAAGTATTTTCTATTTCCTATAGCTATTTTTATTCTAGAGAACCAGATCGTTATAAGTGAGCTTGAAACTTCAAACTACTCTTGCATTTGTGATCTGTTAATAGATATCCTAGAAATCGAAACCAAAACAAGTATAAATGACAGCGAGCTGCTAGTGTGTGAAGCAGATCGTTATTAATACATAAAAAATGATCTACTCACCACATTAGGAGCTAGCTATCTTACATAACGAAGATAAACTTGTTATCCTAGTAATCATTGTGTCCAGGATATCTCTTCCTAGAATAAGACAGATTGTTATTAACTTACCAAAAATGATCTGCTTCTTTTACACTTAAGATATACCTTAATAGATGACAATGACTACCTGCTTTCCAATATACAAAATATCAAAGTGTAGTTTCGAGAAACATCATCAAAACAAATATAGATTCATGGGGTTCCCAACACCTCCTTCTTCTTCTTGATAAGACAGACTTAAATTGAGTGGTGTGATTTCGATCAAGAACGGCTCAGAATTTCAATGAATGCTTCGATGTGTGAGTTGATTTTTGGGCAGAGTACAACTTGCTTGATCGTAAATAATGCTCGTCTTTTTTTTCTCCAGTCTTTGTTCCAAGATTTTATAGGTGTAGAATTTTAAAATTCTAACCGTTGGGCTTGATTGGCTTGTAATAAAAGTGATTGCCAATCGAGAAATATGAATCCCAGATTATCTCCTCTTGCCTTGTGAGAAAGGTTGACCAAATCTTCAAAATATGGAAAACAGATGGTGATTGATTCTCTTTCCTCCTTCGCGCTATGATTGATCCTCCTTCTGAACTTGATCTCTAAATATATATGTTGGGAACCCTAAAGATATTTAGTTTTGATGATGGTCTTTCGAAACACAGTTAGTTATTTTATAGCTTTAAGTGTTCTACGTGTAAAACAGATCACTAGAGATAAAGTGAATCCTGTTATGGAACAGATTAGGAGATGACTTGAAATGTAAAGGAGAATTCCTATAGAAGTCAATCTCAACTCAGAATAGGATGAAAGTCAAGAATTCACGCCCAAGAGGAATCGATCTGCTATAACAGACAGTGACCAGATCGATGTCTACAGCGAGGAACCAGACCGATTGAGTCATCAATCCACCAGCTGACATCATCCTACACATCATATGCTCTTGCCACGTCAAGATCAAGTCCATCCAACTGGGATTGGAAAGAAGATCTTCGGTTAACACATAAAAGGAAAGAGACCGTTAGCAATCTGCTTTCCATAACTCAATGATTGAGTCAACCTTTCCTATATGGCAAGAACAGAAATGATGGAAACCATTGATTGGCAATATACCATCTATCTCACACCAATCAACAACGGCTAGAATTTTATATTCAATGCCTATATAATTGAAGTTAGAGATCTGGAGAAAAGTCAGAGATAACACATGCGAACTATACTGTTGTCATTCTTTCAAGCAATCTGCTATCCAGACTTAGAGCCTCAACACTTTGTGATTCTACATCATACCAACCATCTCGATTCAAGTCTGTCTTATCGAGACAAAGAAGATCACCCTGCTAGCTAGTAGTTTTCTAGTGGTAACGTAGATGTAATCTGTTGTAAAGGGACACGACCCTTAATTCGTGCATAAGTATCTGTCTAGTTTTGATTGGTACTTGTGACTCGTTCTCCACGAGTATAAAGAAGCAGAGTATCCTAGTAGTGGATAATCTGGTCTAGTTTTGACCAGATCGTGGATGTAGGGATTTCCCGAACCACGTTAAACAACTGTGTGCTTTACATTCCTGCAGTTTTTATTTTCTCAGTTGTTTATTATTCTATCTCTTGCACTATCATCAATCTACATCTCAATCAATCTTCTTAACATTCTGAATTGTTACTAAGGTTTTCTAAACAAGAGCATTCACTAATCCACCATTATTCCGCACTCACTCAACACTCAGAAAGTAATAAGATCACTCTTATTATTAGCTAAGTGTTTACACTAAGAGAGTAATCTGGTTGGACTAAACTGCTATCGATCTGCATATTGATTTGTCTAGTCATCTTCGAGCAATTTCTTATACGGAATAGCTTGAACTCTCTCACAACTTGTCAAGTAAACTGAAAAGTTTGTATTTGGTGTATTCCCCCCCCCATACACCAAACCTTGCTCTTTCGGGACCAACAATATACTTTCCATCTACGAGAGATTTGCTGATGTGGCAAGTTGATTGGGATTCTCCTAAGTACATCTAGACAATTAATCGAATGTCAGATGACTAGGTTGATCTGGTTCTAGCTGGCTCACTCCATAGGGCATGATTTGGTTGGCAGATTAACATCAATCTGGTCAAAGTCAATTTGTCTCAAAAATTCTCCAAAGCATGGTTGCCATCTCAGTGAATGATTTCTTGCCAACCAGATCAGTAGCCATCGATCAAATCATCTACTTGCTTTGTAGGCTCTTGCTGATCTGGTTCTTCGAACAAAACATATGCTAACAAGATGACTTCTATAGGACATAATCCTTTACACTTTAACTCATCTTCTAACATGGTCTAAAGATTTGTTTTCTATGAGATTCACTTTATATGCTAGTGATCTGGTATATGTAGAATAGGTTAAGGCCTAGCAAACAGAACTATATCTAAGTGTGTTTCGAGAGAACTTCATCAAAATTAAATTTTTGTGAGGTTCCCAACAAATCGACTTCTTAAGCTTCCACACCATTTGTTTCTTTTCTTGAACTGCATAGCCCTCGGGTTGTTGCTTATGGATGTTTTCCTCAAGACTTCCATTTAGGAAAGTTGTTTTGACATCCATCTTCCATACTTCCCAATCCATATATGCTGCTACTGACAAGAGTATACGAATAGACTTAAGCATGGCTACTTTTGAGAAGGTCTCATCGTAATCGATACATTCCTTTTGAGTATAGCCCTTAGCTACTAGTCTAACCTTGAAGACAATGACTTTACCGTCGGGTCCTCGTTTTTGCTTGAAGATCCATTTACTCCCTATGGCCTTGTAGCCATCGGGTAGATCAACTAGCTCGTAAAGTTTCTTGTCTACCATGGATAGCAGTTCAAACTCCATCGCCTCAAACCATAGGTGACACTCCTTGTCCTGTACTGTCTCTTTGTAGTTCCAAAAATCCGATTCATCGAGGCTTGGGATTGAGTTAGATGTCTCTCCCACTCAAATGAATCAGTTGGGTTGACGAACAACCCTCAAACTATGACGAGGCTCCACTCCAGGTGGTACTGGTGTTTGAGTTGGTGCTGTTGCATGTTGTGTTTCTTGTTAATTTGGACAAGCTATAGTTCTTATTTACTCGAGAACTATCTTTCTTCTGGGCTTGTAATTGTTCACAAAGTCTTCTTCTAGAAATCGAGCGTGGGTGGTGATCACAACCTTTCGATCTCTGAGACTATAAAACTCCCACTCTTTCGTCTCTCTAGGATAACCCACGAGCAGACACAAATCAGTGTGAGATGTCAATTTGTTGCTATCCTTTACGTGTGTTGGACAACCCCACACTTTGAGATATCTTAGACTGGCTTGCACCCTGTCCACAACTCAATCGTTGTCTTAGGGACCGACTTGGATACTACCAAATACAATGTGTAAACTGTCGTCTCTAGGACATATCCCCAAAAACGAAATAGGCAACTCTCCATAAATCATCAAAGATCTCACTCTCTCCATAAGAGTTATATTCCGTCTTTCTGCTACACTTTCTTGATGGGGTACACCCGGTGCAGTTAACTAGGAATGAATCTCTACTTCCGACAAATGGCTCATAAAACTCAGCACTGATGTATTCGCCTCTGTGATGAGAACGCAAACACTTAATAGTCTTTTTCTGATAATTCTCCACAAGTACCCTGAAAGGAATCAAACTTGTGGTGACATATCCATATTTCGATTAATCATCAATGCAAATGATGAAATACTCCATGCCACCTCTGGCCTGGGACGTCATTTGACCAAAAACGTTGGACTGAATGATACCAACACATCTTATGATCTATTTTATTTGACCTTGAAAAGTCTTTTGTTCATTTCACCTTCCAAGCAGGATTCACAATTCGGGTATGGCTCATCTTGGAGTTTATCCAAAGGCCCGTATTCCACTAACTATTGAATCTTTCTAAGGTTAATATGCCAAGCCTTAAGTGCCATAGATATGTATCATATGACAAAAGACAAGAAACTTTTCTCTTCTTGGAGTTAGTAGATAAGTTAAAAGTCACACTTTGTTGCTTAGCGCAAACATAGTATATAAGTTGTTTACCATCGTGCTTGTGCAGATAACATAATTCCCATCTTGATAATTATATAATCATCAAAGGAAACTAAATATCTACTCTAGGTCATTTTAGAAATCGAAATTAAATTCTTTCGAAAAGTGGCCACGAGCAAAACATCTCTCAACAATAGAACAGAAGAAGTGATCTTCAATTGCACATCTCCCACTGCAACAACCGCCACTTTCATAGCGTAGCCCAAAAGGATGAAAATCTCATCTTCCTTAAGTAGTCTAGTTAGCAGGAATGCCTGCGAGTTGCAACAAACATGGACTGTGGCTCTTGTATCTACCACCCAAATTTGCGCAGAATCAGCCATCAAACATGTTTCCACTACTAAGGTGTAAAATGTATCTTGAACTAAGGTGTAAAATGTATCTTGACTGTTTCCCCACTTCTCACGAAGTAGACTGTCAGATTTCCAGTGTCCTATCTGACTAAACCCTAGATTTTTCAGTTTGTTTCCTCTTGACAATCCGATGTTTCTCCATGCTATATGAAATTAAAGAAATCTGGAGGGCATTCTTTGTCAAGAACAAACCTCGTGACATTGTAGTCAGGATTTTGTCCAAATTATTAAAACAATCAATATATATAGAACCATCGAGTGTAATTTTTAAAAAAACGGGGTAAGTGAGTTGAAAGTCATGCCTTAAAGAACTGAATTGTGAATAAATCAAATAATCCATCATAAATGACATAGTCAAGTGCAGGTAAGCGAAAACCTTAAAAAAAATCACGCATTGAACATACTGTTTAAAATAAATCATGCAAGCCACGTAGTGTGATCGATTACACAATCAATTTTAAAACGGTTTTACTGGTCATGTAACTCAACAGTCAGAGGTCGCGCAGTGCTGCTATAACTACCAAATTACACCTAAGCCATTACCATAAGCCTTACACCAAAGATATTAATAGACTTTAATAAGCCCATAGTGGAGGGGTCATATTGCCATCAATTAAATTCTTACAGACATCTATAAAGAAGTCTTATCTCGTGAACTGGTAAAATGTGATCCCGTTTGGAATCAAAACAAGTTACTTCACGAAAAGACCGTCTCATAGAGACCATTTGTAATCTTAGAAAATTAAATTAATAAAATGCAATTAGAATTATCGCTTAGTCCTTTAATAGAAACTGTCGAAGAGAAGTTTGGTATTCGTTCTCTTCTGTTCTACTTCTCTTCTGCTTGGCAAGCGTTCTTCAGAGTATAACTACCTGGTAAACCTGATAACTCCTATAAGTCAGAACTCCTATAAAAGTGTTCGACCTTTTACAATGTGTTAGTAATCAAAATTCTTACCATTGGCTTGATTAACTAATTAATCAATCCATAATCGTTACTGAAGATCTTATTTCTAAAAAACGATTCTTGCCTTGTAATAATCTCTTTGATTGAGTTGATTTAATCTTTGATTGTTCTCCTTCCTTTAATAGAAACTGTCGAATAGAAGTTTGGTATTCGTTCTCTTTTGTTCTACTTCTCTTCTGCTTGACAAGCGTTCTTCAGAGTATAACTACCTAGTAAACCTGATAACTCCTATAAGTCAGAACTCCTAAAATCCAGATAAGATCTCCAATAAATTAACATATCAATTTAGACAAGTTCCACATAATAAATAACAAATAAAAACCAAAATAAACAATTAATCACATAATAAGGCAAATAATTACATCACTTATCCAAAATAGGATAAAAAATAAAATAATTCCTAAAACTAAAGAATTAAAATTTGAATCCTCTATGTTCTTTATCTTGTAGACGCCACTGGATACTGAAAACTAATTCTTAAGATTTATAAAATCAAATTTCCATTGGATACCAGAAATTAATTCCTATAATATATGAAATCAAATCACCTCCAAATTTTGGAAATTAATTTATAAAATTAAGGAAATCAAGTCTCCTCCGAAATCTAAAAAATTAATTCTTTATGGTTGAAGAAATCAAATTTCCATCGAATCTTGAAATTAATTGTCACGCCCGCCCTCCGCTAAGGATAGCGAAGTCGGGGGAAACCGTGACTTGGGAAGGGATTAAAGAAACCGGTATAGAGATGGGGCAATGGAACATAGACTAAACTGAACAACAATCTCATAACTGAGCGAATAATTCATCATATATGATTAGCAAGAAGGGTCTTGAGTCTTACGCTCAATACATAATATCTTATCATGAAGGAAATTTGAGTCTTTAGGTTTATTTAACAAAAACCTCATACTGGCAGCGGAAAGTTACTTGGATCGCTAAAAGCTCTACATGTATGAAGACATGTAGAACCCCCAAGAGTCAATTAATAAGAGATCGACAAAAAGCCCGAACATGGCACTCCTCCTTCATCATCGCTCAACCTGCACATTTATAAATATATGCAGGGCTGAGTACAAATTGTACTCAGTAGACACATGCCAAAATCGCACACATACATATAAAATTGTCATGCCATTGTAAGTGAAACATAGGGATTTTGTCTCTAAAGCACCTATGTTCACTAAAATCCTCTTTGTGAAATCTTAAAGTTCGATTGCAATCTAAGTTCTTTTGTAATCTACCATATCTGTAACTTCTTCTTCTTTGTGTCGGGAAGGTGGCCACCTTCCACAAACACCTTGACCGGCCAACCCGCTCGATGACTCACGGTCACTTTAACCGGCCAACCCGCTCGATGACTCACGGTTACTTTGTGTACACTAGTCCTAGTAGGATAGCTATCCAACTGGGACCCGAATTCGATTCTTTTAACTTCACTGAGCAGATAGGTATCATACGAAAATCATGAACATTTTATGGCAGACAATACTTGAAAGACATTTTCAATTCAAAAGCTCTTTGAAAAGAAAATTTCATAAACTAATATCACACACATATTTTATAGTGTAAGAAAGCCTACACTTGATGTATAGGTTAGAAAGCCTACTTGAATGGTCTTGACTTGTGTTTGCCTCGTTCTCGCGATGCGGATCCGACCTCTCGTCGAAACCTTTAACATGAATCTCGAGTGAGATATATTGCTCAGGTATATCAATTAACTTCTATGTGCAAGGAACTACTATCCTTGGTTAGCTTGAGGGTTTAGTCTCGGTCTTTAAAGCTCGACTAGTACTCGAGTCTAGGGGTTGTATTTCTAGAGGCAGCGTATGAAGATTTCTATTTTAATCATTTCTGAAGGTTACATTCTAGTGAACCCATTATAAATCAATTATCTAATTTAATTGATATTCTATTTCTTTTGGGCTTGGTCTACATACATAGGTAAATTCCATCTAATGGAATTATTCGTAACCCGTCTACATAATTCATTTAATTTACGACATAGTTTGGTTTAACCCACTGGATAAATTAGACCATCATTTATCTAATTAGACTTGGCCCAATTTATCTAATCGTGAAGCCCAGTATCCTTTAAGTTGGCCCATAACTCACTGTCTCTGGATCCATATTTAGACAAAATTCCATCCCCCTTCTCTCGCTGTCCCTCGACAGCGAGCTCTTCCTTCGCTGTCCTCTTTCTCCTTCTCTCGCTGCTCTCTTCTTGTCTCTCCTCTCGCTGTCTCTTGACAGCGAGCTGTCCCCTTTCTCTTCTCTCTCGCTGCTCTCTCTCTTCCTCCTCTCGCTGCTTCTTTTCTTTTCACAGCTAGCTGCCTCCTGCAACTAGCTGTCTTTCCTTTGTTTCCCCCTCTCTTTCTTTCTCCTCACAGCTAGCTGCCTCCTGCAGCTAGCTGTCTTTCCTTTGCTGCCTATTTCTCCTTCACTCTTTCTCGCTCCCTGTCTCCCTCGCTCCCTGTCTCTCCCTTCTATCTGCCCTCTACCTCTCTGTTTTTCTCTCTCGCTCTCTCCACTCGCTGTCTCTCTAACAGCGAGCTGTCCCTCCAACAACGAGCTGTCCTTCTAACTTTTGAATCAATTATTAAGGTAATTACTTACCTTAGTAATTGAAATCAACATTAACAACACACTACTACGCGAATCATTGTTACTCACTTATAATAACAATAACTTTACTGTCTGTTGTGTAAATAAGACAGGTAGTTAAATCTTAACATATTCTATCCATTAAGTCCTAATCTGATTAAGTTGTTATATCTCTATCACTATTAGCACATGTGCAAAACACCATTGCTCTATCACTAACAGCGAGCTGTCTTTCTCTCGCTGTTCTGTCCCTCTAACAGCGAGCTGTTTCTCTCGCTGTCTGTTTCCTCTACGATCTGTTGTCTACTTTCTGTTTATCTATCCGCTTTTTACTCTGTTTTTTTTTTTTTTTTTCACTATCTGCTCTTCACAATTTCTCGTCCTTAAGGTATAATTTCCTCTTTTCTTATTTTCGATTAATTAAGACTTTAGCTAGGAGTCAAGATATTATTTTCTTGTTTTGGTTTTCAATTTGATTATGAACTAAAAATTCTCTTGCTCGTAAATTTCGAGAAATACTTGAGTCTTATGAGTGTTCTGAAATTGCAGGTTGGTTCCGGGGTTGGTTTGAGGTCATTCGAAGTCATTCGGGCTGTTTAGGGCTGTAGCAATCGTGCATTACATCTTCCAAACGCTAGCTAAGTCTTACACCTTCCCTTCTCTTTATGTCTATTATTCCTTCTATGTTTCGTGGATTTCTAGTTCAAACCTAGAAGGTTTAAAGGATGGGAAGGATAGTTCTATAACACCTCAGTTCAGTTCATTATTAACATATCATAGTGTAAATTCTACCTTCATGATTTAGTAAAAGGGAAGCGTAGCTAATAAAAATAAAGGCTATGAGTAGAACTATTTACCGTATGATTTGCTACACTTCTCCTTTCTTGATTCTTTCCTTAAGTCTCCAATTCGGCAGCGTTTTGGTATGGTGATATTTGGGTGTGGGTTAAGCTAAAATCCCTCCCCTTTATATAGAAGCTTGAATTCCTAACTTCACTAATCCTATGCGTTTGCTTATTCTTTTGGGTTTGCAGGCATGGTGATTGGGGAGAAGCTGGAGCGTCACTGTGCAGCCTAGATTAGTAGGGGGTAGAGTGCTTGTTACACGCTAATGCCTTGCTAAATCTGATTATGGGGAATCTAACCGTTTGCACGCTTGCCTCCTTTCCTACACTACCGATCCATGCTGGCGTCTTACGTGTATCCATATAGATTATGTATATATATGTATATATATATGTTTCCCACCTTGGCTAGGCGCGGGTTCGAAACCCAGCAGCCTCATTTATATAGCATTCTTCCTTTATGTATATATATAGCTGCATATTACACTAGTTATACCCCTTAATTTAACAAATAAGTATTTCTACAATTCGTAATATTATACCATAGGTCTTGATGTAAAATGGTAACGAATAACGAATAGTGCGTATCGTAACGATGAAGGCTAATAATAGCAACTAACAACATATCTTAGGTTAAATAATAACGAAGTTTGCTATTCATCATCTATTTTTAAATACGTACTTGAAATCCTTGGTTTCGTAAAAAGACAATTTCGAGGACTTCACTACTTATGCTGGAATTCAAAATGCGGGGTATTACATTAATTCCTAAAATATAGGATATATCTATTGGGATCCCCACATAATTTTAGTTTTGATGATGTTCTCTCGAAACACACTTAGATTTAATTCTGTTTGCTAGGCTGTAAATTGTTCTGCCTATACCAGATCACTATAACATAAAGTGAATCTGATAGAGAACATGTCTTTAGAATAAATTAGTGGATGATTTTAAATGTAAAGGATTAAATTCTATAGAAGTCGTTCTGTTAGCTTATGTTCTGTTCGAAGAACCAGATCAGCAGGAGCCTACAAAGCAAGTAGATGATCTGATTGATGACCACTCGATCTGATTGCCGAAAAATCATTCACTGAGGTTGCAACCATGCTTTGGAGCATTTTTGGAACAAGTTTGACTTTGACCGGATCGATGTCAATATGCCCAACCAGATCATGCCCTATGGAGTGAGCCAGAACCAGATCAACCAAGTCATCTAACATTCGACTTAAATGTCTAGATGTACTCAGGAGAATCCCAAAATCAAACTTGCCACATCAATAGATCTCTCGAAGATGGAAAGTATATCAATTAGAGATTAAGTTTGGAAGGAGAATCAATCGCTGCACGAAGAAGGAAAACAAGTATCAATGACGATCTGCTTTCCATAAAAATTTGGTTAACCTTTTCACACAAGGCAAGAAGAGATAAATTTAGGATTCATATCTCTTGATTGGTATTCAAATCAATCAAAGACAAAAAGTTAGAATTTCAAAATTCTACACCTATAAAAGCTTGGAACCAAGACTGGAAGAGTACAGATACTTCAAGATTATTATTGACTATCAAGATGTTACTCTGCTCAGAAATCAACTCACTCAACGAAGCATTCATTTGAGGATATTTCAACGTACCAGATCGTGTTCTAAACCGTTCGTGATCGAAATCACACCACTCAATTTAAGTCTGTCTTATCGAGAAGAAGAATGAAGATAGCTTCGCTAGCTAGTAGTTTTCAAGTGGATTAACATGGAGATGTCTTATTCGTGCATAAGTTTCAACCAGATTGTGTTTGAAACTTGTGGCTCGTTCTCAGCGAGTATAAAAGAAGAGAGTATCCTAGTAGTGGATATCTATTCCAGTTTGGATTGGACCGTGGATGTAGGGGGTTTCCTGAACCATGTAAAAACAACTGTGTTATTTACGTTACGCATCTTATTTTCAGTTGTTTTATTCACTAAGCAGCACGATCATTATATTTGCATTCTTAATCAATCTGATTATATAATTGGTTAAATTTTCTAAAGGTTTTCTAATAAAGAGCACATACTAAGTCCACCATTTTCCACACAAAACGCTCTGTTGGATAACAAGATCACTCTTGCTATCTACTAAGTGACCAAAGCTCGCTCTTTCGGATATCAAACTAAAGAAATCAAATATCCCTCGGATTTTAGAAATTAATTCATAAAATATATGAAATCAAATCTCATTTGAATTAGAAATTAATTCTACAAATTAAAGAAATTAAATTCCTTAAATAAAGAAAACAAATCTCTCAAATATAGGAAACTAACTCAATTTCAGAAAACAAATTCCTCGATTTAAGGAAACAAACTCCTTAAAATCCTAATTCTCCAATTCGAATTTTTAATTTAAATCGGACATGAAAAAACAAAAAAAATCAAAAAACGTGTCTCGAATCGCATTCGGGCCAGCCTCAGACCTTGCTGCCTGCACCGCCGTGTGTCTGGCCTTGTGCCACTCGCGTCGGGCACTGTGCCGCGCCGCGTGTTGGGACCATGCCGTGCGCGCCTAGCCTTCTGCCGCTCGCGCCTAGCCCTGTGCCTCTCGCGACTGGGAATCAACTACTAGGATTCTCATTTCTTTATACTCGTTGAGTACGAGCCAAAAATACAACTCAAAACTAGACTGTATCCTTGCACGAATTATGGGTCGTGTCCCTTACAACTTACAGAGAAAATTCTCCTTCAACACCTTACGATCAAAGTATAGAAAATTACTAAACTTTGAACGATGCTAACTTCTAACTTCTCGATAAGACAGACTTAGATCGAGATTACAACTTGAATTTTTCTGGGTAAACGGTGTTGCTTCGAGAACAGTATGTAGGAACTTTGATTTCTTCACTCTTGAATGCTTGAATGTAAGTGAGTAAATCTGGGCAGAGTGACGACTCTTGATAGTTGAATTCTTCGTCCTTTGCATACTTTGAATCAAAGCTTTTATAGGTGCATAAATAAAATTCTTACCATTGGCTTGATTAACTAATTAATCAATCCATAATCATTACTGAAGATGTTGTTTCTAAAAAACGAGTCTTGCCTTGTAGGGTAGATTGGAATCTCTTTGATTGAGTTGATTTGATCTTTGATTGTTCACCTTCCTTTAATAGAAACTGTCGAATAGAAGTTTGGTATTCGTTCTCTGCTGTTCTACTTTTCTTCTGCTTGGCAAGCGTTCTTCAGAGTATAAATACCTAGTAAACCTGATGTTGGTACCGAAAGAGCAAGGTTTGGTGTATGGGGGGGGGGGGGGAATACACCAAATACAAACTTTTCAGTTTACTTGGTTGATTATCAGAGAGTTCAAGCTATTCTTAAAGAAGAAATTGCTCAACAGATGACTGACCAGATCGATCGACAGATCGATAGCAGATTAAGCCAAATAGGTTGCTCTCTAGTGTAAATACTTAGACAATAATAAGAGTAATCTTATTACTTTCAAAGTATTGTGTGTGCGGAAATATGGACTTAATTGATGCTCTTTATGTTGAAAACCTTAATTATAATCCAGGTCGTTAAGGCAGGTTGATTGAAATGCAGATTAAATGATAGTGAAGGGGGGTTAGAATAAATGAAGAACTGAATATAAATATGCAGAAAGATAAATGGCACAGTTGTTTAACGTGGTTCGGGAAATCCCTACGTCCACGATCTGATCAAAATTAGATCAGATTATCCACTACTAGGATATTCTCCTTCTTTATACTCGCAGAGAACGAGCCACAAGTTTCAAACACAATCTGGTTGAAACTTATGCACGAATAAGGGTCGTGTCCCTTTACAACAGATTACCTCTACGTTACCACTAGAAAACTACTAGCTAGCAGGGTGATCTCTTTTCTCTCGATAAGACAGACTTGAATCGAGGTTGGGTTGGTGTGATTTAGAATCACAAACAGTTTGAAGCTTTAGTCTGACGTAGAGATTGATTGCTTGAGAGTGTTTTTGTCGATGTAGCACGCGTATCTTTGTCAGACTTTTGAGCTCCAAATTTATATAGCTTTGAATTTGAAATTCTAGCCGTTTGTTGATTGGCGTGGGATATGTTGTAGATTGTCAATCAATAATGTCCATCATATCTGCTCTTGCCTTGTAGAAGCGTTGACTGAATCCTCTAAGTATGGAAAGCAAATTGATAGTGATTACTTTCCTTCTTCGTGTCTATCAAGGATTCTTTTTCCAAACCTATGTGGATGGATTTCAATATTGACGTGGCAAGTGGATATGATGTGTAGAGTGATGTCATCTGGTGGTTTGATGACTCTATCGATCTGGTGCTTCGCCGTGATCATCTATCTGATCGGTGATCTGGTTGATGACCGTCATTGCAGATCGATTTTTTCTCTTTGAAAAATGTCTTGGTCTTCTACCTATACTATTATTGAAATGACTTCTATAGAAATAATTCCTTTACATGCTAAGTCATCTCCTAGTCAGTTCTCTATCAGAATTGACTTTATGCTTAGTGATCTGTTAACATGTAGAACAATTTAACACTAATCAAAGCTGTAAAGACTAAGTGTGTTTCGAGAGATCATCATCAAAACACAAATACTTCAGGGTTCCCAATAATTTCCCCCTTTTTTGATGATGTCGAAACCACACTTTACAATATCATCCTAATTTAAGCATTAAGAGTGATCTGGTTTAAAAGTCCAGATTGTTTATGTTTTCGTTATTAGGTTATAACGATTGATAGCAATTATATATGTTCTGGACAATAAGGTTTTGTCATCAGAAACCCAAACACTTTCCATAGATATAGAGCAAATGGGTTACAGATTCCAAAACAAAATGTAAGAATTACAGATAGTGAGTGATGTGAAATGATGTATCTATCTACTCTTCTTCTTTTCCTCTTGTTGCTTCTTCATCTTTGCTCTTGTCTCATCAGAGATCATTTGGACACTTTCGTACACTCCCTCTCTGACCCTGATGTAATCTGGGTCTTCAGCATCAATCTTGTACCCCCTGTTTTCTGCAAGTTGATTTATGAAGTTCAGCAGGTAGGTCTTGTCAGGGAGTTTAGTGCCAGGGATGTCTGGACATTCTCTGTATTCTCGATCTGGTGCAGTTATAGTGATCTGGGCCTCTGCAGCTGCTGCCCTTATGGCCTGGACCAGATCCTTTGCATCGTTCATGTCCAGATAGAGGTTGAAAGCTTCATTAGCTGTGCCCTCGCAGTATGTTGGTTCTTTGATAAAGTAGCGGCACATGATAAATCCATACTTCAGCCCCTCCCAACCTTCCTTCAGATTGTTTGGCACCCAGCTGGTTTCTCCTTCTTTTGGCTTTTTGGTCTTGATTGGTGCAGAGGAGAACCAACCAGATCCAGACTTCTTCTTCTTCTTCAGTGGTTGAGATTGACTTGATCTGCTTGATTTATATTTAGATGATCTCTTAGATTGAGTAGATGGTTCACTTGGTTGATCTGGTTGTGCTGGTTGCTGTGCTGCTGGCTCTATTCTTTCTTCTGCAGCACCAGATCGACCCTTTCCTCTTCCTAGATCCTTCCTCCTTTTTGACATCATCAATATAAATTTTGATGAGTTCTTTAAGAGAGGTGATCTCCTCCTTCATCTCCTTCATCTCCTTTTTTGAATCCATCTTGTAGTTGAGCAGAGATGTGATGTTGGAGTTGGATTCATCAATCTTTTGTTCCATAGAGGATTTGGCACTGGTGAGATTAGCAGTGTAGTGCTCTTGTTCTTCTTTGATTGCTCCAATCTCGTCTATGTATGAGTCAATCATTGTCTTTGTGGGGTATCTTACATCTCTCAGCTTCCTCTCGACAAAATTCACCCCGTCATCTTCGAATTTTCTGAGTTGTGATCTGATTTCTATCTTGGCTGCTTTGATCACTTCCTCATAAATTCCTTCAGTCTGGTCCTTGACTATGGCATGAACCATGTCTTTCTCTTTCTTGGCAAACTCTGCAACAATTTTGTACATCTCTTGTACTTTAAGCTCCATTGTTGACAGAGTTTGATCAATCTGTTCTTTCCTCTCTTCAGCAGCTGATCTATCATCATACATTTTCTTGCTTAGCTCTTACAGCTTCATTCTGCACACTCTCCTCAAGTCTGAGTCCACCTGGTCTACATGGGACTTCAGACTGTTGTTAAATTCTGTAAAAATTCCGGTGGCCTGTTCTTGGACAGTTGAAAGAGTCCCATACAGGAATTTGTCCACTTTAATGAAGATTAAGTCCTTGACTTGTGCATTAGATAGGGATTGATGCTGAGTCATCAAAATCTCTTCCAGATCAGTGGTCTCCACAAATTCTTCCATGGTGGCTGCTACAGAGGGGGTGTAAATATCATCAGTCAGTTTTCCTCCCACCCTCTGTCCAGCAGGTTGTTCTTCCTCCCGTATATAATCGACCACCTCTATCTGTATAGGCTTTTTCTGGGCTGGTTCCCCCTCAGCTTGTGCAGTTGTCTCAGCTGTTTCTGCAGCTGGTATTGCCTGTTTAGCAGTATCAACCTGTTGCTGAGCTGGTTCTAATTCTGGTTATGCTGCACCCTGTTGGTGAGCTTCAACTATCTCTTCCTCTTCATCCACAACACTGTCAAAGAAGTGTAACATCCCTTCTTTCTCATACACTGATCTCAGATTGATTTGAAGCTTCTTGGCCTCATGCTGGGCTATGGCCAGGATGCTCTGGAGGTACGTATCTCTCAACTCTGCGATGGAGGAGACTTCGAAGATATTCAAAAGTATAGCTTCTTCTGTCTTTGAGTGTAGAGATTGATCTGGTCTTGAGCAGTGCATCAAGGACATAGAATTGTTTGTCCTTAATGAGAAGAAGTAGTTTTAGACGCTTAGCAACATTATAACTCTCCGGAGATACTGTATGTCAGGAAATGATTTAATGACTGAGTGATCTGCTTCTGCTTCCAGCAGCTTCACCACAGTTTCAGGCTTTTTCTTCTCCACATCCTCATCTAAGGATTCATCTTCCTCTTCTTCCTCATCAAGCTGCTCTAATTGTTCAGCAGATGATGGACTAACTGTGTGAGCGGGGGGAAAATCCTTTTCTTGATTTGGATCAAAGGAGGAGATGGGGGCGACTTCCTCTGGTGGACCCTCAATCTGAATATCCTCATCATCAACCTTCAGTTAAGGGATAGGTGTATCTGTAATAGCAAGGTCCTTAACCTAGACCTCTTCCACTGGTTCGGAGATTTTGTGTAGTCTTCTCCTGTTGGGAACCCTAATATATTTAGTTTTGATGATGGTCTTTCGAAACACACTTAGCTGTTTTAGAGTTTAAACTGTTCTACGTGTAAAACAGATCACTAAATATAAAGTGTATCATGTTATGGAACAGATTAGGAGATGACTTGATACGTAAAGGAAATATTCCTGTAGAAGTAAATCTCAACTTAGTATAGGATGAAGGTCAGTTTCACGCCAAAAAGAATCGATCTGCTGTAACAGACAACGACCAGATCGATGACCAGATCGATGCCTACAGCGAGGAACCAGAACGATTGAGTCATCAATCCACCAGCTGACATCATCCTACACATCATATGCTCTTGCCATGTCATGATTAAAGACCATCCAACTGGGATTGGAAAGAAGGTCTTCGGTTATCACATAGAAGGAAAGAGACCGTTAGCAATCTGCTTTCTATAAACTCAAAGATTGAGTCAACCAGTCCCATATGGCAAGAACAGTTATGATGGAAATCATTGATTGGCAATATACCATCTATCTCACGCCAATCAACAACGGCTAGAATTTCAAATTCAATCCCTATATACTTGAAGTCAGAGATCTGGAGAAAAGTGAGAACACACGCGAGCTATACGGTTATCATACTTTCAAGCAATCAATCTGCTATCCAGACTTAGAGCTTCAAGAACTGTGATTCTACATCACACCAACCTATCTCGATTAAAGTCTGTCTTGTCGAGAGAAAGCAGATCATCTTGCTAGCTAGTAGGTTTCTAGTGGTAACGTAGAGGTAATCTGTTGTAAAGGGACACGACCCTTACTTCGTGCATAAGTATCACTCTAGTTGTGATTGATACTTGTGACTCGTTCTCCACGAGTATAAAGAAGCAGAGTATCCTAGTAGTGGATAATCTGGTCTAGTTTTGACCAGATCGTGGACGTAGGGATTTCCCGAACCACGTTAAACAACTGTGTGCTTTACATTCCTGCATATTTAATTTCTGTTGTTTATTATTCTAACATTCTGCACTATCATATATTTCTGCATCTCAATCAATCTGCTTAACAATATGGACTATTCCTAAGTTTTCTAAACAAGAGCAATCACTAATCCACCATTATTCCGCACTCACTCAACACTCGGAAAGTAATAAGGTCACTCTTATTATTAGCCAAGTGTTTTCACTAAGAGAGCAATTTGTTTGGACTAAAACTGCAATCGATCTGCATATCGATCTGTCTAGTCATCTACCAAGCAATTTCTTATATAGAATAGCTTGAACTCTCTATTAACTTGTCAAGTAAACTGAAAAGTTTGTATTTGGTGTATTCCCCCCCCATACACCAAACCTTGCTCTTTCGGGACCAACAAGTGGGTATCAGAGCAGTGGTTCAACTGACCATTGTTTTGTTTCACAAGGTTAAAACCTGCGTGCATGGTCAACTTGAATAGATCTAGGAAAACCTTTTTCACTCACGTGCATTCTATCTGCTATGGAATCCTCTGTTGTCAGGGCTTGCGAAGAATTCTCTATCCAAGGATATAGAGAATGGAGCTTCAGAATCAAGACGTGCCTTAAAGACCATCACTGCTTGATGTGGAAAGTAATCGAAGAAGGGCCATTGGCAATTACAGAAGAAACTACTCGTATCACTGATACAGGAGTGGTCAAAGAATCTGTGCTAAAGGATCCCAGAAAATACACTTCTGAAGAAAGGAGAGAAGCAAATCTTGATGATTTTGCCAAAGGGATCATCTCCAGCACGGTCAAAGGCATACATCTGGCTAAAATCCAAGATCTGGTGTTGGTCCCGAAAGAGCAAGGTTTGGTGTATGGGGGGGGGGGGGAATACACCAAATACAAACTTTTCAGTTTACTTGACTAATTAAATCTGAGAGATATAAGCTTTCTGAAACACAGATTGCTCAAGGTGATAGACCAAATTGATTTTCTAATCGATCTTGTTCTATCCAGGTAAAGTCTCTCAAGTGAGTTATACGACAGATAATGAATAAAAACAACTGAAAATAAAAGCAGAATGTAAATAACGCAGTTATTTTACGTGGTTCGGGAAACCCCCTACGTCCACGGTCTAATCCAAACTGGATTAGATATCCACTACTAGGATACTCTTCTTATTTAACCTCGCTGAGAACGAGCCACAAGTTCCAAGTACAATCTAACTGAAACTTATGCACGAATAAGGGTCGTGTCCCTTTACAACTTACAGAAAACTACTGTAAACAGATTATCTTCACGTTAATCCACTAGAAAACTACTAGCTAGTGAAGATCTCCTTCTTGTCTCGATAAGACAAACTTGAATCGAGGTTGGGTTGATGTGATTACGATCACGAACTAATTGAAGCTTTTTGTCTGATGAAAGAATGAAACGCTTGAATGTATTTCTGTGATATAGCTCTTGTTCTCATTTTTCAGACTTTGAAACTTCAAACATATATAGGCTCTGAATTTGAAATTCTAGCCGTTTGTTGATTGGCGTGATTTGATTTGTGGATTGCCAATCAATCATATCTCTTCTTTCCTTGTAGAGTTGTTGATTGAATCTTCTATGAATGGCAAGCAGATCATCTGTGATTACTTTCCTTCTTCACGTCAATCAGTGATTCTATTTCCAATTCTCAATGTATGGATTTTAATGCCTCACAGACAGGTTTGGTTCAGCTCTTTCTGTTTTGCTTCAAGCCTTCTTGTTATGTCCTTTCTGGTCTTAGTACCTTTCTGGTAGAACACTGGATAGACATTTTCTGGTTGAAGTGTTTTTCTGGTTGAACACTGTTTAGACACTTTCTGGTTGAAGTGCTTTTCTGTAGGTTACTTGCTGGTTCAACTTTCTGTCCGAGACATCTTCCACTTTTCTGGTTGAAGCTTTCTGGTTCAACTTTCTGTTAAAGTTGACTTGCTCTAGCTTTCTGTTTGAGACTTGCTGGTTTAACTTTCTGTCAAGGTTGTCTTGCTCCAGCTTTCTGTTTGAGACTTGCTGGTTTCACTTTCTGTCAAAGTTGTCTTGCTCCAGCTTTCTGTTTGAGACTTCTTCCATCTTTCTGGTTGAACTGGCTTCGACTATCTGGTTTATAGAAATCAAAGAGGAATGATACAGAACATGAATAATACCAAGTGTGTTTTGAAAGTACATCATCAAAACTCAGAATATTTATGGGGTTCCCAACAATTTCCCCCTTTTTGATGATGTCAAAACCACACTTAGACAGCATACTCAAATTAGCATGTATCATGTTCTGGAGAGATTAGTTATTTGTTATTTAAGTTAAATAACAGTAAACAACAATAAGATAAGAGAACTCCATATTCATAGATATATGAATTGATGAGTACAAAAGATCAGCAGAAAAGATAGAGAGCAAAAAGCAAAAGATAAGAATAATCTATCTAAGAGAACCATCTGGCTGCTCCGCCCTTCTTCATCTTTTCTCTCTGTGCATCGGATACCAGCTGGATGCTCTCATAGATCCCATCCCTTACTCTGGCATAGTTTGGGTCATGATTGTCGATTTTGTAACCTTTAATCTTGGCCAGCTGGTTGATGTAGTTCAAAATATATGTCTTATCTGGAAGATTGCTGCCTGGTATAGTTGGGCAGACCATGTATTCTTTTTCTGGTGCCTTTAGCTGGATTTTGGCATCAGAAGCAGCTGCTCTGATCCTCTGTATAAGTCCTTGATCACTAAAATTCTCCAGATAGCGAATGAAATCTTCATCCATTGTAGACTCTGACTATGTAGGCTCCTTCAAAAAATATCTGTTTAAAATAAAGCCTTGCTTTACTTTCTCCCAGTCATTCTGATCTCCTTCTGGAACCCATGCATCGTTGGGTGTTTTCTTCTGCAGGGATAGGTTCCAGGAGAAAGGTTTCTTTTTCTTCTTCTTCGGCTGGGTGGTTGATTGAGATGATTGTTGCTGTGAGCGTTCAGCAGATGAAGGCGAGGAGAAAGGTGTTTGAAAAGATTTCTCCTTGGCTTCTTGTGCAGCTATTTTTTTTTCTCTTTTAGCCTGATCTTTGTAGAACTGAGCTCTGAATACAGGATCGCAGGCTTGGTCCATACTGACCCCGAATAGCAGCAGCTTAGCTATCTGATCCCCTTCATCGACTGGTTTCTTGCCTTTGTCGCTGGGGGTGTGAGATGCTGGTTGAGCAGGTTCTGTTCCAAGAAGTGTGGGGTCGGGTCTTGGAGGTGTGGTTGGTCTGGGTTGTGCTGTTCTGGGTTGTGTTGGTGTAGCAGTTTCTGTAACAGTTTCTGTTTCCACCCCTTCTGTTCCCAAGTAAAACTCTTCCCTTGCACCCTTGCTGCCTTTGCTGCCTGCTGAGATTTTCCCCTTTTTGACATCATCAAAGAGGGTATTGATGAGTGTGCGCAGGGAGGTAATCTCCTCAGACATCTTTGCCATCTTCTCCTCAGCATCAGTTTTGAACCCGAGCAGAAAATTGACTGTCTGGTCAGTGGCATGGAGTTTCTGCTCGAGCCTGCTGTTCATGATTGACAGAGTCTTGTCGTAGGTTTCTTGCAGCTCTTCCAAGGAGGTGATGCGAGTGTCTTGCTGCTCGTGCTCTTCAGGGTTGGGATAGAGAAGGTCATGTAAGACATCGACCTGGTGTTTCCGCATCAGCTCCACAAATTTCTCATTCTCAAAATGAGCAAGTTGGGAGTGGATGGACAGGTCAGTGTCTTCCTTCAATTTAGCAGCAAGTTGAAGTCCCTTCTTCTCGACAGTGCACCAATGTTTTCATCCTGCTTTGCTAACAGATCAGCAAGAAGATCAGTCGCCTTCTGGTGTTTCTCTTCGAGGCTGTCTAGGCGAAGAGTGATCTGGTTTTGTTCTGCCTCGTTCTGTAGGCGATCATCGTCAATTTTCTTGTCTAGATCCTTCTGGACTTTCTTGAGCTTCCGTCTGATGTCAGAATCCATGTCATTTACGTAGTCCTTCTGGTGCTGATTGAAATCAGAGAGTATCTGCGTTGCCTTCTCTTGAAGGGAGTTACAGATATCCGTCATCTGATCCTCAACGCGAAGGGTGATCAGATTGTCCAGTTGATAGTTGTTGAATGTTTTGGGTTCTTTTTCCAGATTTTCTTCCATTGTGTAGTAGGAGACATACTTCTTCAGCTTCTGTGCTGCTCCTGGAGTGTATATCTCATTTGTGGGTTCACGAACAATGTTCTGACCTACAGGTTCATCATCACCTGAGTCGAGATTTATGATTGGTGTTTTCTTGGTAGACTTCTGTGATGGAGCTGCTGCTGGTGGTTGTTGTTCTGCTGAGGCTGCTTCTCCCATCTGATCTTCAGAATGTGTTGGTTCCAGATGAATCTTCAAGTTTTCTGCCTCACCTTTCATGAGCCCAGAAATGAGTTGTTTGTATTCAGCTCTAACTTCTTGAACGGTGGCGACCTGAAGCAGACTGAGTAATGTTGCTTCTTCTTTCTTCAGCTCGTCTATTGACTTAATCTGGAGCAATGCATCAAAGATATAATACTCGCTGTCCTTGACCAGCAAGTAAAATTTTACGCGAGTTGCTGCTCCTAAACTTTCTGGGAGCAAGTGAATTCCAGGGAATTCTTGAAGCACAGAGTGCTTGGCTTCATTCTCCAGCAAGTTGATGACACTTTCTGCTTGCTGTTTCCTTTCTTCGGCTTCATCAGCAGATGATCCTTCCTCATCATCCTCGCTGATTCTCTCCATTCTGTCTGGTGAGGGTGTAGCTGTTCTTGCAGGAGAAAAATCTTTTTCTGGATGTGGGATATGACTTGTTTCTGGTTCCACATCACCTGCTGGGCTTTCTGTTTGTTCTGCTGGTGCCTGCGGTGTTTCTTCTTCATGTTCTGGTGGTGTGTGTTCTGGCATATCAGATTGTTCTGCTGTATCTGCTGGTGGAGGAGAGGGCTCTTGTACTTTCTGTAGACGGCGTTTCTTTTGTTTGGGCTGCGATGCCGATGTTTCTATTTCAACAGAGCTACCACGTTTGCGCGTTGTCTTTTCTTTTACCACTGTTTCTATGGTACCTTTCACCTTCTTCTTCTCAACACCTTTAGTAGGTGGTATCCATGTAGGGTTAGAACTACCCACTTCCAGTGCTGCAGCACGATGCACCTCATCAGGTATTTTATTGAAAAATTGTGGTGCTAGTCCCAAAGACATCTCCAATTGATGTTGATCTTTGGGTATGGAAAGATTAGTGTTGAATTCCACTGCATCATCCCAGACTTTCTGCTTGAAGAATCTTTCCACCATCAAACTGATCTTGGTGGAGTGTCGTAGATTTCTTCTAACTTCCACCAAAGTTCCTCTGCCTCTGTTATCCTTGGTATAAGTCACCATCTTTGCTTCCTTAGCCATCAATTCGAACAAGATTCTGCTCCAGTTGACGCGAAGGTTGAGTACAACAGCCGTGAGAATTCTGAATTTCTCCAGAGTCACTTGATCATATGACCCACTATGATTCAGGAATATCCTCTGAATCATCTCGATTAACAGCTTGAATCCTGGTTGAAGTAGGGATCGGTGAAACATTCTTCCAGTATATTTTATCGGTATCACCATCACTAATTCCACTGCTTCTTGCAGTTGTGCAGAAGTAATCTCTTCCAAGGATAGACCTTCGTCCTTCAACCTATATGCTTGGTTGATCATTTCAATCACATTGTATGGGGTTTTTCTTGTTCTATCACCAATCGGCATCAGCACGTTTGCCTCAAATCCATGCTTGTCATTCTGCCAAGTTAGATAAAATGTGGCGACTTGTTTTGCCAAAAACATATTCGGATGTGAAGTAACACTGTTGCAGAACCCTATCATCATAAGAACATTCAACACAAATGTATATATATTCATCAGTTTATATGAACATATATGAGTATTCTCACATGAACAGTAACTCAGAGAAAAGAGCAAATTTTGATAGTCTATGAGTCACGTAAATCAATACATGTAGTAAAATTGCAGATAAAGGAACAAATATGATAAGCTTAAAACCTTTGCAGCGTGTGACCATGGCAAAGATTTCTTCAAGTTTTTGAAATCCATGGGTGTCAAGAACAGCATATGGTTCAGGCGAAAGAAACTTCTGAACCTCGGCAACGTGTTGGAGAAATAGAGAAATTTGTGGTGCCATGATCAAATCGCAAAATGTTTGAAAAGAGATTTGCAGAAATTTTGAGAAATTCTTAAGTGCTTAGAGAGAGTAGTGCTCAGTGCGATGAAGTGAAGGTGAACAATTCTGAGATGTATATCGCATATATATAACAAAAAATAAGGAAAGATGAAGACGGTAAATAAGTAAAAGATAGGCTGAATATCTTCCCTTTTTAGATTTTCCCGCTTCTTCCTTTTATTTTGCCGTTTTTTCTTGCGTGTGATATACGCTCTAGATTCTAGGGTTGTAGGATAGCGCGTGCAAATCTCTTCCTCCATTGCAACTTTCCTTTTCCCTGTTTTCGCAGGGATTTTCTCGATCACAGTTCCCAAAGGTGGGCTAATCATCATTTAAGATAAAGATTTTAGTAAATCTAGATAAAAAAGGTAACTTTTTCAGACTGTAATCTCGGGTGTTGATTGTACGGAGTGACGCCATGTCTCTTAAGACGCTTCCGATTCATAGAATATTCCCCCTTGACTTAGTAATTAAGAAATAGATTCCACGTGTCACTTTCTTCAGATTAGACATTGTGAATATTCTGGTAACTTTCTGATGTCAATCTTCTGTTGGCTTTCTGTTGTCAACTATCTGGTAGCCTTCTGTTGACAACTCTCTGGTGACCTTCTGTTGTTCTCCATCTAGACTGAGTAATCCAAGTTTACCACATAGCATCTTAAACCTTTCTTCTGGTAAGGCTTTAGTTAAAATATCAGCACGTTGGATATCTGTATGAATCTTCTCGATCTTGATGTGCTTTCTTTCTACATGATCTCTGATAAAATGATGTCTCACATCGACATGCTTGCATCTTGTGTGAAGTACTGGATTCTGTGTTATGGCTATTGCGCTTGAACTGTCGCAAAATATAGGTATCTCATTTACTTCAATCTCATAATCTTTAAGTTGCTGTTTTAACCACAGAATTTGTGCACAACAGCTTCCAGCAGCCATATATTCTGCTTCTGTTGTTGATGTGGCAACGGATGTTTGTTTCTTTGAAAACCAAGATATCAACTTGTTTCCAAGAAACTGACATGTTCCAGAAGTAGACTTTCTGTCCAGTTTGCATCCTGCATAATCTGAGTCAGAATAGCCTGTAAGTTCAAAATTATCATCTTGTGGATACCAGAGACCAATGTGGGCTGTTCCTTTAAGATATCTAAGTATCTTTTTGGCAACTTCCATATGGGATTCTTTGGGATTGGCTTGATATCTTGCACACACTCCAACTGCAAAAGTGATATCTGGTCGACTTGCAGTGAGATATAATAGTGATCCAATGATCCCTCTATATTGTGTGATGTTAGCTGGTTTTCCTTCTGGGTCTGGATCTATCTTCCCGTTGGATTGCATTGGGATTTTAACCTCTCTGCTGTCTTTCATCCCAAATTTGACTAGTAGATCATTGATATATTTTGCTTGATTAACAAAGATACCGTCTGGTAATTGCTTTACCTGCAATCCTAGAAAGAAATTCATCTCCCCCATCATGGACATTTGATATTTGTTTTTCATTAGTTCAGCAAATTTGTCACACAGATAGGGAGATTGAGATCCAAAGATTATGTCATCGACATATATCTATACTAACAGAATGTGTTCTTTCACTTTGATGACAAAGAGTGTCTTGTCAACTGAGCCTCTTCTGAAGCCTGATTCCAGTAGGAACGTAGACAATGTTTCATACCATGCTCTGGGTGCTTGTTTCAAGCCATAGACAGCTTTAGCTAGTCTATATACTCTCTGGTCAGGATTCTCTTCTTCAAAACCAGGTGGTTGCTCAACATACACTTCTTCTTCAAGTATGCCATTAAGGAATGCACTTTTAACATCCATCTGGTATACTTTGAATCTCTTGTATGCAGCATATGCTAGAAATAGCCTAATTGCTTCCAATCTGGCTACTGGTGCAAAGGTCTCATCATAGTCGATACCTTCCTGTTGATTGTATCCCTTTGCAACAAGTCTAGCCTTGTTTCTGACTACTTCTCCGTTCTCATCTCGTTTGTTTCTGAATACCCATTTGACACCTATCACTCCTTGATGTTTTGGTATGTCTACCATATAACAGACTTGGTTTCTTTTAAACTCATTGAGTTCTTCTTGCATAGCTATGACCCAGTCTGCATCTCTAAGTGCTTCATAAGTGTCAGAGGGTTCAACACGTGATAAATAGCAACTGAGAAGTGCACTTTCTCCATGCATTCTTCTGGTTCTAACTCTATCTGTTGGGTTCTCAACAATCTGTTCAGAAGGATGATTTTCTTGAATCCATTTCCTTCTGCTAGATATCTCCTCTTCTGATATCTCAGGTTCTTGTTCATTTGCTGGGTCCTCGAATTCTGGATGAGATGTTTGAAAGGGATTTTCAGTTTCTGGTTCTTCTTGATCATTATTCCAATCATTTGTATCTCTTGATTCTTCGGGTTGATCTGGTTCTGGCTCATTAGTATTGTTTCCTCCTTCTGGCTGATTGTGTTCTGGTGTAGTCAGAGATGTCTGTTCTGTTCCCCCTTGCTGCAAGCTTACTGCTTCAGCATTGTTTGGAATTTCAACATCATTTTCTTCTGATGTATTCCAGATTAGAATATCTTCTAGCAGAATACCTTCTGCTTTCTGGTTCTTGTTCTGGTCTTGTGTTTGATCAACACCTAGTTCTCTGTCACTAATAACAGATTCATCAAAAATAATATGAGGTGTTACTTCCACAATGTGAGTCCTCTTGTTGTAAACCCTATAAGCTTTGCTAACATCAGAATATCCTAAGAATATTCCTGGATCAGCTTTGCTAGCAAACCTTGCTCTTTCGGGACCAACAAGCTATCACACAGAATCCTGTTCTTCATACCAGATGCAAACATGTGGATGTAAGACATCATTTTATAAGAGATCATGTTGAAAGAAAACATGTACAGATCGAGAAGATACACACTGAAATACAGAGAGCTGATATTCTTACCAAAGCATTACCAGAAGAAAGATTTAAGATGCTTTGTGGTAAACTAAGATTATTAAATCTTGAAGCAAGAACCAAATTGATCTAAACCAGATCAAGTTAAATATTCCAACAGGGAATCCAAACCAGATTGACATGGTCCAGATCGATAAAATTAAGATCACGAGAAATTCCAACAGGGAATTGACACCAGATCACTAAGTATATGTCAATACAGATTAATCAAAATTCCAACTGGGAATTAGTAAAAGAGTCAGTACACCAGATTGGACAGTGGCACAACCAGATCGATAGTTATCACTATGAAGGAGACCGATCTTGATCCAAATTACTTAATGCCACGTGGATATTAAATTAATAATTTTTATTAATTATCCCATTACTTGGTTAAGGGGGAAAGGTCAACTATATAAGGCGACTAATTATATATATTCTGACATCAGATATCAAATCTTTTATTTTTGATGATTAAGTACAGTAATTGGGAAACGTGATCGAGGAAATATCTACCAAATCGAGAAAAAGGGAGAAAAATAACTGCAACAAAAATAACGCGCCACATTACAACCATTCGATCAAAGCGCGTGCATCATACGATAAAGAGAGGCGGTGATAGACTGTAAACCTAGAACATGGAAAGGCGGGAAAAGCTGAAAAAGGGAAGGATTTCTGAATATTTTATTACCTTACTTATCTTCCCCTTCGTTTATATGTTTTGATAAGCTGTTTCATCTATCACTTACACTTATATTTTTCGAAACACTTAGCAAAAAAAATTTTCTCGTTTCCAAACTCTCTCTACTTTCGCAAATCACTCTGTTCTAGCAAAATGGCCCCCAAATCATCTGTTTGTCTTGATCAAGCGAACTTTCTGAAACCATATCTGCACCAAGACCTTTTCGCAGTTCTTGATACCTTCGGGTTTCACAAACTGGACAAGGCATTTGATCATGTTCGCCAGTGCAAAGGTTCATTTTTTTTTTTGGTTTTGTTTTATGTTACTTTTCAATCATGATTCTGATAAACTGTTATTTACTCATCTGCATATATATATGGTTATGGTTACTGTGATAGAGAATGAGAGATTGTATAAATTGTCTTGGGCATTTATACTTCACTGATGGAAGGATAGTGCTCAAATATATTGGTTTGATTTCTTTTGTAGGATTCCACAACATCATCACCTCTCACCCAGTTCACTTCTTACCAAAAGAAGTTGCTGCATTCTACCTGTCGTGGCAAGGTGAGAAAGGTGGAAGCGAGGCAACCATAAGGGTTAGCAAGGGGAACTCCATCAGCAACACTACTTACAACGTCATAAACATCATTAATGACGTTTACAAGTTGAAGGATGAAGGTCTTGACCTTGGGGAAATAACTGCAGCACAGCTTCAAGAAGCAGTGGAGATAGTGATGATCATACCTATCCAATATACAAATAGGATGTTTACCCGAGCATTACTCGCACCTGAATTCAAAATCCTGTTCGAATTCGTACAGCGAATTTTCTTGAACCATAACGGCTCTTACGACCAGGTCACCCCTGAAAAATTCAGAATCCTGGCAGCCGTGGTGCTCAACTTGCCAGTTAACTGGAGCAGGATTTTATTCGATCTCCTGGCCAAAGAGTCCAAGATGATTCTATTTGTGAAAGGCGGCTCCCCTGGCATCGAAGTGAAAAGGAGCAGTTTAAGACATTCAACAAAAATTAGCTTTATGCTCGAGTCCTTCTTCCCTCATCACAAGTGGGATACAGTCTCTGAGTTTAACTCTAGACAGCATTTTCCCAAAGATCAACACCAAATTGAAATGTCGATGGGCATCTCTGCCAACTTGCTGGCAAGGGTAAAAGACCCTGTTTTTGCGAATGCTCTGACTGAGATGGGAAACTCTAATCCCATCTGGATACCACCATTTGCACCAGCTGCAAAATCCTCAAAATCCAAGGTTACCAAGGAGAAACCAATTGAGAAGACTCCCACCAAAAGAGTCACCAGAAGGGCAAGCGCAATCGACACGGATACATCCACCGCAGCCCAGCCACCTAAACCAAAGCGCAGACGACTTCAGAAACTTGCTGATGAAGTCCAGACTGAAGTACCTGCTGCTGCAGAAACCATTCTCCCTCAACAGGAGGTTGAGGAAGAAGAAGCGCTAATGGGTGGTTCACCAGAAGATGTAGCCCCCATCTCATCCTTGAACCCAGACCAGACCAAGGATTTCTCCCCCATTCACACTGCAAGTCCATCGTCTGCAGAACCACTTGAGCAGATCGATGAGGATTCAGAAGGAGAAGATGCATCATCTGGTGAAGATGAAGAAAAACAGAAGGCTGAAACAGTTGTCAAACTCCTTGAAGCAGAGGCAGATCGTGCTGTTCTAAAAAGATTTCCAGGCATCCAGCTCACTCCTGAGAGCTATGATGCAGCAAAGAGAGTTCAACTCCTGCTTTTCATCAAGGATAAGGAATTCTACGTCTTGGATGCTCTGCTCAAGGTTAAATCCATAGATGCACTGAAAGCAGAAGAAGCCATCTTCTTAAACACCTTCGGAGTCTCTTCCATCACAGAATTGAGAGAATCATTTCCCCAAGACATACTATCGAAATCCCAGCACGAAGCCAACAAGTTACAGATCGATCTGAGATCTTTGTATGAAAAGGCTGGGATGCTGCAATTCTTTGAGAGTGTGACCTCTGATAAAGAAGATGAAGAGATTGGAGAAGGAGAAAGGGTTGAAGGTGAACCATCTGGTGCTCACCAACAGGGTGCAGCCATCACAGAACCTGCAACAGATCAACCCATGACTGAGGTTGAAAAGCAGATCCCTGCACTGGCTGAGGGGGAACCAGCCCAGCAACATACTATTCAAAGTGCAGTAAGTGATCAAACTCCACCAGATCATGAACCAGCAGGACAGCGAGTAGGTGGTATACCAACAGATGACCTCTATACCCCAGCTGTCGCAGCTACAATGGAGGAACATGTGGAGATGACCAACCTAGAGGATATATTGATGAACCAGCATCAATCTCTATCCAATACTCAGGTCAATGACTTAATTTCCCACAAAGTCGACCAATACATGTATGGGACTCTCTCCACCGTCCAAGATGAAGCCAACCGCATACTCACAGAGTTCAACGACCACTTGAAGACTCACATCGATCAAGTTGATTCTGATTTGAGGAGAATATGCAGGTTGAAAATCGAAGAACTTAGCAAGAAAATGGACGATGATCGAGCTACTGCCAAAGAATGGAAGGCACAGATTGATCAAAGTCTGTTCACAATAGAACTTAAAGTGAAAGAGATTTACAAGATTGTCACTGCTTTTGCTGAGAAAGAAAAAGATATGGTTCACACCATAGTCAAAGAGCAGACCGATGGCCTCACTGCAGAGATAGTGAAAGAGTCAAATGCTTACACCAGATCACTGCTTAGGCAATTTGAAGCAGACGGCAAAAATTTTGTAGAAAGAAAGATGTGCGACCTGGGTTACCCCACGAAAACAATGATTGATACATACTTCAACGACTTTGGGATCGTCCAAGAAGATGTAGCAAGTCACACAGCTGAACTGACCGACGTCAAGAAATTATTCCAAAAGTAGATCGATGATGCTAATCTCAACATCACATCTCTGCTTACACACAAGGTTGAATCCGACAAGGAGCACAATGCAATGAAGGAAGAGATCACTTCCCTCCGGGCACTCATCAATATGGTTGTTGATGATGTCGAAAAGAGGGAAGGATCTGTCAAAGGGAAAGGGAAGAAAACAACTAATGACAAAGGGAAGAAAAAGGAGAAGGCTCAACCTGAGCGGCAGATTACTCCACAACCATCTGCACCAACATCTGCTCAAATCAAAAAGACCACATCTTCAAGCAGATCGAGCCAACCTCAACCACTGAAGAAAAAGAAATGCTCTGGATTCAGCTGGTCATCATCTGCCCTTACCAGAACATCAAAATAAAAAGAATGAGAGACCAACTGGGTCCCAGAGAACTTAAGAGAAGGATGGGAAAGGTTGAGAGATGGATTCATAATGTGCAGATATTTTCTCAAGGAGCCTGCATACAGCGAAGGAACGACCAATGAGGCCTTTAATCTCTATCTTGACATGAATGATGCTAGAGACTTGGTTGAAGGCTTAAGAGAAGCAGCTGCAAATGCTAAAATCCAGATCACTGCCCCAGAAAGGAAATACAAAACATGCCCAACCATTCCAGGGACTGATCTGCCTGACAAGACCTTTCTGCTCACCTATATAAACCAACTCGCGGAGAACAGAGGGTACAAAGTTGACGCTGTTGGGAATCCCACAGATATTTTAAGTTTTGATGATGTTCTCTCGAAAACACACTTGGTATTATTCATGTTCGGTATTACTTCTATTAGGTTTTTATGTTCCAGAAAGTTGAAGCAAGTCTAAACCAGAAAGTTGAAGCAAGTCTCAACCAGAAAGTTGAAGCAAGTCTTAACGAGAAAGTTGAAGCAAGTCTCAACTAGAAAGTTGAAGCAAGTCTTAACCAGAAAGTTGAAGCAAGTCTTAACCAGAAAGTTGAAGCAAGTCTCAACCAGAAAGTTGAAGCAAGTCTTAACCAGAAAATTGAAGCAAGTCTCAACCAGAAAGTTGAAACAAGTCTCAGACAGAAAACTGAAGCAAAACAACTTTAACAGAAAGTTAAACCAGAAAGTCTCAGACAGAAAGTTGAAGAATGTCAACTGTAACAGAAAGTTGAATCAAAGAGATTTAAACCAAAAAGTTGAAAGATATCAACCCAGACAGATTGAACCAGAAACTCTTAACCAGAAAGTTCAAACAAATCAACACTCAAATACTGAAATCAGATGAAATGTCTCTGAAATCCCAAAGTCTCAATAAGTCCCTCGTGCCACAAAAGGAATAGAATCAATCAAGACCAGAAAAGGAAAAATATCTGTCAAACGATTTGCTTACCATATTTGGAAGATTCTGTCAAACGCATTAGAAGGCAAGAGGAGATAATCTAGGGATCCACTTTCCTTGATTGGTGAAATCGCACTTACTTCTAATCAATCAAGTTCAACGGTCAGAATTTCAAATTCTGCACCTATAAAAGCTCGGAACAAAGATTGGCAGAGGGTGCACGCGAATAAGCTTGCTATATAATTTTAAAACTACTCTGCCCAGAAATCATCTCATCCATCGAAGCATTTACTGAGAGAAGATTTCAACCAGATCGTGTTCCGAACCGTTCGTGATCATAATCACCCCTCGATTCAAGTCTATCTTATCGAGAAAGAAAGGAGATCTCTGCTAGCTAGTAGTTTTCTAGTGGATTAACGTGAAGAAATCCTGTTTACAGTAGTTTTCTGTAAGTTGTAAAGGGACACGACCCTTATTCGTGCATAAGTTTCAATCAGGATTGTAATTGAAACTTGTGGCTCGTTCTCAGCGAGTATAAATAAGAAGAATATCCTAGTAGTGGATATCTAATCTAGTTTGGATTAGACCGTGGACGTAGGGGGTTTCCCGAACCACGTAAAATAACTGCGTTATTTACTTTCTGTATTTTCATTTCAGTTGGTTTATTCACTATCAATCATACTCATTCAAACTGCACTCTTAATCAATCTTATAAATTCTTGGTTAAGTTTTCTAAAGGTTTTCTAAACTAGAGCACCGACTAAGTCCACCATTATTCTGCACACAATACACTGTTGGAGAACGAGATTACTCTTACTTTCTGCTTTGTATTACTCTCTCGAGAGATTCTGTTTGGACAGAACACGATTGATTAGATAATCGATCTGGTCTGACATATTGAGCAATCTGTAATACAGAAAGCTTAAATCTCTCCTCTTAATTAGTCAAGTAAACTGAAAAGTTTGTGTATTTGGTGTATTCCCCCCCATACACCAAACCTAGCTCTTTCGGGACCAACAAGTGGTATCAGAGCAGTGGTTCATAAGACCATTGTTTTGTCTCACAAGGTTAACACCTACGTGGTCAACTTGAATAGATCTAGAAAATCTTTTTCATCATTTGCATCCTATTTGTCATTATGGAGTCATCTGTTATCAGGGCATGCGAAGAATTCTCCATCCAAGGCAACAGAGAGTGGAGTTTCAGAATCAAGATGTGTCTCAAGGCTCATCACTGCCTGATGTGGAAGGTAATTGAAAAAGGACCATTAGCCATTACTGAAGAAACAACTCGTATCACTGAAACAGGAGTTGTTAAAGAGGATGTACTCAAAGATCCCAGAAAATACACACCTGAAGAAAGAAGAGAAGCAAATCTCGATGATTTTGCCAAATGAGTTATTTCCAGTACTGTAAAAGGAGTCCATCTGGCTAAGATCCAAGATCTCGATACAGCCAAAGAAATGTGGGAAGCCTTGAGAGATCTCAGTCTAGGCTCTGAAGCAATGATTGAGAACAAGCTGTCCCTAGCATGTAACAAGTTCGATGAATTCAAGATGAAACCTGGAGAAACCATTGAACAGATGAAGAACAGGTTCATTGAAGTACTACTTGAAGTTTCTGCCTTCAAAAAGAACAAGTACACACAGAGAGAAAACAATCTCAAAATTCTTAGAGCTCTACCACCAAGCTGGGAGATTTATTCAGCTATGCAACCTCTACGTGCTAATTTTAATGACTTGTCTGTAGAAGCACTATTTGATCACCTAGCTGTTCATGAATGTGACATCAGAAGGATTCACGGACCAGATTATTCCTCCAGCAAGAAGAGCGAGAATAACTCAAAGAAGAAGAAAGAGACTGCCTTCAAAGCGAAGTGCAAAACAGATGAATCAGTAGCATCTGCCGCACCAGAAGAAGGAGGATATGATAAGTTACTGTTGGGAACCCTAAAGATATTTAGTTTTGATGATGGTCTTTCGAAACACACTTAGGTGTTTTATAGCTTAAACTGTTCTACGTGTAAAACAGATCACTAGAGATAAAGTGAATCCTGTTATGGAACATATTAGGAGATGACTTGAAATGTAAAGGAAAATTCCTATAGAAGTCAATCTCAACTTAGAATAGGATGAAAGTCAAGATTTCACGCCAAAGAGGAATCGATCTGCTGTAACAGACAATGACCAGATCGAAGCCTGCAGCGAGGAACCAGAACGATTGAGTTATCAATCCATCAGCTGACATCATCCTACACATCATATGCTCTTGCCACGTCAAGATCAAAGTCCATCCAACTGGGATTGGAAAGAAGATCTTCGATTAACACATAGAAGGAAAGAGACCGTTAGCAATCTACTTCCCATAACTCAAAGATTGAGTCAACCTTTCCTATATGGCAAGAACAGATATGATGGAATCCTTTGATTGGCAATATACTATCTATCTCACGCCAATCAACAACGGCTAGAATTTTATATTCAATGCCTATATAGTTGAAGTTAGAGATCTGGAGAAGTAGATATAGGGAGAACACACGCGAACTATACTGTTGTCATACTTTCTAGCAATCTGCTATCCAGACTTAGAGCTTCAACACTTTGTGATTCTACATCACACCAACCATCTCAATTCAAGTCTGTCTTATCGAGACAAAGGAGATCACCCTGCTAGCTAGTAGTTTTCTAGTGGTAACGTAGAGGTAATCTGTTGTAAAGGGACACGACCCTTAACTCGTGCATAAGTATCTCTCTAGTTTTGATTGATACTTGTGACTCGTTCTCCACGAGTATAAAGAAGCAGAGTATCCTAGTAGTGGATAATCTGGTCTAGTTTTGACCAGATCGTGGACGTAGGGATTTCCCGAACCACGTTAAACAACTGTGTGCTTTACATTCCTGTAGTCTTTATTTTCTCAGTTGTTTATTATTCTAACTCTCTGCACTATCATCCATCTACATCTCAATCAATCTTCTTAACATTCTGGATTATTACTAAGGTTTTCTAAACAAGAGCAATCACTAATCCACCATTATTCTGCACTCACTCAACACTCAGAAAGTAATAAGATCACTCTTATTATTAGCTAAGTGTTTACACTAAGAGAGTAATCTGGTTGGACTAAACTGCTATCGATCTGCATATTGATCTGTCTAGTCATCTTCGAGCAATTTCTTATACAGAATAGCTTGAACTCTCTCACAACTTGTCAAGTAAACTGAAAAGTCTGTATTTGGTGTATTCCCCCCCCCCCATACATCAAACCTTGCTCTTTCGGGACCAACAAGTGGTATCAGAGCAGTGGTTCAAACGACCATTGTTTTGTTTCACAGGGTTAAAACCTGCGTGGTCAACTTGAATAGATCTTAGAAAATCCTTTCTTTCACTAGCATATTATCTGTTATGGAGTCATCTGTTGTCAGGGCTTGCGAAGAATTCTCTATCCAAGGATATAGAGAATGGAGCTTCAGAATCAAGATGTGTCTTAAAGCACATCACTGCTTGATGTGGAAAGTAATCGAAGAAAGGCCACTAGCAATTACAGAAGAAACTACTCGTATCACTGATACAGGAGTGGTCAAAGAATCTGTGCTAAAGGATCCTAGAAAATACACTTCTGAAGAAAGGAGAGAAGCAAATCTTGATGACTTTGCCAAAGGGATCATCTCCAGCACTGTCAAAGGCATACATCTGGCTAAAATCCAAGATCTGGATACTGCCAAAGAGATGTCGGAAGCCTTGAGAGACCTAGCCCTAGGATCAGAAGTAATGATTGAGAACAAGCTGTCTCTAGCCTGCAACAAATATGATGAATTCAAAATGAAACCAGGCGAGACAATAGAACAGATTAAGATGAGATTCACTGGAATTCTCCTTGAGATATCTGCGTTCAAAAAGAACAAATATACTCAAAGGGAGAAGAACATGAAAGTTCTTAGAGCTCTATCACCAAGCTGGGAGATCTATGCTGCAATGCAACCTCTAAGAGCAGATTTCAATGAACTGTCCACTGAAGCCTTATTTGATCACCTCGAAGGTCATGAGTGTGACATTCAAAGAATACGAGGACCAGATCATCTGTCCAAAAAGACAGAAAGCAGCTCAAAGAAGGATAAAGAGGTAGCCTTCAAAGCGAAGAGCAAACCAGATGATCCTTCTGAGCTAGCTACCCCAGATGAAGAGAAAGGCTATGACAAACTCCTAAAAGAGTTCGCAATGATTGCTAAACGAATGGAGAAGATGGAGACCAGATCGAAGAAATACAGACGCTTCTACAAAGATAACAAGAGAAACTTCAACAAGAAGTATGACAATTATCGATCTGATGACAAGAATGAGTCCAAGAAGCAAACTGACAAAACAACAAAGACTTCCAGTTCTACAGATTATACTTGCTTTGAATATGGCAGAACAGGTCACTTCAAAACAGATTGCCCTGATTTGTCCAGAAGTCAAAGAGAAGAACTAAGAGCAAAAAGAGATCAAAAGCTTAAATATGAGCGCAAAGCCATGATAGCTGAACAGAACTCAAGCAGCTCAAGTCATTTCTTAGATAGCTCATCAGAAAATGATGAAGCTTTCATCGCTGACGACGAAGAAAGCTGGAATGAATGCTATGTGGGATTGGACAACGGTCTAGATGAAGTTGAGGTAAATTCTTGCTACTCAAATTCCTCAGATAATAATAATGATCTTGAACAGGAAAGTGAAGATCAAGCAGAATACTCATGGGATGAAATAGATGAGATGTTCAAAAGTTACTCAAGTATCAAGAGGTTGTTCAAAGAAGTTGTTGAAGAGAATGACAGATTAAAGAAAGTTGAGCAGACTCTAAGCAAGGCAAACACATAATTTGTTGCTAAAATAAACGATCTGGAAGAACAGATCAAGAGTAAAGACAGTGAGATCCATTCACTTAACTCAAAAGTTAAGGATCTGGTTTCAAGAAATAATGTTGCTGAGGAAAAGATCAAGAAAGGAAAAGAAATGATTTACAAGAGTGATGAGCGTGCCAAGTTGCTAATCAATCTGCAACAAAAGGGCACATCTGGATTAGGATATCCAGGCCACTCAGAAAAGTCCTCTGGAACCGTAAACTTCGTACTAGAAAGGAAGAAAATACCAGATCAAGTGAGGGATTTGAAAAACAAGAAAGGTTATCCTCAAAAGATGATAATAAAAGAAGCGAAAAACAGGCAGTATCATCAAACAAAGGGACAACCAGCTCACTGCACAGAAACAGATCACCTTCAAAAACCAATTGTCAACAGGACAAATATTGTCAACAGGACAGTACCTACCAAGAAAGGATTGAAGAAAGACGGAGTAGAGAAGTATCATCCATCTGAAATTCACTCTGTATCTAAAGTTGATAATGAAGGGAACATCATCACCTGCTATATCTCTGTTCCTAACCCTAGAATGTTCTGGATTCGGAAAGGGATATTTGCTAATAATCAAGCACCCAAACGTTGAAAGGGTAGCTAAGTTTGATTAATTGCAGGATCAAAGAACTGCAAGAAGGAGTAAAGTTGCAAGAGGAACAATCTGGATAATCGATAGTGGTTGTTCAAAACACATGACGTGTGATAAGAACCTGCTATCAAATTACGTAGAAAAACCAGGACCCCAGGTCACCTTTGGATGTAATTCAAAAGGTTATACCAGAGGGTATGGAAACATCAAAGTTGGCAAGACTACTATCACTAATGTATCATACGTTGAGGGTCTTAGTCACAACCTGTTTTCTGTAAGTCAGTTTTGTGCTAACGGTAATCAAATTATTTTTGATACTAACAACTGTCTGGTGAAGAATAAGGAAGGAGATGAGATACTCCTTACCGGTAAGTTGCAGGATAGACTATACATTGTCCAATGGACAAACCAGATCGAGACCTGCTTAATCACCAAGACTGTATCAGAAACCAGCTGGCTATGGCATAAGAGATTAAACCACTTAAACTTTAAATCAATCAACAGGATTGCCAAAGAAAAGTTAGTGGAAGGACTACCAGATCAAGTATATGATAAAGATCATATATGTGATGCTTGTCAAGCTGGAAAACAAACCAGATCATCCTTCACAAGCAAAACAGCTCACTCAACTTCAAGGATACTAGAGCTGTTACATCTTGATCTGTTTGGACCAGTCAAGCCACTAAGCATAAATGGGAGAAAGTACACCCTAGTAATCATAGATGATTACTCAAGATTCACTTGGGTCATCTTTCTGTTAAAGAAGAAAGAAACCCTAGACAAGCTCCCTGACTTCCTACACAAGATCACAAAACAGAAAGAGATGAGTATAATCTCTATCAGAACAGATCGAGGGACAGAATTTCTAAATCAAAAGATAGAAGCATACTGCAACAAGATGGGGATAACTCATCAAACATCTGCTGCTCGAACTCCTCAACAGAATGGAGTTGTTGAGAGGAGAAACAGATCACTCAAGGAAGCAGCACGTACAATGCTAAATGCTACAAATCTACCCAAGAAATTCTGGGCAGAAGCAATCTACACAGCTTGTTATACTCAAAACAGATCATCCATCACACTCAGACATGGAAAGACACCATACGAGATTTGGAACAACAGAAAGCCTAAGATCTCTTATTTCAGAACTTTTGGTTGTTTGTGTTTCATACACAATAATGGGAAATCAAAGTTGAAGACTTTTGATAGCAAAACTGACCCTGGAATATTCTTAGGATATTCTGATGTTAGTAAAGCTTATCGAGTCTACAATAAGAACTCTCATATTGTGGAGGTAACACCTCATGTTGTCTTTGATGAGTCAATTGTTGAGTACAGGTCACCAGATGGAAAGCAGACAGAAAACCAAGTGACTATCAGAAGAATGAATGAACTACTACTTGAAGATATTCTTATCTGGAACTCAAAGAGTGAGGATGAAGAAAATTATCACTCCACTTGTTGCTGAAGAGTTCTTACAGCAAGGGGGAATATCACAACACAATCTGAATGAAAACAGATCATCAACAGAAGACAATGAAACAATTATTACAAATGATGACCAACATGAAAATCCAAATTCAGAAGAAAGTCCAGATGAGAATCCATTTCAAACTATATCAACAGCACACCCTGAATTTGAAGAACCAACAGATCAACCTGATCCTGAGATATCTGATGAAGAGATGACCAGGAGAAAGAGATGGATACAAGATCATCCACCAGAATAGATCGTTGGGAACCCATCAGATCGTGTAAAGACCAGAAGAATGCATGGAGAAAGAGCATTGTTGAGCTGTTACCTCTCTCGCATGGAGCCATCTCATGCATATGAAGCACTTCAAGATGGATAACAGCAATGCAAGAAGAACTCAATGAGTTCAAAAGGAATGAAGTCTGGTATCTCGTGGATAGACCCAAACACCAAGGTGTGATTGGTGTAAAATGGGTATTCAAAAATAAACGAGATGAGAATGGTGAAGTAGTCAGAAAGAAAGCCAGATTGGTAGCTAAAGGCTATAATCAACAAGAAGGCATTGATTTTGATGACACTTTTGCACCCGTAGCCAGATTAGAAGCTATAAGGCTATTTCTAGCATATGCTGCCCACAAACGGTTCAAGGTATACCAGATGGATGTCAAAAGTGCCTTCCTCAATGGTATCCTTGAAGAAGAAGTATATGTGGAACAGCCACCTGGATTTGAAGAAGCTGATCCAGATCAGAAAGTATACAGACTAGCTAAGGCAGTCTATGGTCTAAAACAAGCCCCTAAAGCTTGGTATGAGACCTTATCAACCTTCCTACTAGAATCTGGATTCAGAAGAGGATCTGTTGACAAGACTTTATTTATCATCAAAGTCAAAGAAAACATTCTCTTAGTCCAGATCTATGTAGATGATATTATTTTTGGATCTCAATCTACCTATTTGTGTGACAAATTTGCAGAACTTATGAAAAATAAGTACCAAATGTCCATGATGGGAGAAATGAGTTTCTTTCTAGGTTTGCAGGTCAAGCAGCTACCAGACGGTATCTTTATTAATCAGACAAAATCGATCGGCTGACCAAGTTTGGATTAAAAGACAGTAATCCAGTGAAAATCCCAATGCAGACCAATGGGAAAATCGATCCAGATCCAGAGGGAAAACCAGCAAACATTACACAATACAGAGGGATCATAGGATCATTACTCTACCTAACTACCAGTCGACCTGACATCACATTTGCAGTAGGTGTATGTGCAAGATATCAAGCAAATCCCAAAGAGTCTCACATGGAAGCAGCTAAGAAGATACTAAGATACCTTAAGGGAACAGCCCATGTAGGATTATGGTATCCATGTGAAGACAATTTTGAACTAACTGGATACACAGATTCAGATTATGCTGGATGTAAACTGGACAGAAAGTCAACATCTGGTACATGTCAGTTTCTAGGAAATAAACTGATTTCTTGGTTCTCAAAGAAACAGACATCAGTTGCCACCTCAACCACAGAGGCAGAATACATGGCAGCTGGAAGTTGTTGTGCACAAATACTTTGGCTAACACAACAGCTTAAAGATTATGAGATTGATGTCAAGGAAATACCAATTTTCTGTGACAGTTCAAGTGCTATAGCAATCACACAGAACCCAGTGTTGCACACCAGATGCAATCATGTGGATGTGAGACATCACTTCATAAGAGACCATGTTGAAAAGAAACATGTACAGATTGAGAAAATACACACTGAAGTTCAGAGAGCAGACATTCTCACTAAGGCATTACCAGAAGAAAGATTTAAAATGCTTTGTGGAAAACTAGGACTTTTAAATCTTGAAGAAAGAACCAGATTGATCTAAACCAGATCAAATTCAATATTCCAACAGGGAATTGACACCAGATCACTAAGTATATGCCAATACAGATTGATCAAATTCCAACTGGGAATTATTAAAAGAGTCAACCAGATCGATGGTTCTCACTATGAAAGAGATCGACCTTGACCAGATCACTTAATGCCACGTGGATATTAAAATAATATTAATTATTCCATTACTTGGTTTAGGGGGAAAGTCAACTATATACGGCGACTAATTATATCGTATATCAAATTTCTGACACTTGATATCAAATCTTTTATTTTTGTGAAGATTGATACTATGTTAGGGAACTGTGACTAAAAGGATATTTACCAAACCAAGAAAAGGGAAACTTTCCAACCGCGCTAAACAACCACGCGCCATCTCTTAAACCCACGATCAAAGGCGCGTACATCATACGATAAATAGAGGCGGTGACAAACAGTAACCCTAGAATATGGAAAGGCGGGAAAAGCTGTAAAAGGGAAGTTTACTAATTCTTTATTACCTTACTTATCTCTATTCTCTTATATAAAATTGATAAGTCGTTTCATATATCTCTTACACTTATATTTCTCGAAACACTTAGCAAATTTTCCTCTTCCTAAATTCTCTCTACCCACGAAAATCACTCTTTTCTTTTCAAAAATGGCACCCAAATCATCTGTTTTTCTCGAGCAAGCAAGTTTTCTGAAACCTTACATACATCAAGACCTTTTCGCGGTTCTTGACACCTTCGGGTTTCATAAACTAGACAAGGCATTTGACCTTGTTCGCCAATGCAAAGGTTTCTCGTTTATATTTTCTTCTGCTGTTGTTTTTGTTTGTCTTATATTATCTTTTAAACCTGTTTTTGACAAACTGCTTTTATTCATTTGCACATATATTTACTTGTGATTACTGTGATATCGATTGCTAGCCTGCATAAATCGCTTTGTGGCACTTATGCTTCACTGATGGAAGGATAGTGCTCACATATGTTCTACTGTGTTTCCTGTAGGTTTCTACAATATTATCACTTCACATCCAGTGCACTTCCTACCCAAGGATGTTGCTGCTTTCTACCTCTCATGGCAGGGAGAGAGGGGTGGAGATGAGGCAACCATCAGGGTAAGTAAAGGGAACACTATTAGCAACACCTCGTACAACGTCATAAACATCATCAACGACGCCTACAAAGTGAAAGATGAAGGTCTTGATCTTGGAGAAATCACTGCAGAACAGCTGCAAGAGGCTGTGGAGATAGTGATGATCATACCCATCCAGTACACCAACAGGATGTTCACACGTGCTCTTCTCGCGCCAGAATTCAGAATTTTATTTGAATTCGTACAGTGAATTTTTCTCAACCACAACGGTTCTTACGACCAAGTCACCCCCGAGAAATTCAGGATCATGGCAGCCGTAGTGCTCAACTTGCCAGTAACTGGAGCAGAATCTTATTCGATCTCCTGACCAAAGAATCCAAGATGATTCTTTCTGTTAAAGGCTGCTCCCCTGGCATCGAAGTAAAAAGGAGCACTGTAAGACATTCTAAAAAAATTAGATTTATGCTCGAGTCTTTCTTCCCTCAACACCAGTGGGATACAGTTGTTGAGTTTAACACTAGACTGCACTTTCCCAAAGATCAACATCAAATTGAGATGTCAATGGGCATCTCTGCCAACTTGCTGGCAAGGGTAAAAGACCCTGTTATTGCAAAAGCTCTGACTGAGATGGGAAACTCCAATCCCATCTGGATACCACCATTCGCACCAGCTGAAAAATCCACAATGTCCAAGGTTACCAAGGAGAAACCAGTTGAAAGGACTCCCACCAAAAGAGTCACCAGACGGGTGAGCTCCATCGACACAGATACATCCACAGCAGCCCAGCCACCGAAAACAAAACGCAGACGACTTCATAAAATAACCGATGAAGTCCAGAATGAAGTGCCTGCTGCTGTAGAAAATGTTCTCCCTCAACAGGAGGTTGAGGAAGAAGAAATTTTGATGGGTGGTTCACCTGAAGATGTGGCCCCCATTTCATCCTTGAACCCTGCTCAAACCAAGGATTTTTCACCCGCACATTCTACCAGCCCATCATCTGCTGAACCCCTTGAGCAGATTGATGAGGAAGCTGAGGAAGAAGAGACATCCACTGATGAAGAGGAGGAGTTGAATAAAGCAGAAACTGTTGTGAAAATGCTGGAGACAGAGGCATATCACTCTGTGCTCAGAACTTTCCCTGGGATCCAGCTTACCCCAGAAACCTATGACATAGCCAAGAGGCTCAAGTTTCTGTTGCTGGTGAAAGATAAAGAATTGTATGTTCTGGATGCCCTGCTCCGCACCAGATCCATCCATGCACTGAAGATCGAAGAAGCAACCCTACTCAAGATCTTCACTGTTGCATCAGTTTCTGAGTTAAGAGAATCCTACCAGCCAGACATTCTTGGGATGGCTAAATTTGAAGCTGATGAACTCAAGATCGATCTGCGATCTGTTTATGAGAAAGCCAACATGCTGGACTTTTATAATAGCATTGAGGAAGAGATTGTCGATGAAGAGGTTATGGAAGAAGCAGTTGAAGCAGCTCAAGCTGATACTCACCAACAGGGTTAAACTATCCCAGCAACTGAGATAGATCAGCCAATGGCTGAAAGTGAAAAGCAGGCCACTGCACCTACTGAGGGGGAACAAGTCACACCTTCTGAAATCCCCAATGCAGTGAGCAGCCAAGCAGAGGATGAGCTTGTTGGACAAAATGTCGGAGGGGAACTCACAAACGACATCTACACTCCTGCTGCTGCAGATGCGCTTGGGGTATACGTGCAGACATTCACCTTGGAAGACATTGATGGACCAACATCAATCACTGTCTCATATGCAGATCAGAGATCTCATTGCCAAAAAGGTGGACCAATACATGTATGGGACGCTCTCTCAAGTCCAGGATGAAGCCACCCGCATACTTACAGAATTCAACAATCACTTGAAGACTCACATCGATCAAGTTGATTCTGACCTAAGAAGAATCTGTCGGCTGGAGATAGAAGAAATCAGCAAGAAAATGGACGATGATCGCGCTGCTGACGAAGAACGAAAAGCACAGATCGATCAAAGTCTGTCTACAACTGAGCTCAAAGTGAAAGAAATCTACAAGATCATCACTGCTTTTGCAGAACAAGAGAAGGACATGGTACATACCATCGTCAAAGAACAGACAGATGGTCTATCAGCTGATATCGTGAAAGAGGCTAACACTTACACCAGATCACTGCTTGGGCAATTTGAAGCCAATGGGAAAGACTTTGTGCAAGGAAGCTAAGCGATCTGGGCTACCCAACCAAACTCATGATCGATGCATTCTTTGACGAGATTGGGATTATAAAGGAAGAACAGGAGGCACATTCTACCAACCTGGCCTCCACAACAAAAACTCTCCAAAAGCAGATCGATGACTCAAATCTCAATATCACATCACTGCTTACACAGAAAGTGGACACAGACAAAGAGCTCAAGGACATGAAGTAAGAGATCACCTCCCTACGGGCATTCATCAATATGTTGGTTGATGATGTCGAAAAGGGGGAAGGATTAGCGAAAGGAAAGAAAACAGCAGCTGTTGCAAAAGAGAAAGGAAAGGAGATAGCTCAACCGGAGCAGCAGATCACTTCACAACCAGCCCCAGTCAGCTCTCCATCTGCTCACACTCAAAAGTCCAAATCATCTAGCAGATCGAGCCTAACCCAGAAAAAGTAGAAAAGAACTGGATTCAGTTGGCCAACTGCTCACCTCAGATCATCTGGACAGACCAACTGGGTTCCAGCTCACTTAAGAGAGGGTTGGGAAGGACTCAAGAATGCCTTCGTTCTGTGTAGATACTTTTTGAAGGAACCTGCATACATGGATGGATCTCCAAATGAGGCATTCAACCTGTACCTAGACCTAAACGACGCCAGTGATCTGGTAGAAGAAATAAGGAAGGCTAATGCCCAAGCAAACGTCCAGATCACTTCGCCCGAGAAAGAATACAGATCATGCCCCACCATTCCAGGGACTGATCTACCGGACAAAACCTTTCTGCTCACCTTCAGCAACCAGCTAGCAGAGAACAGAGGGTACAAGGTGGATGCAGAAGACCCGGACTACATAAGGATCAGAGAAGGGATTTATGAGAGTGTCCAGCTTATCTCGGACGAGACCAGAGCAAAGATGAAGAGGCAACAAGAAGAGAAAAGAAAAAGCAGATAGACATAGTTCTCATATCTTTATGATCTGCTTTTCTTATGTTTTGTCTTGACTATCTGTAAACTCTATTTGTCTCTTTATTCATATATGAAAACCCTTTGAGTTTCTGATGACAACATTTTATTGTCCAGAACACATATAAAACATCCTAAACGTTATAAACTTAATAACGTACATGCATCAATCTGATTATCAGACCAGATCGCCTTTTAAGTGCTGATAGGACATTATTGTAAAAGTGTGGTTTGGACATCATCAAAAAGGGGGAAATTGTTGGGAACCCTAAAGATATTTAGTTTTGATGATGGTCTTTCGAAACACACTTAGGTGTTTTATAGCTTAAACTGTTCTACGTGTAAAATAGATCACTAGAGATAAAGTGAATCTTGTTATGGAACAGATTAGGAGATGACTTGAAATGTAAAGGAAAATTCCTATAGAAGTCAATCTCAACTTAGAATAGGATGAAAGTCAAGATTTCACGCCAAAGAGGAATCGATCTGCTGTAACAGACAGTGACCAGATCGATGCCTGCAGCGAGGAACCAGAACGATTGAGTCATCAATCCATCAGCTGACATCATCCTACACATCATATGCTCTTGCCACGTCAAGATCAAAGTCCATCCAACTGGGATTGGAAAGAAGATCTTCGATTAACACTTAGAAGGAAAGAGACCGTTAGCAATCTACTTCCCATAACTCAAAGATTGAGTCAACCTTTCCTATATGGCAAGAACAGATATGATGGAATCCTTTGATTGGCAATATACTATCTATCTCACGCCAATCAACAACGGCTAGAATTTTATATTCAATGCCTATATAGTTGAAGTTAGAGATCTGGAGAAGTAGATATAGGGAGAACACACGCGAACTATACTGTTGTCATACTTTCAAGCAATCTGCTATCCAGACTTAGAGCTTCAACACTTTGTGATTCTACATCACACCAACCATCTCGATTCAAGTCTGTCTTATCGAGACAAAGGAGATCACCCTGCTAGCTAGTAGTTTTCTAGTGGTAACGTAGAGGTAATCTATTGTAAAGGGACACGACCCTTAACTCGTGCATAAGTATCTCTCTAGTTTTGATTGATACTTGTGACTCGTTCTCCACGAGTATAAAGAAGCAGAGTATCCTAGTAGTGGATAATCTGGTCTAGTTTTGACCAGATCGTGGACATAGGGATTTCCCGAACCACGTTAAACAACTGGGTGCTTTACATTCGTGCAGTCTTTATTTTCTCAGTTGTTTATTATTCTAACTCTCTGCACTATCATCCATCTGCATCTCAATCAATCTTCTTAACATTCTGGATTATTACTAAGGTTTTCTAAACAAGAGCAATCACTAATCCACCATTATTCCGCACTCACTCAACACTCAGAAAGTAATAAGATCACTCTTATTATCAGCTAAGTGTTTACACTAAGAGAGTAATCTGGTTGGACTATACTGCTATCGATCTGCATATCGATCTGTCTAGTCATCTTCGAGCAATTTCTTATACAGAATAGCTTGAACTCTCTCACAACTTGTCAAGTAAACTGAAAAGTCTATATTTGGTGTATTCCCCCCCATACACCAAACTTTGCTCTTTCGGGACCAACAGTTACTCAAAGAATTCTCAATGATTGCTAAGAGAATGGACAAGATGGAAATCAGATCGAGAAAGTATAGAAGGTTCTACAAAGATACCAAGAGCAGATACCAGAAGAACAAAGAAGCAGAACGATCTGATGACAAAACAGAAAGTAGAGGTAATGTTAAAGTTACTAATCCTACTGACTATACTTGTTATGGTTGTGGGAGAACAGGCCATTTCAAAACAGATTGCCCAGAATTATCTAAAAGTCAAAGAGAAGAACTACGAGCTAAGAGAGATCGAAAACTAAAAGCTTAACGTAAAGCCATGATAGCAGAAGAAGACTCTAGTAGCTCAAGTCATCTATCAGATAGTTCATCAGAGGATGATGAAGCATTCTTTGCCAATGAAGAAGAAAAATGGGATGAATGCTATGTAGGACTAGACAACGGTCTAGATGATGTAGAGGTAAATTCTTGCAATTCTAATTCTTCAAATGATACTAATCTGGAACAGGAAATAGAAGATCAAGATGAATACTCTTGGGATGAAGTCAATGAGATGTTCAAAAGCTACTCGAGCATCAAGAGATTATTTAAAGAAGTAGTAGAAGAGAATGATAGGATGAAGAAAACAGAACATATATTGAGTACTGCTAATACCCAGTTCATTGTTCAAATAGCTGATCTGGAAGAACAGATCAAAGGAAAAAACAATGACATTCACTTGCTAAACTCTAAGGTCAAAGATCTCATTACAAGAAACAATGTTGCTGAAGAGAAGATAAAGAAAGGGAAGGAAATGATATACAAGAGTGATGAATGTGCCAAGCTGCTAATCAACCTTCAATAACAGGGTACATCTGGAGTAGGATATCCAGGTCACTCAGAGAAGCCCTCTAGTACCATAAAATTTGTACCAGAAAGGAAACAAATATCAGAACAACTGATAAATCTTAGAAACAAGAAAGAACAACCTCAGAGTATGATGGTGAAACAGACTGGCAACAGACAGTACCATCAAACAAGGGAACAACCAGCAGATTACACAGAAACAGAAGGGGTACATAACAAGAATGTCAACAGGTCATTACCTAACAAGAATGTCAACAAGACATTACCCAACAAGAATGTCAACAGGACAGTACCCACTAATAAAGGATTGAAGAATGATGGAATAGAAAGATATCACCCATCTATATTTCATTCTATGTCAAAAGTTGATAATGATGGAAATATTATTACTTGCTATATTGCTGTCCCCAACCCAAAAATGTTCTGGATTCGAAAGGGAATATTTGCTAATAACCAAGCACCCAAACATTGAAAGGGTAGCTAAGTGTAATTAATTGCAGGATCAGAAGACTGCAAGAAGATACAAGATAGCAAAAGGTGCAATCTGGATCATAGATAGTGGCTGTTCAAAACACATGACATGTGACAAGAATCTACTATCAGACTACATAGAGAAACCAGGACCTCAGGTCACCTTTGGATGTAATTCAAAAGGATATACCAGAGGATATGGAAACATGAGAGTTGGCAAGACCACCATCACAAACATATCATATGTTGAGGGTCTTAGCCACAATCTGTTTTCTGTAAGTCAGTTCTGTGCTAATGGTAATCAGATTGTTTTTGATGCTAACAATTGTTTTGTGAAGAGCAAGGAAGGAGATGAGATACTCCTTACCGGAAAATTGCAGGATAGATTATATATTGTGCAATGGGACAACCAGATTGAGACATGTCTGGTAACTAAGACATTATCAGAAACTAGTTGGCTGTGACATAAACGACTAAGTCATCTCAACTTCAAGTCAATCAATAAGATTGCACGAGAGAAACTAGTCGAAGGGTTACCAAATCAAGTATATGACAAAAATCATATCTGCGAAGCATGTCAAGATGGAAAACAAACCAGATCATCTTTTTCTAACAAATCTGTTCAATCTTCTACCAGAATCTTATAGTTACTACATTTAGACTTATTTGGTCCAGTTAAGCCATTAAGTATAAATGGTAGAAAGAACACTCTGGTAATCATTGATGATTATTCAAGATTCACATGGGTAACCTTCTTATATAAGAAGAAAGAGACCTTGGAGAAACTACCAACCTTCCTCAACAAAATCACCAAGAAAAAGGAAATTTCTATTACAACCATCAGAACTGATCGTGGAACAGAATTCCTAAATCAGAAGATTGAGGACTACTGCAACAAGATGGGAATCACACATCAGACATCTGCAGCTAGGACACCTCAACAGAATGGAGTTGTTGAAAGAAGGAACAGATCATTAAAAGAAGCAGCTCGCACAATGCTTAATGCAACCAGATTACCGAAGAAATTTTGGGCAGAAGCCATCTCTACAGCCTGCTATACACAAAACAGATCTGTAGTTACCATCAGACATGGGAAGACACCATACGAAGTCTAGAACAACAGAAAGCCCATGATTCATTATTTACGCACCTTTGGTTGTTTGTGTTACATCTATAATAATGGGAAATCTCAGTTGAAAACCTTTGATAGTAAAGCTGACCCAGGAATATTCTTAGGATATTCTGATGTTAGTAAAGCTTATAGGGTTTACAACAAGAAGACTCATATTGTGGAGGTAACACCTCATATTGTCTTTGATGAATCTTTTGTCATTGACAGAGAACTAAGTGATGATCATACACAAGGCCAGAACAAGGATAAGAGAACAGAAGGAATTCTGCTATTAGATATTCTAATCTGGAATGCAACAGATGATAACGATATTGATGTTCCATCTAATGCTGAAGCAATAAGCTCACAGCAAGGGGGAACAGAACATATCATTCTGGACCTTGACAGATCAATTGCTCCACCAGAAGGTAATCAACCAGAAGAATCAAGAGATACAAATGGTTGGAACAATAATCAAGAAATTGAAGAACCAGATGTTGACAATCCTTTTCAAACATCTCATCCAGAATTTGAGGACCCAACAAATGAACCAGAACCTGAGATATCAGAAGAAGAAATGACCAGCAGGAGGAGATGGATACAGGACAATCATCCTCCTGAACAGATTGTTGGGAACCCAAGTGATAGAGTAAGAACCAAAAGAATGCATGGAGAAAGTGCACTTCTCAGTTGCTACCTATCACGCGTTGAACCCTCTGACGCTTATGAAGCACTCAAAGATGCAGACTGGGTCGTTGCTATGCAAGAAGAACTCAATGAGTTTAAGAGAAACCAAGTCTGGTACATGGTAGACAGACCAAAACATCAGGGAGTAATAGGTGTCAAATAGGTATTCAAGAATAAATGGGATGAGAACGGAGAAGTAGTCAGAAACAAAGCTAGACTTGTTGCAAAGGGATACAGTCAACAGGAAGGTATCGACTTTGACGAGACTTTTGCACCGGTTGCCAGATTGGAAGCAATCAGATTATTCCTCGCATATGCAGCTTACAAGAGATTCAAAGTATACCAGATGGATGTTAAAAGTGCATTCCTAAATGGTATACTTGAGGAAGAAGTATATGTTGAGCAACCACCTGGTTTTGAAGAAGGAAATCCTGACCAGAAGGCTGTCTATGGTTTGAAACAGGCACCCAGAGTGTGGTATGAAACGCTATCAACATTTCTGCTGGAATCAGGTTTCAATAGAGGTTCTGTTGACAAAACACTGTTTGTCATTAAAGTCAAAGAACATATCCTTTTGGTCCAGATATATGTAGACGACATAATTTTTGGATCTCAATCTCCCCACTTATGTGATAAATTTGTTGAACTAATGAAGAACAAATATCAAATGTCCATGATGGGCGAGATGAATTTCTTTTTAAGTTTGCAGGTAAAACAGCTACCAGATGGTATCTTTGTAAACCAAGCAAAGTACATTAACGATCTGGTCAACAAGTTTGGAGTTAAAGACAGCAAGCCAGCCAAGATTCCAATACAGACAAATGGAAAGATAGATCCAGATCCAGAAGGCAAACCAGCACCTATAACAAAATACAGAGGCATAATTGGATCACTATTATACCTTACTGCAAGTCGACCAGATATCACGTTTGCAGTAGGAGTATGTGCCAGATATAAAGCCAATCCCAAAGAATCACATATGGAAGCTGTCAAAAAGATACTTAGATATCTTAAAGGACAGCTCACGTTGGTCTCTGGTATCCACATGACGATAACTTTGAACTAGCAGGCTATTCTGACTCAGATTATGCAGGATGCAAACTGGATAGAAAGTCTACCTCTAGCACATGTCAGTTCTTAGGAAACAAGTTGATATCTTGGTTTTCAAAGAAACAGACATCCGTTGCTACATCAACTACAGAAAAAGAATATATGGCTGCTGGAAGCTATTGTGCACAAATCCTATGGTTGAAACAGCAACTAAGGGACTACGAGATCGAAGTAAAAGAGATACCAATATTATGTGATAGTTCAAGTGCAATAGCTATAACACAGAATCCAGTACTTCA
>JAPKLX010000299.1:29065-58701 GCA_026898415.1 Leonotis leonurus | reverse complement strand
ATGATCACCAGAATGTTAACAGCAGATGATCACCAGAATGTTAACAGCAGATGATCACCAGAATGTTAACAGGGGATGGTCACCAGAATGTTAACAGCAGACCGTCACCAGAATGTTGACAACAGAAGATCACCAGAGTGACATAATGTCAAGAAGGAAATAAAGATTTCACGTGTCATAACGTACTCAAATTAGAGTACCACGTGGAAATTATTTCTTAATTACTAAGTCAAGGGGGAAATTATTGAGGAAATTGAAGCGACCTAGATAAAAGACGTCACTTCCCATAATCAACCTCCGAGAGTACAGTCTGAAAAGTTATTTCTTTACCTAGATTTTCTAAATCTTCTATATTTGTGATGATTAGCACAACTTTGGGAACTGGGATAGAGAAAATCCCTGCAAGAAATAGAAAAAGGGAAGTTGCCGAAAAGATTGAGATACGCACACGCTCGCCTACAAACCCTAGGATCTATAGCGTATATCACACGCAAGGAAAGGCGGCAAAACAAAGACTAAAGCGGGAAAACCTAAAAAGGGAAATACTCATCCAACCCTTCACTTTCTATGCTTTTCATCTGTGCCGTTGATTGTTTTGTTATATATATGCGATATACATTACTGGACTGTTCACCTTCACTTCATCGCACTGAGCACTACTCTCCCTAAGCACTTAAGGATTTTAAAACTTCATTTCTCTGCAAATCTTCCCAAAACACCTTATGTTTGATCATGGCACCCCAAACTTCTTTATTTCTTCAACATGTCGTCGAGGTTCAGAAGTTTCTTTCACCTGAACCCTATGCTGTGTTTGATACTCATGGATTTCGTAGACTTGAAGATATTTTTGCTATGGTTACACGCTGTAAAGGTTTTCAATTTAAATAAATCTTTCTTATATTTGCAATTTGCTCGAAGTATTACTTGCTTATGAACTGTTTAATATGCCCTTCCTTTCTAATTTACTGTTTATGTTTGAACATTCATACTTGTTCATATAAACTGATGGATATACATTTGCCCTGTATATTTTTTGTTAGGATTCTACAACATTGTTACCTCACACCCCAATATGTTTTTGGCAAAACAAGTGGCCACATTCTATCTGACATGGCAGAATGATAAACATAGTTTTGAAGCAAATGTGTTGATGCCAATCGGTGACATAACTAGCAAAACACCATACAATGTTATCTCAATGATCAACCAAGCATACCGATTGAAAGATGAAGGAATGATGTAGGATGAGATTACTTCTGAACAACTTCAAACCGCAGTGGAAAAGGTAGCAGCAGAACAACCTAAGCAACCCACCAAGAAAACACCAATCATCAACCTTGACTCTGGTGATGATGAACCAGTCGGACAGAACATTGGCGGCGAGCCAAGAAATGACATATACACACAAGGAGCTGCACAGAAGCTGCAGAAACATGTCAATTTCTACACCATGAAAGTGCTTCTGGAAAGAGAACCCAACACTTTTAATAACTATCAACTGGACAATCTGATCACTCTTCGAGTTGAAGATCAGATGACTGATATATGCAACACACTTCAAGAGAAGGCAACCTAGATACTCACTGATTTCAATAAACATCAGAAAGATTACGTCAACGACATGGATGAAGACATACGAAGGAAGCTCCGAACAGTCAAGAAGGAGCTTGATAAAAAGATAGATGATGATCGCCTGCAGAATGAAGCAGAACAGGCCAAGCTCACTCTTCGTCTAAACGACATAGAAGAGAAACATCAGAAGACAACTGCTCTTGTCGCTGATCTTTTGACCAAACAACAAGAAACAATTAGTGCTTCCGTCGAAAAGAAAGGAATTCAACTTGCTACTCAGTTAAAGGAAGATACTGACTTATTCATCCATTCTCAATTCGCCCAATTTGAAAATGAGAAATTTGTGGAGCTGATGCAGAAACATCAAATGGCAGTCCTAAATGACCTTCTGTATCCTAACCCAGAAGAGTTCGAGCAACAGAGCACTCGTCTTACTCCTGTTGAAGAACTTCAAGAGACATCTGACAAAATATTTTCTACACTGAACAGCAGGCTCGAGCAGAAACTGGACGCCTCCAACCAGACAATCAACTTTCTGCTTGGGTTCAAAGCAGAAGCTAAAGAGAAATTTGAGAAAATGACTGAAGAGATTGCCTCACTTCGCACACTCATCACTACCTTCTTTGATGATGTCGAAAATGGGGAAATCTCGGGAGGAAAAGGTAGCAGCAAGAGTGTGAGGACAGAAGAGGTGGAAGTTGAAACAGAAACACCAGCACCGGAAGTTGAAACAGAAACACCAGCACCGGCTCAACCCAGGCCTACCACACCACCGAGGCCTGACCCCACCCTACTTGGAACAGAGCCAACTCAACAAGCACCTCAGATCCCCAGTGACAAAGGAAAGAAACCAATTGACGAGGGTGATCAGATAGCTGAATTGCTACTGTTCGGAGTGAATATGGAACAAGCTTGTGATCCTCTGTTCAGAGCCCAATTCTACAAAGAGCAAGCAGAAAGAGAGAGAAATCTAGCTGCTTGGGAGGCCAAGGAAAAATCATTCCAAACACCCTTCTCCTCACCTTCCTCTACAGAACGCTCACAACAACAGTCATCCCAATCAACCACTCAATCAAAGAAGAAAAGAAAGAAACCATTCTCATGGAATCTATTGGGAACCCCACAAATAATTTAAGTTTTGATGATGTTCTCTCGAAAACACACTTGATATTATTCATGTTCTGTATTATTTCTATTTTGTCTCCTTGTAACAGATGAAATCTGAAGATAGTCTATGTACCAGAAAGCTGGAGCAAGACAGCTTTAACAGAAAGTTGAACCAGCAAGTCTTAGACAGAAAGTTGAATCAGCAAGTCTTAGAGAGAAAGTTGAACCAGCAAGTCTTAGACAGAAAGTTGAATCAGCAAGTCTTAGACAGAAAGTTGAACCAGCAAGTCTCGAACAGAAAGTTGGAGCAAATCAATTTTAACAGAAAGTTGTTCAACCAGAAAGTACTCAACCAGTGTTCAACCAGAAAGTACTCAACAAGTGTTCAACCAGAAAGGCATTAAAACCAGAAAGGACGTAACCAGAAGGTTCCAACCAAAACAGAAAGAGTTGAACCAAACCTGTCAATGATGGTAACAGATCAATAGAGCTATCAAAACCACCAGATGACAATGCCCCTCTCACCATATCTCTTACCACGTCAATATTAAAGTTCATCCATCGAGAATTGGAAAGAGAATCACTAATTGACACGAAGAAGGAAAGTAATCACAGTTGATCTGTTTTCCATTCATAGAAGATTCGTTCAAAGACCCTACAAGGAAAGAAGAGTTATGATTGATTGGCAATCCACAAATCAAATCACGCCAATCAACAAACGACTAGAAATTCAAAATTCAAAGCCTATATATGTTTGGAGATTCAAAGTCTGACATGCGCAAGCGATATATTTCTGAAACATTCTCAAGCATTCAATCTTACATCAGACAAAAGCTTCAAACCGTTTGTGATCGCAATCACACCTTGATTCAAGTCTGTCTTATCGAGAGAAGAAGGAGATCTTTGCTAGCTAGTAGTTTTCTAGTGGATTAACGTGAAGGAATCCTGTTTTACAGTTGTTTTCTGTAAGTTGTAAAGGGACACGACCCTTATTCGTGCATAAGTTTCAATCTGCTTTGTAATTGAAACTTGTGGCTCGTTCTCAGCGAGTAGAAATAAGAGAGTATCCTAGTAGTTGATATCTAATCCAGTTTGGATTAGACCGTGGACGTAGGGGGTTTCCCGAACCACGTAAAATAACTGTGTTATTTACTTTCTGCATTTTTATTCCAGTTGTTTTATTCTCTATCTGTCACTCTCATACAAACTACATTCTTAATCAATTCTCTAAATACTCGACTAAGCTTTGAAAGGTTTTCTAATCAAAGAGCACCGACTAAGTCCACCATTTTTCCGCACACAATACACTGTTTGAGAATAAGAACACTCTTACTTTCTGCTTTGTATTACTCACTTGAGAGATTCTGCCTGGACAGAATAAGATTGATTAGATAGTCAATCTGGTCTGTCACGTTGAGCAATATGTAATCCAAAAAACTTAAGTCTCTCTCCTTAATTAGTCAAGTAAACTGAAAAGTTTGTATTTGGTGTATTCCCCCCCCCCCCCCTACACCAAACCTTGCTCTTTCGGGACCAACAAGTGGTATCAGAGCTTTGGTTCATACGACCATTGTTGTGTTTCACAAGGTTAATACTTGCGTGGTCAACTTGAATAGATCTTAGAAAATCTCTTTCATTCACTACAATATTATCTGCTATGGAGTCATCTTTTATCAGGGCATGCGAAGAATTCTCCATCCAAGGCTACAGAGAGTGGAGTTTCAGAATCAAGATGTGTCTCAAGGCTCATCACTGCCTGATGTGGAAGGTAATTGAAGAAGGACCATTGGCCATTACTGAAGAAACAACTCGCATCACTGAAATAGGAGTTGTTAAAGAGGATGTACTCAAAGATCCCAGAAAATACATGCCTGAAGAAAGAAGAGAAGCAAATCTCGATGATTTTGCCAAATGAGTTATTTCCAATACTGTAAAAGGAGTTCATCTGGCTAAGATCCAAGATCTTGACACAGCCAAAGAAATGTGGGAAGCCCTAAGAGATCTCAGTCTAGGCTCTGAAGCAATGATTGAGAACAAGCTGTCCCTAGCATGTAACAAGTTCGATGAATTCAAGATGAAACCTGGAGAAACCATTGAACAGATGAAGAACAGGTTCATTGAAGTACTACTTGAAGTTTCTGCCTTCAAAAAGAACAAGTACACACAGAGAGAAAAGAATCTCAAAATTCTTAGAGCTCTACCACCAAGCTGGGAGATTTATTCAGCTATGCAACCTCTACGTGCTGATTTTAATGACTTGTCTGTAGAAGCACTATTTGATCACCTAGCTGTCCATGAATGTGACATCAGAAGGATTCACGGACCAGATCATTCCTCCAGTAAGAAGAGTGAGAATAACTCAAAGAAGGAGAAAGAGACTGCCTTCAAGGCGAAGTGCAAAACAGAAGAATTAGCAGCCTCTGCTACACCAGAAGAAGGAGGATATGATAAGTTACTCAAAAAATTCTCAATGATTGCAAAGAGAATGGACAAAATAGAAATCAGATCAAGAAAGTACCGAAGGTTCTACAAAGACAACAAGAGCAGATACCAGAAGAACAAAGAAGCAGAACGATCTGATGACAAAACAGAAAGTAGGGGAAATGGTAAAAACACTAATCCTACTGACTATACTTGTTATGGTTGTGGGAGAACAGGCCATTTCAAAACAGACTGCCCAGATTTATCTAAAAGTCAAAGAGAAGAACTACGAGCTAAGAGAGACAGAAAACTAAAAGCTCAACGTAAAGCCATGATAGCAGAAGAAGAAGACTCTAGCTCAAGTCACCTGTCAGATAGTTCATCAGAAGATGATGAAGCATTCTTTGCCAATGAAGAAGAGGGTTGGGATGAATGCTATGTAGGACTAGACAACGGTCTAGATGATGTAGAGGTAAATTCTTGCAACTCTAATTCTTCAAATGATACTAATCTGGAACAAGAAATAGAAGATCAAGATGAATACTCTTGGGATGAAGTCAATGAGATGTTCAAAAGCTACTCGAGCATCAAGAGATTATTTAAAGAAGTAGTAGAAGAGAATGATAGGATGAAGAAATCTGAAGAGATATTGAGCAAAACAAACACTAAATTTGTTGCTAACATCAACGATCTGGAAGAACAGATCAAAGGAAAGGACAATGAGATTCACTCACTAAATTCAAAAGTGAAGGATCTTATCACAAGAAACAATGTAGCTGAGGAAAAGATCAAGAAAGGAAAAGAAATGATCTACAAGAGTGATGAACGTGCTAAACTGCTAATTAACATGCAACAAAAGGGAACATCTGGAGTAGGATATCCAGGTCACTCAGAAAAGCTCTCTAGTACCATAAAATTCGTACCAGAAAGGAAACAAATACCTGATCAAGTGATAAATCTCAGAAACAAGAAAGAACAACCTCAGAAGATGATGGTGAAACAGACTGGCAACAGACAGTACCATCAAACAAGAAAACAACCAGCAGGTTACACAGGAACAGAAGGAGTACACAACAAGAATGTCAACAGGACAGTACTCACTGATAAAGGATTGAAGAATGATGGAATAGAAAGATATCATCCATCTATATTTCATTCTGTGTCAAAAGTTGATAATGATGGAAATACTATCACTTGTTATATTGCTGTCCCCAACCCAAAAGTGTTCTGGATTCAAAAAGGAACATTTGCTAATAACCAAGCACCCAAATATTGAAAGGGTAGCTAAGTGTAATTAATTGCAGGACCAGAAGACTGCAAGAAGGTACAAGATAGCTAAAGGTGCAATCTGGATCATAGATAGTGGCTGTTCGAAGCACATGACATGTGACAAGAACCTATTATCAGACTATATAGAGAAACCAGGTCCTCAGGTCACCTTTGGATGTAATTCAAAAGGATATACCAGAGGATATGGAAACATAAGAGTTGGCAAGACCACCATCACAAATGTATCATATGTTGAGGGTCTTAGCCACAATCTGTTTTCTGTAAGTCAGTTCTGTGCTAATGGTAATAAGATTGTTTTTGATGCTAACAATTGTTTCGTGAAAAGCAAGGAAGGAGATGAGATACTCCTTACCGGAAAGTTACAGGATAGATTATATATTGTGCAATGGGACAACCAGATTGAGACATGTCTGGTCACTAAGACAATATCATAAACTAGTTGGTTGTGGCATAAACGACTAAGCCATCTCAATTTCAAGTCAATCAATAAGATTGCACGAGAGAAACTGGTTGAAGGACTACCAGATCAAATATATGACAAAAATCACATCTGTGAAGCATGTCAAGCTGGAAAACAAACCAGATCATCATTTTCTAGCAAATCTGTCCAGTCATCTACCAGAATCTTAGAGTTACTACATTTAGACTTATTTGATCCAGTTAAGCCATTAAGTATAAATGGTAGAAAATACACTCTGGTCATCATTGATGATTATTCAAGATTCACATGGGTAATCTTCTTATATAAGAAGAAAGAAACATTGGAAAAGCTGCCGAACTTCCTCAACAAAATTACCAAGAAAAAGGAAGTCTCTGTTACTACCATCAGAACAGATCGTGGTACAAAATTCCTAAACCAAAAAATTGAGGATTACTGCAACCAGATGGGAATCACACATCAGACATCTGCAGCCAGAACACCTCAACAGAATGGTGTAGTTGAAAGAAGAAACAGATCATTAAAAGAAGCAGCTCGCACTATGCTTAATGCAACCAGATTACCTAAGAAATTTTTGGCAGAAGCGATTTTTACAGCCTGCTACACACAGAAAAGATCTGTAGTTACCATCAGACATGGAAAGACACCATATGAAGTCTGGAACAACAGAAAGCCCAGGATACATTACTTTCGTTCTTTTGGTTGTTTGTGTTACATCCATAATAATGGGAAATCACAGTTGAAAACCTTTGACTGCAAAGCTGACCCTGGAATATTTTTAGTATATTCTGATGTTAGTAAAGCTTATAGGGTTTACAACAAGAAGACCCATATTGTGGAGGTAACACCTCATATTGTCTTTGATGAATCTTTTGTTATTGACAGAGAGTTGAGTGATGATCATACACAAGGCCAGAACAAAGAAAAGAGAACAGAAGGAATTCTGCTAGAAGATATTCTAGTCTGGAATACAACAGATGATAATGATATTAATGTTTCATCTAATGCTGAAGCAATAAGCTCACAGCAAGGGGGAACAGAACACATTATTCTGGACCTTGACAGATCAATAATTCAACCAGAAGGTAATCAACCAAAAGAAGGAGATAACAATGAACAAAATCATGATCAACCAGAAGAATCAAGAGATACAAATGGTTGGAACAATAATCAAGAAATTGAAGAACCAGAAGTGGACAATCCTTCTCAAACATCTCATCCAGAATTTGAGGACCCAACAAATGAACCAGAACCTGAGATATCAGAAGAGGAAATGACAAGCAGGAAAAGATGGATACAGGACAATCATCCTCCTGGACAGATTGTTGGGAACCCAAGTGATAGAGTAAGAACCAGAAGAATGCATGGAGAGAGTGCACTTCTCAGTTGCTATCTATCACGTGTTGAACCCTCTGACATTTATGAAGCACTCAAAGATGCAGACTGGGTCATTGCTATGCAAGAAGAACTCAATGAGTTTAAAAGAAACCAAGTCTAGTATATGGTAGACAGACCAAATCATCAGGGAGTAATAGGTGTCAAATGGGTATTCAAGAATAAAAGAGATGAAAACGGAGAAGTAGTCAGAAACAAAGCTAGACTTGTGGCAAAGGGATACAGTCAACAGGAAGGTATCGACTTTGACGAGACTTTTGCACCAGTTGCCAGATTAGAAGCAATCAGATTATTTCTCGCATATGCAGCATACAAGAGATTCAAAGTGTACCAGATGGATGTTAAAAGTGCATTCCTAAACGGTATACTTGAAGAAGAATTATATGTTGAACAACCACCTGGTTCTGAAGAAGGAAATCCTGACCAGAAGGTATATAGATTAGCTAAAGCTGTCTATGGATTAAAACAGGCACCCAGAGCGTGGTATTAGACGTTATCAACCTTTCTGCTGGAATCAGGGTTTAAGAGAGGTTCTGTTGACAAAACACTGTTTGTCATTAAAGTCAAAGAACATATCCTTTTGGTCCAGATATATGTAGACGACATAATTTTTGGATCTCAATCTTCCCATCTATGTGATAAATTTGCTGAACTAATGAAGAACAAATATCAAATGTCCATGATGGGCGAGATGAATTTCTTCCTAGGTTTGCAGGTAAAACAGCTACCAGAAGGTATCTTTGTAAATCAAGCAAAGTACATTAACGATCTGGTCAACAAGTTTGGAGTTAAAGACAGCAAGCCAGCAAAGATTCCAATGCACACTAATGGAAAGATAGACCCAGATCCAGAAGGCAAACCAGCACCTATAACAAAATACAGAGGCATAATTGGCTCACTGTTGGTCCCGAAAGAGCAAGGTTTGGTGTATGGGGGGGAATACACCAAATGCAAACTTTTTCAGTTTACTTGACTATTTCAATCATAGAGATGTAAGCTTTCTGAGTTACAGATTGCTCAAGGTGATAGAACAAATTGATTTTCTAATCGATTAGATTCTATCCAAGTAAGGTCTCTCAAGTGAGATATACAAAGCAGAAAGTAAGTGTGAACTCAATTTCCAGCAATGTATTGTGTGCGGAATAATGGTGGACATAGTCGGTGCTCTTGTTTAGAAAACCTTTAGAAAACTTAACCAAGTATTTAGAGAATTGATTAAGAATGCAGTTTGTATGAGAGAGACAGATAGTGAATAAAACAACTGGAATATAAATGCAGAAAGTAAATAACACAGTTATTTTACGTGGTTCGGGAAACCCCCTACGTCCACGGTCTAATCCAAACTAGATTAGATATCCACTACTAGGATACTCTCTTATTTATACTCGCTGAGAACGAGCCACAAGGTTCAATTACAAAGCAGATTGAAACTTATGCACGAATAAGGGTCGTGTCCCTTTACAACTTACAGAAACTACTGTAAACAGGTTATCTTCACGTTAATCCACTAGAAAACTACTAGCTAGTAAAGATCTCCTTCTTCTCTCGATAAGACAGACTTGAATCGAGGTTGGGTTGATGTGATTACGATCACGAACGGATTGAAGCTTTTTGTTTAATGAAAGAAAGAATCGTTTGAATGTATTTCTGTAATATAGCTCTCTCAACGTTTCTCAGACTTTAAAACTTCAAACATATATAGGCTCTGAATTTGAAATTCTAGCCGTTTGTTGATTGGCGTGATTTGATTTGTGGATTGCCAATCAATCATATCTCTTCTTTCCTTATAGAGTCGTTGATTGAATCTTCTATGAATGGGAAGCAGATCATCTGTGATTACTTTCCTTCTTCGTGTCAATCAGTGATTCTCTTTCCAATTCTCGATGGATGGATTTTAATGCATCATTGACAGGTTTGGTTCAGCTCTTTCTGTTTTGCTTCAAACCTTCTGGTTATGTTCTTTCTGGTCTTAGTGTTTTTCTGTTTGAACACTGGTTAGACACTTTCTGGTTGAAGTGTCTTTCTGGTTCAACTTTCTGTCAAGGTTGTCTTGCTCCAGCTTCTGTTTGAGACTTGCTGGTTTCAACTTTCTGTCAAAGTTGTCTCGCTCCAGCTTCTGTCTGTGGCGTTTTTCCATTTTTCTGTATGAAGCTTTCTGGTTCAACTTTCTGTTAAAGTTGACTTACTACATCTTTCTGTCAAAGATTTGCTGATATGCCTTTCTGTTTGAAACCTTTAGATATTTGTTACATAGAACAGGTAGAAAAAAAATATATAGAAACATGATAGAGCCTAAGTATGTTTTCGAGGGAACATCATCAAAACTTAATTTAGTTGTGGGGTTCCCAACAATTTCCCCCTTTTTGATGATGTTGAAACCATACTTAGTTAGATAAATAGGATAACAGCGAATCATGTTCCAATGAGGTTAGCAGATTTGTTATTTAAGTTAAATAACAGAAGCAAATAGAAAGATAATGGGACAGTAAGATTTTGTCTCCCGAAAAGCTACTTCCATAAATATGAGAATTGAGAAGTACAAGAGATAAAACAGAAAAAGACAGAGAGCAAAAACAGAAGAAAAAAAAGATCTATCTAGGAGAACCATTTGGCTGCTCCGCTCTTCTTCATCTTTTCTCTCTGCGCATCTGAAACAAGTTGTATACTCTCATAAATCCCATCTCTAACTCTGGCATAGTTAGGATCATGATTGTCTATTTTGTAGCCCTTGATCTTGGCCAGGTGGTTGATATAATTCAAAATGTATGTCTTGTCTGGGATGTTGCTGCCAGGTATGGTTGGACAGATCATGTATTCCTTCTCTGGTGCCTTGATTTGGATTTTGGCGTCAGCTGCTGCTGTTCTGATTCTTTGAATTAGGCCTTGATCACTGAAATTCTCTAAGTAGCGGTTAAAGTCTTCATCTGGGATAGACTCTGAATATGTAGGCTCTTTCAGGAAGAATCTGTTCAAAATGAAGCCCTGTTTGACCTTTTCCCAGTCAGTTTGATCATTCTCTGGAACCCATGCGTCAGTTGGTGTCTTCTTTTGCAGGGATAGGTTCCAGGAGAATGGTCTCTTCTTTTTCTTCTTGGACTGGGTGGTCGAAGCAGATGACTGTTGCTGCGAGCGCTCTGTTGATGAAGGCGAAGAGAAGGGAGTTTGAAAAGATTTTTCTTTAGCCTCCTGGGCAGCCAGCTTTCTCTCCCTCTCTGCCTGTTCTTTGTAAAATTGCGCTCTGAACACTGGATCACAGGCTTGATCCATGCTCACACCAAACAGCAACAGTTCGGCTATCTGGTCTCCCTCATCTATCGGTTTCTTGCCTTTGTCTGGGATCTGAGGTGCTAGAGCTGGTTGAGCTTGTTCTGATCCTAGTAGGGTGGGGTCAGATCTCGGTGGTGTGGTTGGTCTTGGTTGGGCTGGTGCTGGTGTTTCTGTTCCAGCATCTGTTGCTTCTGTTAAGCCCTTGCTGATTTTGCCTCCCTTGCCTCCAGAGATTTCCCCCTTTTCGACATCATCAAAAATGGTCTTGATGAGTGCTCGAAGTGAGGTTATCTCCTTGGACATCTTCTCCATCCTTTCCTCAGCATCTGCTTTAAAACCAAGCAGAAGGTTGATTGTTTGGTCAGATGCGTCTAGCTTCTTCTCCAGCCTGCTGTTCATGGTTGACAAGGTTTTGTCATAAGTTTCTTGTAATTCTTCTACAGCAGTCAGACGGGTGTTCTGGTTTCCAAATTCATCTGGGTTGGGGTACAGAAGATTGTTTAACACATCCATCTGTTGTGTTGTCATCAGTTCCACAAATTTCTCTTTCTCAAATGTGGCCAATTGAGAATGAATGGTCAAGTTTGTTTCTTCCTTTAATTGAGCAGCGAGTGCAAGTCCTTTCTTGTCAACAGCAGCACTGATTGTTTCGTCTTGTTTGGCCAGAAGGTCAGCAAGCAAAGCAGTGGCCTTTTCTGCTTTTTCGTCTATTCCAGTTAGACGAAGATTAATCTTGGCTTGACCCGCTTCATTTGCCACTCTGTCGTCATCAATCTTTTTGTCGAGCTCCTTTCTGATAGTTCTGAGCTTGCCTCTGATGTCACGATCCATGTCATTTACATAGTCTTTCTGATGTTGATTAAAATCAGAAAGAATCTGTGTTGCTTTTTCTTGAATCGAGTTGCACACATCAGTCATGTGGTCTTCAACTCTAAGAGTAATCAGGTTGTCCAGTTGATAGTTGTTGAAGGTCTTGGGCTCTCTTTCCAAGAGTTCTTCCATGGTGTAGAAGTTGACGTGTTTCTTCAACTTCTGTGCAGCACCATGGGTATATATTTCATTGCTTGGCTCCCCGCCAATGTGCTGGCCCACTGGTTCATCATCACCTGAATCAAGGTCGATGATAGTTGTTTTCTTTGTATGCTTCTTGGGCTGCTCTGCTTTCTGTTCTGGTTGTGATTGTTGTTCTGTGGGGGAGGCCTCATCTATCTGGATGTCTGGTTGTGGTGTGAGCATATCAATGTTCAAAGTCTCTGCCTCTTGTTTCATGAGACCAGAAATGAGCTGGTGGTATTCTGCTCTCACGGCCTGGACAGTAGGAACCTGAAGTAGACTGAGCAGTGTGGCTTCTTCTTTCTTCAATTCATCAATTGATTTGAGTTGGAGCAGGGCATCAAATACATAATACTCGCTGTCCTTGACCAACAAGTAGAATTTGACACGCCTTGCTGTTCCCAAACTCTCTGGCAGCTGGTTGATTCCAGGGAACTCCTGCAGAACAGAGTGTTCTGCTTCATTCTCCAGCAGGTTAATTACACTCTCAGCTTGTTGTTTCCTGACATCCTCCTCGTCTGTAGACTCTCCACCCTCTTCCTCCTCTTCCTCACTGATTTTCTCCATTCAGTTTGGAGAGGGTGTTGCTGTTCTGGCTGGTGAAAAGTCTTTCGCTTGAAAGCTTGACTCTGGAGCCACTTCTGCTGGGGTTTCTGTTAGTCCAGCAGTTGTCTGGGGAGTCTCTTCTGCTTGTTCTGGAAAGTCAGATTGTTCTTCTGTAGCTGTAGGTGGTGATGATTCTTGAACTTTGTGGAGTCTGCGTTTCTTCTGTTTTGGCTGTGAGGCTGATGTTTCTGTATCAACAGAGCAATCTCGCTTGACTGATGTCTTGCGAGTAGTCTTCTCCTTCACAACTTTCTCCTTGGTGGATTTGCCCTTCTGCTTCTCAACCCCTTTAGAAGGTGGCATCCAAGTAGGATTAGAACTACCCACTTCCAGTGCTGCAACGCGATGCACCTCGTCAGTTATCTTGTTGAAAAATTGTGGTGCGAGTCCCAATGACATTTCCAGCTGGTGTTGGTCCTTGGGAATAGAGAGGCTTGTGTTGAATTCAACAGCATCTTCCCAGACTTGCTGTTTGAAGTATCTTTCAATCATCAAACTGACTTTGGTGGAATGTCTGAGATTCCTCCTAACTTCCACTGAAGTTCCTCTGCCCCTACTATCCTTGGTGTAAGTGACCAATTTGGCTTCCTTAGTCATTAGCTCAAACAAGATTCTGCTCCAGTTGACTCGAAGGTTGAGAACAACTGCCGTGAGAATTCTGAATTTCTCCGGAGTCACTTGATCATATGACCCACTGTGATTCAGAAAAATCCTTTGAACCATTTCAAGAAGTAATTTGAATCCTGGTTGAAGTAGAGCTCTTTGGAACATTCTTCCTGTGTAGGAGATTGGTGTCACCATCATGATCTCCACTGCCTCTTGCAGTTGTTGAGGAGTGATATCATCCAAACTTAGACCTTCGTCTTTCAAACGATATGCCTGGTTGATCATTTGGATGACGTTGTATGGAGTCTTGCTTGTTCTGTCACCAATCGGCATCAGTACATTTGCTTCAAAGCCGTGCTTATCATTCTGCCATGTCAGATAGAATGTAGCCACTTGTTTGGCCAAAAACATGTTGGGATGCGAAGTGACAATGTTGCAGAAACCTTTGCATTGTGAGAACATTCAACACAAATATATATATTCATCAGTTTATATGAACACATATGAATATTCTCACAGGAACAGTAATTTAGCAGTTCATAGGATACATAACACAGTATGTACAGGAAATTGCAGATATAATGGAAATAAAATGACTTTAAAACCTTTGCAGCGTGTAACCATGGCAAAGATTTCCTCGAGTTTTCGAAAACCATGGGTGTCAAGAACAGCATATGGTTCAGGTGAAAGAAACCTCTGAACCTCAGCAACGTGTTGAAGAAATAGAGAAGTTTGGGGTGCCATGATCAAGACGCAAATGATTGAAGGGAGATTTGCAGAAAAAAAAAAGTTTTGGGAATTCTTAAGTGCTTAAGAGATTTGAGAAGTGCTCAGTGCAATAAAAGTGAAGGTGAACAGTTTAGGGCGAGACACGTGATAAATAGCAGCTGAGAAGTGCACTTTCTCCATGCATTTTTCTAGTTCTCACTCTATCTGTTGGGTTCCCAACAATTTGTTCAGAAGGATGGTTTTCTTGAATCCATTTCCTTCTGCTAGATATCTCTTCTTCTGATATCTCAGGTTCTGGTTCATTTGCTGGGTCCTCGAATTCTGGCTGAGATGTTTGAAAAGGATTTTCAGCTTCTGGTTCTTCTTGATCATTATTCCAACCATTTGTGTCTCTTGATTCTTCGGTTTGATCTGGTTCTGGCTCATTAGTATTGTTTCCTCCTTCTGGCTGATTGTGTTCTGGTGTAGTTAAGGTTGTTTGTTCTGTTCCCCCTTGCTGCAAGCTTACTGCTTCAGCATTGTTTGGAACTTCAACATCATTTTCTTCTGATGTATTCCAGATTAGAATATCTTCTAGCAGAATTCCTTTTGCTTTCTGGTTCTTGTTCTGGTCTTGTGTTTGATCAACATCTAGGTCTCTGTCACTGATAACAGATTCATCAAAAACAATATGAGGTGTTACTTCCACAATGTGAGTCCTCTTGTTAAAAACCCTATAAGCTTTGCTAACATCAGAATATCCTAAGAATATTCCTGGATCAGCTTTGCTATCAAAGGTTTTCAACTGAGATTTCCCATTATTGTGAATGTAACACAGACAGCCAAAAGAGCGAAAATAATGTATCCTGGGTTTTCTGTTGTTCCATATCTCGTAGGGTGTCTTCCCATGTCTGATGGTAACAGCTGATCTGTTCTGTGTGTAGCGCTGTATAGATGGCTTCTGCCCAAAATTTCTTTGGTAATTTGGTTGCATTGAGCATAGTACGGGCTGCTTCCTTTAGTGATCTGTTTCTTCTTTCAACTACCCCATTCTGTTGAGGATTTCTTGCAGCAGATGTTTGATGAGTGATTCCCATCTGGTTGCAATATTCCTCAACCTTCTGGTTTAGGAACTCTGTTCCACGATCTGTTCTGATGGTGGTAACAGAAACTTCTTTTTTCTTTGTGATTTTGTTGAGAAGGTTTGGCAGCTTCTCCAGAGTTTCTTTCTTTTTATATAGGAATATTACCCAAGTAAATCTTGAATAATCATCAATGATGACTAGAGTATATTTCCTACCATTTATACTTAATGGTTTAACTGGACCAAATAAGTCTAAATGTAATAACTCCAATATTCTGGTTGAGCTCTGGACAGATTTGCTGGAAAATGATGTTCTGGTTTGCTTCCCAGCTTGACAAGCTTCACAAATGTGGCTTTGTCGTAGACTTGTTCTGGCAAACCTTCAACTAGTTTCTCTCTTGCAATCTTATTGATTGACTTGAAATTGAGATGGCTTAATCTTTTATGCCATAACCAGCTAGTTTCTGATACTGTCTTCGTGACCAGACAGGTCTCTATCTGGTTGTTCCATTGCACAATATATAGTCTATCCTGCAATATTCCGGTAAGGAGTATCTCATCTCCTTCCTTGTTCTTCACCAGATAGTTGTTAGTGTCAAAGATAATTTGATTACCATTTGTACAGATCTGACTTACAGAGAACAGATTGTGGCTGAGACCTTCAACATATGAAACATTTGAGATGGTGGTCTTGCCAACTTTTATGTTTCCATACCCTCTGGTATATCCTTTTGAATTGCATCCAAAAGTGACTTGGGGTCCTGGTTTCTCAATGTAGTCTGTTAGTAGATTCTTGTCACAGGTCATGTGCTTCGAACATCCACTATCAATTATCCAGATCGATCCTTTAGCAATCTTGTTTCTTCTTGCAGCCTTCTGGTCCTGCAATTAATTAGTTACCCTTTATTGTCTGGGTGCTTGGTTATTAGCAAAAATTCCTTTTTGAATCCAGAATAGCTTTAAATTAGGAACAACAATGTAGCTGGTGATGTTATTTCCATTTTCATCAATATTGGACTTTGAATGAAGAACAGATGGATGATATCTCTTCAATCCATTGCTTTTTGCTTTCTTCTGTAATGTCCTGTTGACATTATTTTTGGACTGTTGATTTGATTCAGTATAGTAGGCAGGATGTCCTTTGGTTTGATGATATTGTCTGTTGCCAGCTTGTTTAACCATAATCTTCTGGGGAAGATCTTTCTTATTTTTCAAGTTTATTACTTGATCTGGTATCTGTCTTCTTTCTGGTACGAATTTTATTGGACCTGCTGCTTTTTCTGAGTGACCTGGATATCCTAATCCAGATGTACTTTTCTGTTGTATGTTGATGAGCAGCTTGGCACGTTCATCACTTCTGTAGAACATATCTCTACCTTTCTTTATCTTTTCTTCAGCAATGTTGTTCCTATTGATAAGGTCTTTGACCTTTGAGTTCAAAGAATGAATCTCACTGTCTTTTCTCTTGATCTGTTCTTCCAGATCGGTTAGCTGGACTGAGAACTTGGTATTTGCTTCGCTTAGGAATTTTACAGTATCATTCAATTTATCATTCTCTTTTATAGCTTCTGAGAATAGCTTCTTGATACTTGTATAGCTTTCGAACATCTCGTTGATTTCATCCCATGTTACTTCTGGTTCATCTTCATTTCCTGAATCATAGTCAGATTTATTTGAAGATAGGGAGTTATGAAGATTTACCTCATTCTGGTCGAGTCCATTATCTTGGCCTATGTAGCATTCATCCCAATCATTGTCTGTTTCTCCTGCATAGAATGCTTCATCATTTTCTGATGAGCTGTCTGTTAGATGACTTGAGCTGCTAGAGTCTTCTTCTGCTATCATAGCTTTGCGTTGAGCTCTGAGTTTTCTGTCTCTCTTAGCTCGAAGTTCTTCTCTTTGGCTTTTAGATAGGTCAGGACAATCTATTCTGAAATGACCTGTTCTCCCACAACCATAACAAGTATAGTCAGTAGGATTAGTGATTTTACCATTACCTCTACTTTCTGTTTTGTCATCAGATCGTTATGCTTCTTTGTTTTTCTGGTATCTACTCTTGTTGTCTTTGTAGAACCTACGATACTTTCTTGATCTGACTTCCATCTTGTCCATTCTCTTTGCAATCATTGAAAATTCTTTGAGTAACTTGTCATATCCTCCTTCTGCTGGTGCAGCAGATGATGCTGATTCATCTGTTTTGCACTTCGCTTTGAAGGCAGTCTCTTTCTCCTTCTTTGTGCTATTCTCGCTCTTCTTGCTGGAGGAGTAATCTGGTCCGTGAATTCTTTTGATGTCACATTCATGGACAACTAGATGATCAAAGAGTGCTTCTACAGATAGATCATTAAAATCAGCACGTAGAGGTTGCATAGCTGAGTAAATTTCCCAGCTTGGTGGTAGAGCTCTAAGAATCTTGAGATTCTTCTCTCTCTATGTGTACTTATTCTTGTTAAAAGCAGATACTTCAAGTAACACTTCAATGAATCTGTTCTTCATCTGCTCGATGGTCTCTCCTGGTTTCATCTTGAATTCATCGAACTTGTTGCATGCCAGAGATAGTTTATTTTCAATCATTGCTTCAGATCCTAGACTGAGATCTCTTAGTGCTTCCCACATTTCTTTGGTTGTGTCAAGATCTTGGATCTTAGCCAGATGAACTCCTTTCACAGTACTGGAGATGACTCCTTTAGCAAAATCATCAAGATTTGCTTCTCTTCTTTCTTCAGAAGTATACTTTCTGGGGTCTTTCAGTACAGCTTCCTTGACTACTCCTGTTTCTGTGATACGAGTAGTTTCTTCTGTAATGGCTAAAGGTCCTTCTTCTATTACCTTCCACATCAAGCAGTGATGAGCTTTGCGACACATCTTGATTCTGAAACTCCATTCTCTGTAACCTTGGATGGAGAATTCTTCGCATGCTCTGATAACAGATGACTCCATAACAGATAGTATGCAGATGATGAAAAGATTTTCTAGATCTATTCAAGTTGACCACGCAGGTATTATCCTTATGAAAACAAAACAATGGTCGTATGAACCACTGCTCTGATACCACTTGTTGGTCCCGAAAGAGCAAGGTTTGGTGTATGGGGGGGGGGGGGAATACACCAAATGCAAACTTTTTCAGTTTACTTGACTATTTCAATCAGAGAGATGTAAGCTTTCTGAGTTACAGATTGCTCAAGGTGATAGAACAAATTGATTTTCTAATCGATTAGATTCTATCCAAGTAAGGTCTCTCAAGTGAGATATACAAAGCAGAAAGTAAGTGTGAACTCAATTTCCAGCAATGTATTGTGTGCGGAATAATGGTGGACTTAGTCGGTGCTCTTGTTTAGAAAACCTTTAGAAAACTTAACCAAGTATTTAGAGAATTGATTAAGAATGCAGTTTGTATGAGAGAGACAGATAGTGAATAAAACAATTGGAATATAAATGCAGAAAGTAAATAACACAGTTATTTTACGTGGTTCGGGAAACCCCCTACGTCCACGGTCTAATCCAAACTAGATTAGATATCCACTACTAGGATACTCTCTTATTTATACTCGCTGAGAACGAGCCACAAGTTTCAATTACAAAGCAGATTGAAACTTATGCACGAATAAGGGTCGTGTCCCTTTACAACTTACAGAAACTACTGTAAACAGGTTATCTTCACGTTAATCCACTAGAAAACTACTAGCTAGTAAAGATCTCCTTCTTCTCTCGATAAGACAGACTTGAATCGAGGTTGGGTTGATGTGATTACGATCACGAACGGATTGAAGCTTTTTGTCTAATGAAAGAAAGAATCGTTTGAATGTATTTCTGTAATATAGCTCTCTCAACGTTTCTCAGACTTTAAAACTTCAAACATATATAGGCTCTGAATTTGAAATTCTAGTCGTTTATTGATTGGCGTGATTTGATTTGTGGATTGCCAATCAATCATATCTCTTCTTTCCTTGTAGAGTCGTTGATTGAATCTTCTATGAATGGGAAGCAGATCATCTGTGATTACTTTCCTTCTTCGTGTCAATCAGTGATTCTCTTTCCAATTCTCGATGGATGGATTTTAAAGCATCATTGACATGTTTGGTTCAGCTCTTTCTGTTTTGCTTCAAACCTTCTGGTTATGTTCTTTCTGGTCTTAGTGTCTTTCTGTTTGAACACTGGTTAGACACTTTCTGGTTGAAGTATCTTTCTGGTTCAACTTTCTATCAAGGTTGTCTTGCTCCAGCTTCTGTTTGAGACTTTCTGGTTTCAACTTTCTGTCAAAGTTGTCTCGCTCCAGCTTCTGTCTGTGGCGTTTTTCCATTTTTCTGTATGAAGCTTTCTGGTTCAACTTTCTGTTAAAGTTGACTTACTACATCTTTCTGTCAAAGATTTGCTGATATGCCTTTCTGTTTGAAACCTTTAGATCTCTGTTACATAGAACAGGTAGAAAAAAAATATATAGAAACATGATAGAGCCTAAGTATGTTTTCGAGGGAACATCATCAAAACTTAATTTAGTTGTGGGGTTCCCAACACTCACTATTATACCTCACTGCAAGTCGACCAGATATCACGTTTGCAGTAGGAGTGTGTGCCAGATATCAAGTCAATCCCAAAGAGTCACATATGGAAGCTGTCAAAAAGATACTTAGATATCTTAAAGGAACAGCTCACGTTGGTCTCTGGTATCCACATGACGACAACTTTGAACTAACAGGCTATTCTGACTCAGATTATGCAGGATGCAAACTGGACAGAAAGTCTACCTCTGGCACGTGTCAGTTTCTAGGAAACAAGTTGATATCTTGGTTTTCAAAGAAGCAGACATCTGTCGCCACATCAACAACAGAAGCAGAATATATGGCTTCTGGAAGCTGTTGTGCACAAATCTTATGGTTGAAACAGCAACTAAGGGATTACGAGATTGAAGTAAAAGAGATACCGATATTCTGTGACAGCTCAAGTGCAATAGCTGTAACACAGAATCCAGTACTTCATACAAGGTGCAAACACGTTGATGTGAGACATTATTTTATTAGAGATCATGTGGAGAGAAAGCACATCCAGATCGAGAAGATTCATACAGATATCCAACGTGCTGACATTTTGACTAAAGCTCTGCCAGAAGAAAGATTTAAGATGCTGTGTGGAAAGCTTGGATTACTAAGTCTGGATGATTAGAATAGCAGAAGGTTAACAGAATGTTAACAACAGAAGGTTAGCAGAATGCTAATAGCAGAAGGTTAATAGAATGTTAACAACATAAGGTTAACAGAATGTTAACAACAGAAGGTTAGCAGAATGCTAATAGCAGAAGGCTACCAGAATGTTAACAACAGAAGGTCACCAAAATGTGAAATTCACCAGAACGTTGACAACAGAATGCTGTCAAGAATTACAGAATGTCAAGAAAAAAATAATAATTTCACGTGTAATAATTTACTCGAATAAGAGTATCACGTGGAAATTATTTTTTAGTTACTAAGTCAAGGGGGAACTTTTTGAGAAAATTGAAGCGACCGAGATAAAAGATGTCACTTCCCATAATCAATCTACGAGATTGCAGTCTGAAAAGCTATTTCTTTTCCTAGATTTTTTAAATCTTCTATTTTTGTGATGATTAGCACAACTTTGGGAACTGGGATCGAGAAAATCCCTGCAAGAAATAGAAAAAGGGAAGTTGCCGAAAAGAAAGAGATACGCACACGCTCGCCTACCAACCCTAGGATCTAAAGCGTATATCTCACGCAAGGAAAGGCGGCAAAACAAAGAATGAAGCGGGAAATCTAAAAAGGGAGATATTCATCCAACCCTTCATTTTCTATGCTATATATATGCGACATACATCTCAGAACTGTTCACCTTCACTTTCTTTGCACTGAGCACTACTTTCATTAAGCACTTAAGATTTTCTCGACTTGTTTTCTCTGCAAAACTCTTTCAAAAAACACCTTACGTTTGATCATGGCAACCCAAACCTCTCTATTTCTTCAACATGTGTCCGAGGTTCAGAAGTTTCTTTCACCTGAACCATATGCTGTGTTTGAATCTCATGGATTTCGAAAACTTGAAGAAATCTTTGCCATAGTTACACGCTGCAAAGGTTTTCAGTTTATTATATCTTCATTATATCTGCAACTTGCTACATGAATTGCTTTATACTTTCTGGTCTGAATTTCCTTCTTCAAAACCAGGTGGTTGCTCAACATATACTTCTTCTTCAAGTATACCATTTAGGAATGCACTTTTAACATCCATCTGGTACACTTTGAATCTCTTGTATGCTGCATATGCGAGGAATAGTCTGATTGCTTCCAATCTGGCAACCGGTGCAAAAGTCTCATCTAAGTCAATACCTTCTTGTTGACTGTATCCCTTTGCAACTAGTCTAGCCTTGTTTCTGACTACTTCACCATTCTCATCTCGTTTATTCTTGAATACCCATTTGATACCTATCACTCCCTGATGTTTTGGTCTGTCTACTATATACCAGACTTGGTTTCTCTTAAACTCGTTGAGTTCTTATTGCATAGCAATGACCCAGTCTACATCTTTGAGTGCTTCATAAGTATCAGAGTGTTCAACACGCGATAGATAGCAACTAAGAAGTGCACTTTCTCCATGCATTCTTCTAGTTCTCACTCGATCTGCTGAGTTCCCAACAATCTGTTCAGGTGGATGATTGTCTTGTATCCATCTCCTTCTGTTGGACATCTCTTCTGTTGATATCTCAGGTTCTGGTTCATTTGTTGGGTCCTCGAATTCTGGATGAGATGTTTGAAAGGGATTTTCAACTTCTGGTTCTTCGATGTCTTGATTATTATTCCAACCATTTGTGTGTCTTGATTCTTCTGGTTGATCTTGATCTTGCTCAATATTATCTTCTTCTTCTGGTGGAGTTATTAATCTGTCAAGGTCCAGAATGATATGTTCTGTTCCCCCTTGCTGTGAGCTTATTGCTTCAGCATTAGATGGAACATCAATATCATTGTCTTCTGTTGTATTCCAGATTAGAATATCTTCTAGCAGAATTCCTTCTGTTCTCTTATCTTTGTTTTTGCCTTGTGTATGATCATCACCTAACTCTCTGTCATTGATAAAAGATTCATCAAAAATAATATGAGGTGTTACCTCCACAATATATGTCTTCTGGTTGTAAACCCTATAAGCTTTACTAACATCAGAATATCCTAAGAATATTCCAGGGTTAGCTTTACTATCACAGGTTTTCAACTGAGATTTCCCATTATTATGGATGTAACACAAACCAAAAGTACGGAAGTAAGGTATCCTGGGCTTTCTGTTGTTCCAGACTTCGTATGGTGTCTTCCCATTTCTGATGGTGACCACGAATCTGTTCTGTGTATAGCAGGCCGTATTATTCTAACCTTTCAGATGGTGACCACGAACGACGTTAAACAACTGTGTCATTTACTTTCTTTCTTCTTTACCTTTCAGTTGTTTATTATTCTAACCTTCTGCATTATCATATAAAACTACATATCAATCAATCTGCTTAACGATCTGACTATCCTTAAAAAGGATTTTCTTATAAGAGCACTCTTTTAATCCACCATATTTCCGCACACACAACACTCAGAAAGTAATAAGATCACTCTTATTATTGACTAAGTGTCTTTCACTAAGAGAGCAATCTGTTTGGACTTAACTGTGATCGATCTGTGTATCAATCTGTTAATTTATCTGCCGAGCAATTTCTTATACAGAATAGCTTGAACTCTCTGATAATTTGTCAAGTAAACTGAAAAGTTTGTATTTGGTGTATTCCCCCCCCCCCCATACACCAAACCTTGCTCTTTCGGGACCAACAATACTTAATGGCTTGACTGGACCAAATAAGTCTAAATGTAATAACTCTAAGATTCTGGTAGAAGACTGAACAAATTTGCTAGAAAATGATGATCTGGTTTGTTACCCAGCTTGACATGCTTCGCAGATGTGGTTCTTATCATATACTTGATCTGGTAATCCTTTGACTAGTTTCTCTCGTGCAATCTTATTGATTGACTTGAAGTTGAGATGACTTAGTCGTTTATGCCATAGCCAACTAGTTTCTGATACTATCTTAGTGACCAGACATGTCTCGATTTGGTTGTTCCATTGCAAAATATATAATCTGTCCTGCAATTTTCCGGTAAGAAGAATCTCGTCTCCTTCCTTGCTTTTCACAAAACAATTGTTAGCATCAAAAACAATCTGATTTCTATTGGCACAGAATTAGCTTACTGAGAATAAGTTATGACTAAGACCCTCGACATACGAAACATTTGAGATGGTGGTCTTGCCAATGGTTATATTACCATAGCATCTGGTGTAGCCTTTTGCATTACATCCAAAGGTTACGTGTGGTCCTTCTCGTTCCACATAAAACCTGCGTGGTCAACTTGAATAGATCTAAGAAAACCTTTTTCATTCACGTGCATTCTATCTGCTATGGAGTCATCTGTTGTCAGGGCTTGCGAAGAATTTTCCATTCAAGGTTACAGAGAATGGAGCTTCAGAATCAAGATGTGCCTTAAAGCTCATCACTGCTTGATGTGGAAGGTAATCGAAGAAGGGCCATTGGCAATTACAGAAGAAACTACTCGTATCACTGATACAGGAGTGGTCAAAGAATTTGTGCTAAAGGATCCCAGAAAATACACTTCTGAAGAAAGGAGAGAAGCAAATCTTGATGACTTTTCCAAAGGAATCATCTCCAGCACGGTCAAAGGCGTACATCTGGCTAAAATCCAAGATCTGGATACTGCCAAAGAGATGTGGGAGGCCTTAAGAGACCTAGCCCTAGGATCTGAAGTAATGATTGAGAACAAGCTGTCTCTTGCCTGCAACAAATATGATGAATTCAAAATGAAACCAAGTGAGACAATAGAGCAGATGAAGATGAGATTCACCGGAATCCTCCTTGAGATATCTGCATTCAAAAAGAACAAATATACTCAAAGGGAGAAGAACATGAAAGTACTTAGAGCTCTTCCACCAAGCTGGGAGATCTATGCTGCAATGCAACCACTTTGTGCAGACTTCAATGAACTATCTACAGAAGCCTTATTTGATCACCTTGAAGGTCATGAATGTGACATTCAAAGAATTCGAGGACCAGATTATCTGTCCAAAAAGGCAGACAGTAGTTCTAAGAAAGAAAAAGAAGTTGCCTTCAAAGCGAAGAGCAAACCAGATGAACCATCCGAATCCTCTACACCAGAAGAAGAGAAAGGCTACGACAAACTTTTAAAAGAGTTTGCTATGATAGCCAAAAGACTGGACAAGATGGAGATCAGATCGAAGAAATACAGACGCTTCTACAAAGACAACAAGAGAAACTTCTATAAGAAGCATGACAATGATTGATCTGATGACAAGAATGAATACAAGCAGCAGACTGCTAAAACAACAAAGACCTCTAGCTCCACAGATTACACTTGCTTTGGATGTGGCAGATCAGGTCACTTTAAAACAGACTGTCCTGATCTTTCTAGAAGTCAAAGAGAAGAACTGAGAGCTAAAAGATATCGAAAGCTCAAATATGAGCGCAAGGCCATGATAGCTGAACATAACTCAAGCAGCTCGAGTCATTTTTCAGATAGCTCATCAGAAAATGATGAAGCTTTCATTGCTGATGATGAAGAAAGTTGGAATGAATGCTATGTGGGACTAGACAACGGCCTAGATGAAGTTGAGGTAAATTCTTGCTATTCAAATTCCTCAAATAATAACGATCTAGAACAGGAAAATGAAGATGAAGCAGAATACTCATGGGATGAAGTAAACAAGATGTTCAAAAGTTATTCGAGCATCAAAAGGCTGTTTAGAGAAGTTGTTGAAGAGAATTATAGACTAAAGAAATCAGAGGAGATTTTAAGCACAACAAACACACAATTCGTTGCTAAAATCAACGATTTGGAAGAACAGATCAAGAGAAAAGACTGTGAGATCCATTCACTTAATTCAAAAGTGAAGGATCTGGTTATAAGAAACAACGTTGCTGAAGAGAAGATCAAGAAAGGCAAAGAGATGATCTATAAAAGTGACGAACGTGCTAAACTGCTAATCAATATGCAGCAGAAGGGCACATCTGGATTAGGATATCCAGGTCACTCAGAAAAATCTTCGGGAACCATAAACTTTGTACTAGAAAGGAAGCAAATACCAGGTCAAGTAAAAGACTTGAAAAACAAGAAAGGTTATCCTCAAAAGAAGATAATAAAAGATGCGAAGAATAGGCAGTATCATCAAACAAAGGGACAACCTGCTCATTACACAGAAACAGATCATCTTCACAAAACAAATGTCAACAGGACAAAAATTGTCATCAGGACACTCCACAATAAGAAGAACTTGAAGAATGGTGAAACAGAACGATTTCATCCATCTGAAATTCACTCACTATCTAAAGTAGACAATGATGAGAATATCATTACCTGCTATATTTCTGTTCCTAACCCTAAAATATTCTGGATTCGTAAAGGAATATTTGCTAATAATCAAGCACCCAAACGTTGAAGGGTAGCTAAGTTTGATTAACTACAGGATCAAAGGACTGCAAGAAGGAATAAGGTAGCAAGAGGAACAATCTGGATAATAGATAGTGGTTGTTCAAAACACATGACGTGTGACAAGAACCTGCTATCATATTACATAGAGAAACTAGGACCCCCAGGTCACCTTTGGATGTATCATATGTTGAGGGTCTTAGTCACAATCTGTTTTCTGTAAGTCAGTTCTGTGCTAACGATAATTAGATTGTTTTTGATACTAACAACTGTCTGGTGAAGAATAAGGAAGGCGATTAGATACTCCTTACCGGTAAACTGCAGGATAGATTATACATTGTCCAGTGGACAAACCAGATCGAGACCTGTTTAGTCACCAAAATTGTATCAGAAACCAGCTGGTTATGGCATAGGAGATTAAGCCACCTAAACTTGAAGTCAATCAACAAGATTGCTAAAGAAAGATTAGTGGCAGGTCTACCAGATCAAGTATATGATAAAGATCATATATGTGAAGCCTGTCAAGCTGGAAAGCAGACCAGATCATCCTTTCCAAGCAAAACAGCTCACTCAACATCAAGAATACTAGAGCTCTTGCATCTGGATCTATTTGGACCAGTCAAACCTCTAAGTATAAATGGGAGAAAATACACCCTAGTAATCATAGATGATTACTCAAGATTCACTTGGGTCATCTTTCTGTTAAAGAAGAAAGACACTCTTGACAAACTCCCTAATTTTCTACACAAGATCACCAAACAGAAGGAGTTGACTGTAACCACTATCAGAACAGATCGAGGAACAGAGTTTCTCAACCAGAAGATCGAAGCATACTGCAACATGATGGGAATCACTCATCAAACCTCAGCTGCTAGGACTCCTCAACAAAATGGTGTTGTTGAGAGGAGAAACAGATCACTCAAAGAGGCAGCTCGCACAATGCTTAATGCAACCAATCTACCAAAGAAATTCTGGGCAGAAGCCATATACACAGTATGCTATACTCAAAACAGATCATCCATCACACTCAGACATGGAAAGACACCATATGAAATTTGGAACAACAGAAAGCCTAAGATTTCTTACTTTCGCAAAATAATGGGAAATCGCAATTGAGGACGTATGATAGCAAAACTGACCCTGGGATATTCTGATGTCAGTAAAGAATATCGAGTCTACAATAAGAATACCCATATTGTGGAGGTAACACCTCATGTTATTTTTGATGAGTCTATTGTTGAGTACAGGTCACTAGAAGATAAAGAAACAAAGAACCAGATGACTACAAGAAAATTGACTGAACTGTTACTTGAAGACATTCTAATCTGGAATTCGAAAAGTGATGATGAAGAGATTAACACTCCACCTATTGCTGAAGAGATCATACAGCAAGGGGGAACAACACTACATGATCTGGATGAAAACAGATCACCAACGGAAAGCAATGAAACAATCATTGCACATAAAGATCACTCTGGAAATTTAAATACAGAAGTAGAACTAGATGAGAATCCATTCCAAACATCATTAACAGCACACCCTGAATTTGAGGAACCAACAGATCAACCTGATCCTGAGATATCCGATGAAGAGATGACCAGGAGAAGGAGATGGATACAAGATCATCCACCAGAACAGATTGTTGGAAACTCATCAGATCGTGTGAAAACCAGAAGGATGCATGGAGAAAGTGCACTGTTAAGTTGTTATCTCTCTCGCCTTGAACCATCTGATGCACATGAAGCACTACAAGATGCAGATTGGATAACATCAATGCAAGAAGAACTCAATGAGTTCAAAAAGAATCAAGTCTGGTATCTCGTGGATAGACCCAAACACCAAGGAGTTATAGGTGTAAAATGGGTGTTCAAAAATAAACGAGATGAAAATGGTGAAGTAGTCAGAAACAAAGCCAGATTGGTAGCTAAAGGCTATAATCAACAAGAAGACATTGATTTTGACGAAACTTTTGCACCAGTAGCCAGATTAGAAGCTATAAGGCTATTTTTAGCATACGCAGCATACAAAAGATTCAAGGCATACCAGATGGATGTCAAAAGTGCCTTCTTAAACGGTATCCTTGAAGAGGAAGTATATGTGGAACAGCCACCTGGATTTGAAGAAGCAGATCTAAACCAGAAAGTATACAGACTGACTCAAGCAGTCTATGGTCTTAAACAAGCTCCTAGAGCTTGGTATGAGACATTATCAACATTCCTACTATAATCTGGATTCAAAAGAGGATCTGTTTACAAGACTTTGTTTATCATCAAAGTCAAAGAAAACATTCTCTTAGTACAGATCTATGTAGATGACATCAATTTTTGATCTCAATTTACCTATTTATGTGACAAATTTGCTGAACTTATGAAAAATAAGTACCAAATGTCCATGATGGGAGAAATGAGCTTCTTTTTAGGTTTGCAGGTCAAGCAACTACCAGATGGTATCTTCATAAACCAAACAAAGTACATCAACGATCTGCTGACCAAATTTGGGCTAAAAGACAGTAATCCAGTGAAAATCCCAATGCAAACCAATGGGAAAATTGATCCAGATCCAGAGGGAAAACCAGCTAACATTACTCAATACAGAGGGATCATAGGCTCATTACTCTACCTAACTGCTAGTCGACCTGACATCACATGGAAGCAGCTAAGAAGATATTAAGGTACCTTAAGGGAACAGCCCACTTAGGATTATGGTACCCATGTGAAGACAACTTTGAGCTATCTGGATACATAGATTCAGATTATGCTGGATGTAAACTGGACAGAAAGTCAACATCTGGTACATGTCAATTTTTAGGGAATAAACTGGTCTCTTGGTTCTCAAAGAAACAGACATCTGTTGCCACATCAACCACAGAGGCAGAATATATGGCAGCTGGAAGTTGTTGTGCACAAATATTGTGGTTAAGACAACAACTTAAGGACTATGAGATTGATGTCAAGGAAATACCCATCTTCTGTGACAGCTCAAGTGCTATAGCAATCACACAGAATCCTGTGCTGCACACTAGATGCAAACATGTTAATGTGAGACATCACTTCATAAGAGACCATGTTGAAAGAAAACATGTACGGATTGAGAAAATTCACACTGAAGTACAGAGAGCCGATATCCTTACCAAAGCATTACCAGAAGAAAGATTTAAGATGCTTTGTGGTAAACTAGGACTATTAAATCTTGAAGAAAGGATCAGATTGATCTAAACCAGATCATGTGAAATTCCAACAGGGAATTGACACCAGATCACTAAGTACATGTCAATAGTCAAAAAGACCAATCATATTCCAACTGGGAATTAGATTTGAAAGGTTTTTCTAATCAAAGAGCACCGACTAAGTCCACCATTATTCCGCACACAATACACTGTTAGAAAATAAGATCACTCTTACTTTCTGCTTTGTATTACTCACTTGAGAGATTCTGCTTGGACAGAATAAGATTGATTAGATAGTCAATCTGATCTGTCACGTTGAGCAATCTGTAAACCAGAAAGCTTAAGTCTCTCTCCTTAATTAGTCAAGTAAACTGAAAAGTTTGTATTTGGTGTATTCCCCCCCCCCATACACCAAACCTTGCTCTTTCG
>JAPKLX010000299.1:423-28965 GCA_026898415.1 Leonotis leonurus | reverse complement strand
CACCAAACCTTGCTCTTTCGGGACCAACAAGTGGTATCAGAGAAGTGGTTCATAAGACCATTGTTTTGTTTCACAAGGTTAATACCTACGTGGTCAACTTGAATAGATCTAGAAAATCTTTTTCATCATCTGCATCCTATCTGTCATTATGGAGTCATCTGTTATCAGGGCATGCGAAGAATTCTCCATTCAAGGTTATAGAGAGTGAATTTCAGAATTCTCCATTCAAGTTTGTATTTGGTGTATTCCCCCCCCCCCCATACACCAAACCTTGCTCTTTCGTACTCCTCAACAGAATGGAGTTGTTGAAAGGCGTAACAGATCACTAAAAGACGCAGCTCGTACTATGCTTAATGCAACCAATCTACCTAAGAAGTTCTCGGCAGAAGCAATTTACACAGCCTGTTATACTCAGAATAGATCATCAATTTCACTCAGACATGGAAAGACACCATATGAGATCTGGAACAATAGAAAGCCTAAGATCTCTTACTTTCGTACTTTCGGTTGTTTGTGTTACATACACAATAATGAGAAATCTCAATTGAAGACCTTTGATAGCAAAACTGATCCTGGAATATTCTTAGGATATTCTGATGCCAGTAAAGCATATCGAGTCTACAATAAGAACTCTCATATTGTGGAGGTAACACCTCATGTTGTTCTTGATGAGTCAATTGTTGAGTATAGGTCACCAGATGATAAACAGACAGAAAACCAGATGACTACAAGAAAGATGAATGAGATACTATTAGAAGATATTTTGATCTGGAATTCAAAAAGCAATGATGAAGAGATCAATATTCCATCCATTGCTGAAGAAATCATACAGCAAGGGGGAACAATCCAACACGATCTGGATGAAAACTGATCACCAACTGAAAGCAATGAAACAGTCATTGCAAATGATAATCAATCTGAAAATGTAAATCCAGAAGCAAGAACATATGAGAATCCATTTCAAGCACACACTGAATTTGAGGACCCAACAGATCAACCTGATCCGAAGATATCTGAGGAAGAGATGACCAGGAGAAAGAGATGAATACAAGATCATCTACTAGAACAGATTGTTGGGAACCCATCAGATCGTGTGAAAACAAGAAGAATGCATGGAGAAAGTGCCTTGTTAAGTTGCTACCTATCTCGTATTGAACCATCTGATGTTCATGAAGCACTACAAGATGCAGATTGGATAACAACAATTCAAGAAGAACTTAATGAGTACAAAAAAAATGAGGTCTGGTATCTCGTGGACAGACCCAAACACCAAGGAGTTATTGGTGTAAAATGGGTGTTCAAAAATAAACGAGATGAGAAGGGTGAAGTAGTTAGAAACAAAGCCAGATTAGTAGCTAAAGTCTATAATCAACAAGAAGACATTGATTTCGATGAAACATTTGCACCCGTAGCCAGACTAGAAGTAATAAGGTTGTTCTGAGCATATGCTGCACATAAGAGGTTTAAGGTATACTAGATGGATGTCAAAAGTGCCTTTCTAAATGGTATTCTTGAAGAGGAAGTCTATGTGGAACAGCCACCTGGATTCGAGGAAGCAGATTCAAATCAGAAAGTTTACAGACTGACAAAAGCAGTCTACTGCCTCAAAAAAGCTCTTAGAGTTTGGTATGAGACATTGTCAACATTTCTACTAGAATTTGGATTCAGAAGAGGATTAGTTGACAAGACCTTGTTCATCATCAAAGTCAAAGAGAATATCCTTCTAGTATAGATCAATGTAGATGATATCATATTTGGATCCCAATCCACTTTTCTATGTGATAAATTTGCTCAACTTATGAAAAATAAGTATCAAATGTCCATGATGGGCGAAATGAGTTTCTTTCTAGGTTTGCAGGTCAAGCAGTTACCAGATGGCATCTTTATTAATCAAGCAAAGTATATTCACGATCTACTGACTAAGTTTGGGATCAAAGACAGTAAACCTGTTAAAATTCCAATGCAGACCAACGGGAAAATTGATCCTGATCCAGAGGGAAAACCAGCAAATATCACTCAATACAGAGGGATCATAGGATCACTACTCTACCTAACTGCCAGTCGACCTGACATTACATTTGCAGTAGGAGTATGTGCAAGATATCAAGCAAACCCCAAAGAGTCTCACATGGAAGCAGCTAAAAAGATATTAAGATATCTTAAGGGAACAACTCACATTGGATTATGGTATCCTTGTGAAGATAACTTTGAGCTAACTGGATATACAGACTCAGATTATGCTGGATGCAAATTAGATAGAAAGTCAACATCTGGCACATGTCAGTTCTTAGGAAATAAACTGATCTCTTGGTTCTCAAAGAAGAAGACATCTGTTGCCACATCAACTACAGAGGCTGAATATATGGCAGCTGGAAGTTGTTGTGCACAAATACTCTGGTTAAAACAACAACTCAATGACTACGAGATCGATGTCAAGGAAATACCCATCTTCTGTGATAGCTCAAGTGCTATATCAAGCACACAGAATCATGTTTTGCATACCAGATGCAAACATGTAGATGTGAGACATCACTTTATAAGAGATCATGTTGAAAGAAAACATATACAGATCGAGAAGATACACACTGAGATACAGAGAGCAGATATCTTCACCAAAGCATTACCAGGAGAAAGATTTAAGATGCTTTGTGGTAAATTAGGATTGTTAAATCTAGAAGAAAGAACCATATTGATATAGTACAGATTGATGAAAAACAAAGATCACATAAAATTCCAATAGGGAATTAGTACCAGATCATCAAGATACAGATCATAAAATTCCAATAGGGAAATAGCACCAGATCATCAAAAATTGATGAAGAACAGATCGTTTCAAAATTCAACAGGAATTATTAAAAGGTCATCACACAAGATTGATGCCCAAATTTTAAAATGGCATAAACAGATCGATAGTGTTGACAACAGTTCGAGATCGATCTGGACCAGATGACTAGCAGCCACGTGTATATTAATTAGTCTTTTTATTAATATTCGAATTACTTGGTCAAGGGGAAAAGTCAACAAGATACGGCGATTATATCAATTTCAATCATAGCCCATATATCTAAATTCTGACATAATATACCAAATCTTTTATTTTTGATGATTAAGTACAGTGTTTGGGAAACGTGATCGAGGAGACTTTTACCAAACCATGAAAAAGAAAGAAAATTGACGGCTAAAACAAACACGCGCCACACTGCAACTGTAGGATCAAGCGCGTGTATAAAACACAGAGAAAAGGAGATAATAGACCATAAGTCTATAACTCAGAAAAGCGGGAAAAGCTGAAAAAGAGAAGAATATCAACTAAATTATTAATTTGTTTATCACTTATCTATATATATTTGATAAGGCGGTTCGACTATCACCTACATTCTTCTTCTTCGACCAACACTTAGCAGATTTTTTTCTCCATTCCAAACTCTCTCAAAATCTTACAAAATCTTCAAAAACCTATCTATCAAAATGGCTCCAAAATCATCTTTGTTTCTTGAGCAAGTGAAATTTCTGAATCAATACATTCATCAAGATCTATATGCCGTTCTTGGCACCTACGGCTTTCACAAACTGGATAAGGCTTTCGCCCTTGTTAAACGCTGCAAAGGTTTTCATTTTATAAGCTTTTCTTTTAAACTATTTCTTATATCTTGAATGCTCTGAAACCCCTTAAACCCGCATTGAAAAACAAGTCTTTTTCATTAACATGCATTGAAGCGTATTCTGTAATACTTACTCTACTACTGAGCACTCATACTTCATTGATGGAAGAATGGTGTTCATCTATATTGTTTAAACTTTGTTGTAGGTTTTCATAATATTATCACCTCGCACCCTCTCCAATTTCTGCCAAAGGAAGTAGCAACTTTCTATCTCTCATGGCACGGAGAGAAAGGTGGGAACGAAGCCACCATTCAAGTAAGCAAGGGAAATACTATCAACAACACAACATACAACGTATTGAATATTATAGATGAAGTCTAAAAACTGCGAGATGAAGGTCTCACTCTTGGAGACATTACTGAAGAACAATTACAAGAGGCGATAGAGACTGTGATGGTCGTGCCCATTCACTATACAAACAGAATGTTCAATAGGGCACTGCTTGCACCTGAATTCAAGATTGTATTCGAATTCGTTCAGAGAATTTTTATGAATCACAACGGCTCCTACAACCAAGTCACTCCCAAAAAGTTCAAACTCCTTGCTGCTGTTATCTTGAACCTGCCGGTAAACTGGAGCAGAATTCTTTTTGATTTATTGGCAAAAGAGGCCAAGATGATTACGTTTGTGAAAGGAGCAAGTCCAGGGATTGAAGTGAAGAGGAGCAGCTAGAGGCACTCCACCAAGATCAGCTACATGCTGGAAACTTTCTTCAAACAACACAGATGGGATGATGTGACTGAGTTCAACGACAGATTGAAGTTCCCCAAGGATCAACATCAGATCGAAATGTCTATGGGAATCTCTGCCAATCTGATAGCTAGGGTGACAGACCCTGTTTATGCCAATGCATTGATGGAGATGGGAAGCTCCAACCCAATCTGGGTTCCACCATCTGCCCCTGCAGAAAAATCAACCAAGTCCAAAGTCACAAAAGAAAAGCCTGTGGAAAGAACACCCTCAACCAAGTCCAGAAGAGCCAACTCAGTTGATACTGATGCCTCTATAGCTGCTCAACAGTCCAAACCGAAGAGAAGGCGACTACAAAAACTTTCTGAACCGGTTGAGGAGGTCCAGGTTCAAGAAACTGTCATTTCAGACATACCTATCCCTCAACAGGAGGTTGAGGTTGAGGATGTGGATGACATTCCGATTGGAGGACAGCCAGAGCAAGTTGTACCACTCTCATCCTTCAATCCAAGTCAAGAAAAGGACTTCTCACCCGCTCACACAGCCAGTCCATCATCTGCTGAACCATTAGAGCAGATTGATGAGGATGATGAAGGTGAAGATGAATCCTCCGATGAGGATGAGGAGAAGAAAAAGGCAGAAACAGTAGTCAAACTGCTAGAAGCCGAAGCAGATCGTGCAGTACTTAAGTCATTCCCAGGCATCCAGCTCACACCAGAGAGCTATGATGCAGCTAAGAGAGTAAAGCTACTGCTCCTTATCAAGGACAAGGAATTCTATGTCCTTGATGCTTTACTCAAAACCAGATCAATCGACACACTCAAAGCAGAAGAAGCAACATTTTTGAACATCTTCGAAGTCTCCTCTATTGCAGAGTTGAGAGAGATTTATCTTCAGACCATCCTTGGCATAGCAAAACATGAGGCCAAGAAATTACATATCGATCTGGAACCATTATATGAGAAAGAAGGATTACTACATTTTTTTGAAAGCGTAGTTGAGGATGAGGAGGAAGAATTAGTTGAAGCTCACCAATAGGGTGCAACAATACCAGATTCTGAACCATCTCAGCAACAGAATGAGGCTACTGAGCCATCTGCACAAGTAGAAGAGGAACTAGTACAAAAAGGCAAGGCACCCATCCAGAGAGAGGTGGTTGATCACATAAGAGATGAAGATCAACCTGCTGGACAGAGGGTGGGAGGAAAACTCACTGATAATATCTACACCCCAGTTGTCGCAGCCACCATGACAAAATTTGTGGAGACTACCAATCTGGAGGATATATTGATGACCCAGCATCAATCCCTATCCAATGAACAAGTCAAAGACCTTATATCTCAAAAGGTAGACAAGTTCATGTATGGCACCCTTTCAACAATCCAAGACCAGGCCACCAGAATTCTCACAGAATTTAACAACCATCTGAAGTCCCATGTAGACCAGGTGGACTCAGATCTAAGGAGAATTTGAAGAATAAAGCTAGAAGAGCTGAGTAAGAAAATGGATGATGACAGAACAACAGTTGAGGAAAGAAAAGCACAGACTGATCAAACTCTGGCATCCATGGAGCACAAAGTCCAAGAGATGTACAAGATAATTTCTGATTTTGCAAAGAAAGAAAAAGACATGGTGCATGGAGTTGTTAAGGAGCAGACCGATGGCATTTCTATAGAAGTGATCAAAGCAGCTAAGATAGAAATCAGATCACAATTCAGAAAGTTCGAAAATGACGGGGTCAAATTCGTTGAAAGGAAGCTCAGTGATCTGCGATATCCCACAAAGACCCTGATAGACTCATATTTTGATGAGATTGGGATCATCAAGGAAGAGCAAGAGACCAATGCTGCTAATCTGGCCACGGCAAAATCCTCATTGGAGAAAAAGATTGATGAATCCAACATGAATATTACTTCTCTGCTCACACACAAGATGGGTGCTGAAAAAGAGATGAAGGAAATGAAGGAGGAGATCACCTCCCTTAAGGCACTCATCAACATATACATTGATGATGTCGAAAAGGGGGAAGGATCTGGCAAGAAGAAAGCAGCTGCAGGAGGCAAAGGGGCTAGGAAAGAATCTAAGCATCCATCTGCTAAGGGCAAAAAGCCAGCTGATGAGGGAGAGCAGACTACTCAGGAGCTGAAGCAAATATCCTCTCCACCTCTCTACAGAAGCTCCGGCAGATCAACAAGTCAATCTCAGCCCACAAAGAAGAAAAGGAAGAAGTCTGGATCCGGTTGGTTCTCCTCTACACCAATCAAGACCAAGAAAACAAAAGGAGAGACCAGCTGGGTGCCAGATAATCTGAAGGATGGATAGGAAGGGCTGAAATATGGCTTCATCATGTGCCGCTACTTCATCAAGGAACCAGCTTATTGCGAAGGCACAACGAATGAAGCATTCAACTTATATCTGGATATGAACGACGCAAAAGATTTGGTACAAGCCATTAGGGAAGCAGCTGCTGAAGCTCATATCACTATAACTGCCCTAGAACGCGAATTCAGAGAATGCCCTGACATTCCAGGGACAAAGATCCCTGACAAGACCTACTTGCTAAATTTCATTAATCAACTAGCAGAGGACCCAGACTACATTGATGCAGAGGACCCAGACTACATCAGGGTCAGAGAGGGAGTCTACGAGAGCGTGCAGCTGATATCTGATGAGACTAGAGCCAAGATGAAGAAGCAACAAGATGAAAGGAGGAAAAGAAGATAGATACCTATTCTCACATCTTTCACTATCTGTAATTCCTATTTTTGATAAACTGTAACTTATTTCGCTTCTTATCTATAAAGATTTTTTTGGGTTTCTGATGACAAAAACTTATTGTCCAGAACATATACTATTGCTATTAATCGTTATAACCTAATAACGAAAACATAAACAATCTGGCTCTTAAACCAGATCACTCTTAAAACTTAACAGGATGATACTGTAAAGTGAGGTTTCGACATAATCAAAAAGGGGGAAATTGTTGGGAACCCCGAAGCATTTTGGTTTTGATGATGATCTTTCGAAACTCACTTAGACTTTAAAGCTTTTATTGGTGCTAAACTGTTCTACGTGTTAACAGATCACTACGTATAAAGTGAATTCTGATAGAGAACAGATTAGGAGATGACTTAGCATGTAAGAAATTATTCCTATAGAAGTCATTTCTATAAGAAATTATTCCTATAGACCAAGATCTCTCACTAAGAAGAAATCGATCTGCCACCGACCAGATCGATGTTCAAAACGAAGCACCAGATTGATAGAGTCATCAAACCACCAGATGATATCATCCTACATATCATATCCTCTTGCCACATCAATACTGAAGTCCATCCAATAGGGTTTGGAAGAAGAATCCTTGATTGACACGAAGAAGGAAAGTAACCGTTAAGCGATCTGCTTTCCATACTTAGAGAATTGAGTCAACGTTTCTACAAAGCAAGGATAGATATGATGTATATCATTGATTGGCAAATTTCAAATTCAAAATTCAAAAGCCTATCAACAACGGCTAGAATTTCAAATTCAAAAGCCTATATATTTGAAGTTCAAGGTCTGGAGAGATAGACGCTACATCGAATAATCACACGCTAAGGCAATCAATCTCTGGACCAGACTAAGAGCTTCAAACAACTTATGATTCTACATCACACCAACCCAATCTCGATTCAAGTCTGTCTTATCGAGAGAGAGGAGATCACCCTGCTAGCTAGTAGTTTTCTAGTGGTAACGTAGAGGTAATCTGTTGTAAAGGGACACGACCCTTACTTCGTGCATAAGTATCCTTCTAGCTTTGATTGATACTTGTGACTCGTTCTCAGCGAGTCTAAAGAAGAAGAGTATCCTAGTAGTAGATAATCTGATCTGGTTTTGATCAGACCGTGGACGTAGGGATTTCCCGAACCACGTTAAACAACTGTGTCATTTACCTTTCTGCATATTTATATCCAGTTGTTTATTTATTTATTTTTACCCTTGCACTTTCATCTAGACTGCATCTCAATCAACCTGCTTTAAACGATCTGGTTAATCTTAAGGTTTTCTATATAAAGAGCACTAACTAAGTCCACCATATTCCGCACACACACTTTGTACTTTGAAGGTAATAAGATCACTCTTATTATTGTCTAAGTATTTACACTAGTGAGCAATCTGTTTGGATTGATCTGCAATCGATCTGTCGATCGTTCTGGTCAGTCATCTGTAGAGCAATTTCTTGTTTAAGAATAGCTTGAACTCTCTGATAAATTGTCAAGTAAACTGAAAAGTTAGCATTTGGTGTATTCCCCCCCCCCCCCCATACACCAAACCTTGCTCTTTCGGGACCAACAATGTAGAACAGTTTAACACTAATCAAAGCTGTAAAGACTAAGTGTGTTTCGAGAGATCATCATCAAAACCAAAATACTTCAGGGTTCCCAACACCTGATATCTCCTATAAGTTAGAACTCCTACAAAAGTGTTCGACCTTTTACAATGTGTTATCATCTAAACCTGTTCTAGAGATTGGTAACTTATGGTCAAGATCTTATAATTTGATATTTCCCTTATAATAAGCAAATCTTAAGAGCTAGATCAATCAGGCTTGCTTTTCTATCAGATAAGGTTCAGACAAGGTTACCTTTTTCTGCTACAACATGGGCAAGTCTAAGCAATGAATGAAATGGAAAAATTCTAAGTGTGTTTTGAAATAACATCATCAAAATTATTTCTAAGGGTTCCCAACAGTATTCGCACACATATTCTGAGAACGAGTGACTTCATGCCTCAAGGGTAAGAACCCATTCTTAGAGTCCTTCAAGCTAAAGTGCAAAAGTACCATCTCGATATAAGCTTCCTAATATAGGTATAATATTTTCTTGTTACAGTAATGAAAGTCATTGACCCTAAGAATATTTCCAGCTTCTCCCATATCATTTATATCAAATTGTCTGGATATGTAATGCCCTAATGTTCGATAACTCATTCTTAGTTTTCCGTGAATAATCCCCTTTCCCCAAGACCAGGAAACCTGACCAAGTTCACCCGATCCGGCCCAAGGAACAATTGTTAATTTACACCATTGGTAATGCCAATCAACATGTAGGGTAATACAAATCCGTCACATATATGACACACATGAGCATAATAAAAACATTGGTATGTCAATTCACATTTTCAGAAAATGTAGTTCGAGCTTAATAACTCAAAATATCATACTGCAAATAAACCCAAACATGTCACCGATGTATGGAGCTCACATTCCATTGCATATGAATGATGATATTCATCGATAAGACCATACAAGATGAATCTCATGGACAAAAGCACTTCCAGAAGAAAGATTCAAGACGTTATGTGGAAAGCTAGGATTACTAAACCTAGATGAAAGAAACAGATCGACATCAAACCGATAACACTAGATCATATAGCAGATTGATGACACACAGATCATTAGTTGTGGTAGTCCATCAGATTATGAAAGTCAGACTATCAACCAGATTGACACTCACTAGAATGAGGAGATTACTAGTATCAGATCACAACTTCAACACCAGATGATGTATGAAGTTAATACTAGATGATACGTGATGGAAGTGAGAACCAGAAGACGTTATAAGCAAGACCAGATTGCTTACAATTTACACGTGTCAGAATTTGATGAATCTACACCATGCCACGTGGAAATTAATTTTCCAATAAAGATTACTTAGTCAAGGGGGAATTTAGAAATTCGTATCATTTTTCTGACCTAATTACCGCCATAACTATTGTATATAAAGTTTATTTTCTGACATAGATTTTCTAAATCATCCATAATTGTGATGATTACTATAATTTTGGGAACTGTGATCGAGGAATATCCTTACCATACGAGGAATAGGAAGGTTGCAGTGGTTAGAAAGATTTACACTCCATCCTATAACCCTAGGATCCAGGGCGTGTATCTGACACAAGGATAGGCGGCAAACCAAAAGCTTAAGCGGGAAAATCTAAAAAGGGAGACTTTCATCCAAACCTTAAACTTCTTATCACTTTCATCTTAGCCGTCACTAGTAGAAAAACGCTCATAGACTACGGTTTTAAACCGTAGTCTATGACCGTTTACAACCGTAGTCTATACTACCGTAGTGTATACTTGTTAGTATACACTACGATTTTCAAACCGTAGTCTATTCAGAAAAACCGTAGTGTATTCATGTCAATTACTACAGTTTAGCATTCAACTGTAGTGTATTTATAAAAACTGTAGTGTTTGATAAGCAATAGACTACAGTTTTCTGGAAAACCGTAGTGTTTGATATATCATAGACTACAGTTTTCTAAAAAATCGTAGTGTAAAAGTTATTATAGACTACGGTTTTTAAAAAAGTGTAGTGTATGATTCAGTATAGACTACAGTTTTCTCAAAAACCGTAGTGTAAAAGTTATTATAGACTACGACTTTTAACAAAACTATAGTCTATGATTTAGTATAGACTACGGTTTTGAACAAAACTGTAGTGTAAATGTTATTATAGACTACGATTTTTAACAAAAGTGTAGTATATGATTCAGTATAGACTACAATTTTCAACAAAACCATAGTGTAAAGGTTATTATAGACTACAGTTTTTTACAAAACTGTAGTGTATGATTGAGTAATAGACTACAGTTACCGTAGTGTGAAATTTATTATAGACTACGGTTTTTAACAAAACTGTAGTGTATGATTGAGAAATAGACTACAGTTTTATGAAAAACCGTAGTGTAAAATTTATTATAGACTATCGTTTTATCAAAAACCGTAGTGTATGCTTCAATATAAACTAGCTACACTACAGTTTCGTATACCACACCTGTTTATATATATATATATACATACATACACACCTGAAGTTGTCATCACAAAATTACGGGATTTCATTAAATTATAATACATCGATAATTACATTACAAAATGTTGTCATCCCAACAATTTGTTTATAGCCATTTTCTTTACAAAGTTATCAATGTACATGCTAAATATCCAAAATACGAAACTGAAGTTGCATGTTAACTACGCAAAATCTAATTGCATCAATCCACCTTTTCACCTCAACCTGAAAAGATAAACACACACATATATATGTATATGAATAAGACAATTTAAAATGATAACATAAACTATATAGTTTAACTGTTATACGTAAACATTAAAGTAAATACCTCATATAATCATCCTACAAACAAAGAAGCATCGAATTTGCCCACTCATCACGCACATCGTCAATATCCACAATAGAATGTTTCCTATTCTCAAACTACAAACATTAAAAAACATATATCACCATAAAATTTTATAATAGTTGGTTAAATTAGATAAGTCCCATAAACTACATAGAAAGAAAAACTTACATGTGATTTTAAAGAAATAGAAGCACTCGGTAAAAGTTCTTCAACGATTTCTTTCATGTAGCGCATTATAAAAAATCCATATTGATACCCATCAGGTTGCCTCGGAGCCTTCATTAAATAAAATAAATTTTAGCAAGTATATATATATGCCATGATTACTGCAAGGAATTACTCATAGGAATAGGACATATAACTTCAATGCCACTTCTTGTCAAGAGCAGCAAATTTTATACATCAAAATGACTACATGGTACAACACTTCTTTGGTCCAAAATCAAACCAAGTACAAAATGCTTTCTTTGCAGCATATGCAAAATAGACAAAAACTAACAAGGCTAACTCATTAGACATTCTCGTTATCAAATACTATCTCAGGCAAGAACTGTAGTTCATACATGAATCAACAACATAATATCATAGCTTTGAACCAAAGCAATGATGAAAAATGACTACATGGTACAACACTTCTTAAAAATAGAGCTTGATCAACACCAACACAGCAACGACAACATCATCGGTCACAATAGCATCAAAACACAACAAAACATTACATCTAGAAGCAACAATGACATCAACATAACAGACCCTAGCAGCAGCAACACAAACATATAATAAATCATTATATTGCATTACCTTTATAATTTTCCTAGATGGTTTGCTTCTTTGTCCTAATTTTGCTTTGAAAAGAAACAGAGTCCTTAAAAAAAACACAAAACAATCTTATTCATATTATAAAACTCTAATTATTATATAAAATATATAAACCTTACATATTGACGACGCTCTTCCAATCTACACGAATTCGGTGACTCATAGGGTCTAAAGAATAGATAAACTCGTTGTGTGGATCAATCACAGATATAATCCAATGTTTCCTAATCGACATAACCATATATAAGATATATAGAGTGATGGATTTTTTTTTTAAAAATAGATATTAAATTTAACTGAAACTTACCCAACATTGCATGGCACTATCACTAGTTGATTTGGCATTATATCTTGCATTCTATCAGCGAGAGTCTGTGCACGTGCTTCACACTTGGAGTTAGGCACATAAGATATGGAAAAAGGATCCACAAATCGGTATTTATCAAGTGCATCATGCTCCTTCAATTTATCGTACAAGAGCCTGTAAAAATCATTATTATTTACTAAAATAAAAAGATTTGTTACGTAAACAATATATTGAAAGTAAGAAAATTTCTTACTTCGTGTAGAACAACACACAATTGCCAGATATCGCCTTTAAGTCACAGAATGGAATGAGGTCCTCCTTGTGGATTAAAAAATGCATGGATACACCAAAGATGTGATCATCATATCTAAACTCTACTCCCCTTCCACCTGTCCATGACTTTTCAAAGTGTATGTAGAGTAACTTTAATGCATTAGGCAAATTACCGTAACTTTTCACTTTCCTTTTTAATGCCCCTTGTTGCTGTGCTTTTTTCTTCTTTATAGAAACAACATCAGACATATTTTCAACATTCTACATATTTAAAGAAGATAAAAATCATTAGTAACTACATATACGAGAATATTCTAAATTCTTTCTAATGTATAACTTAAAATTTATTAACTTCAACTGCATCTATTCATACCTGATTCAAAGCATCCACTTTCTCAACAACAACCAATTCATCATCTTCTTTATGATCATCTGGAATGTCTTCAAACACTATTTGAGAGGGTTGTTTCACGGAGCAGCTCCCTTTACCCTCTATCTCTTTCTCTTTTGCACATGGCGTTTCGAGATTAGACATTCGTTCTTGTAGACTACGAATCACCATATTCTGCTCATTTACAAGCTTTTTCATCTCAGCTAACTCAAGCAATTGATCCTTCATGTTTTTCTTCTTATCCTTAGCTTGTTTGAAAAACACAGTTGGAGTAATGTAACTACCAACGGCTCTAACACGACCAGAATGTTCAGCAGTATCTAGTGCACAAGTTAACACATCTTCTCCCCATTTTTTAATTACCAACTTTCCTTCTTCTTTTTGGCGTATACAATCATTCTTTTTGTTAGATAAAATAAAATATATTAGACAAATAAAAACAAAATAAACTAATGAAATTAATTACAATGTTACTTACAATCTTTTGCACAACCACCTTCAAATTTTCATCTTCTATGTCGCCGTTCTTATTCGTTCGTGCTTTCTTCCACATAATAGCACGATCGATATCATCATCTCCACATAACTCTTCCTTCTAAAAGTTTTAAAAAATAAGTAAGTTACAATGGTATAATACCACATTTACTTCTGAATGAATTGAATACTACCAATATTTCGGCCAATCCCACGTAGCCTTTACGTGAAAGTTTGTGTGGGTACTTGTTTTGCAACTCTCTATTTGACTGCTCCTCACTCAATATCTATATGACAAAGCAGGCTAGAAGTAGGTAGTGTTAGTCTTCACTCAAAATGTGGTGAAGTGCATTTTGACACAAATTGTCTCCAGTCCTCACGAAGAATATGAATCTCTGGGGGCTCATACAATTTTTCCAGATTATCTTTGTTGGGCTTGATGTGCTCTCTATATAGCTTGGATTTCCACTGCTTCCACTTCAAATTTGCAGATTGCATGCATCCAGACTTCCATGACTGTTGAACTTCATATGCATACTAACATACAATAAAAGTATTATCAAGTTGAAATATTATAATAATAGACATAGATGCAATTGAACATGAGATCAAAGAACTTACATTCACATGCTCCCATAATGTTTCTTTAATTTCCATCGGCACAACTTTCCAAGTTTCATAACACACCTTCACCTTTTCTCGAGCTAGTACACCAATATGGCTTTGCATCTCAGATGCGACCTTCCCATATGGTTGCCCCCGTTTGTTAAACTCAACCACCAACTTTATTCCTTTTGCTTTTCGTTTTGCAAGGTTATGCAAAACTATTTTTCCTCTACGGCTTTTGGTTGATTGCGTGTCTTTTGTATCCAATCCAGTGTGATTGCTACTATCATCACCACTCATATCTGCTATCATACATACATGAGACAGTTCACAATATAAATTAGTTTAACATACATAATACAACGTTAGGCTACAATAAGAAACATGCAACATAAGAATACGAAAGGAAGATTATAATATTAGACTTTAGTACATAGAAAATTACCAAAACTAAGAGTTCAGATTGTTAACCCAAATTCCCTCACAATCTTCACGAATGCACGGTGGTTCATTTTCATCACTTTCATCATCCAAATTCATATTTGGAAATCCTTGTGTTAAAGCTTGATGACTAAGAGCAATATCTCCTAAATCTGAACCATTAAAAAATTCATTGTACTCTTTATTTGGACATGGTAGTACGACAGACCATGTAGAATCTTGAGGGTCTTCAACATAAAACACTTGTTTTCCTTGAAGTCCTATGATAAAGGAATCAAGTTTGAATCCGATTACTAAAGTAAAACCAAGATCATCTACTTTCACACCGTTTCTATTTTCAACCCAATCACACTTGAACATTACAACCCGAAAAGCTTGATAGTCAGGCTCCCATATTTCTTGAATTACCCCATAAAACATCATATCTGTTACTACTGGTCTTTTATCCTTTGCACTTGATACTTACATCGTCTTTGCAACTAAACAAACACCAGAATTTTGCACAGCACTTACATCATCACGTTCTTTTGTACTATAAGTAATCCCATTAATTAGATAACTTTGATATTTTAGAACACTACTGCTAGGACCATGTGCCAGCCACTTCAACTTTGTTGAAATTTGGCATGATTGTGCTTCATTTGAGGAATATGTGTCATTTGATGGATATGATGATGAACTTCCAAGCTGAAAGAAAACCTATAATTAGAAGTTGTTAATTATACATATTTTGATAAATATGTTTCGAACAATATGTATTACCCATTCACGAATCCATTGGATAAAAGTCTTGTTATGTTCATCTTGTAATGACTTTGGATTCTTAACTTTAGCAGGATATGTTTTCTTCAGATATGCCTTATGCTCCCTGATAAAGGAAGCATCGTAGTAAGTTATTAAAAAAATATTATAATTACTCAAATATTATTTAGTGTGGGACATACTCGATATAGGGATCCATCTCAATATCATTCGTCAGTACATATCGATGTGCTTGCTCTAACTCCTCAATAGAAACCATATGGCATTTAGCACTTGATAGAGGCTTGGTTTCTAGTGTCTGTCGATTACGTGATGGTATTCCAATTGTATAGACATAGGATAAGTAGTCTGCGCAAAATTCTACAGCCTCTTCAGCAATATAGCATTCAGCAATACATCCTTCGGGCCGGTTACGATTTCGTACATATCCTTTAAGAATTTTCATAAATCTCTCGAAAGGATACATCCATCTATACCAAACTGGCCCACACAACTTCACCTCACGCACAAGGTGGACCACAAGATGGATCATAATATCAAAAAATGATGGAGGAAACACCTTTTCTAGTAAGCACAGTGTGGTCACAATATCTCTTTGAATCTCATCCAATTTAAACACATCAATAGTCTTTGCACATAGCACATTAAAGAATAAACACAACCTTGTGATGGTATACCTAACATGTTTCGGTAAGATACCACGAATGGCAATAGGAAGCAACTGTTGAATTAAAGTATAACAATCATGAGACTTTAGTCCAACAAGTTTCAAATCCTTCATGGACACCAAGTTAGACACATTAGAAGAGTACCCAGTAGGAACCTTAATTCCATGCAAAGAATTGCATAACTTCATTTTCTCCTCTTTACTTAATGTGTAGCAGGCTGGGGGTAAGAATGTCCGATTTCCAACCACTTTCGGAGCCAACTCAGTCCGCACTCCCATCTCCATTAGATCCTTTCTGGCTGCAATTCCATCCTTTGTTTTTCCAGGAATGTTAAGTAATGTGCCAATAAGACTTTCACACACATTTTTCTCTATATGCATCACATCAAGAACATGACGCACATGCAAATGCTTCCAATACGGAAGATCAAAGAAAATTGATTTTTTTTTCCAGCAAGATTTACCATCATCCTTTAACGGTCGCTCTTTTGCCTTCCTTTTACCGCAACCACCATCCTTTATTTTCTTCCCATCTTTTTTCCCCCAACAACAATAGATATTCTTAACTCTCTCAAACACCTCATGGCCAGTCATTGCTATAGGAGCAGAGTTAAACTCTTGGTGACCATCAAAAGCCTTCTTTTGTCGTCGATAAGGATGATAGTCATGTAGAAATCTTCTATGCCCTCTGTAGGAAATTTTTCTTCCATGTTTCAACATGTTGGCACTTGTATTTTCTGCACATATGGGACATGCTTGATATCCTTTAACGGAGCACCCTGATAAGTTCCCGTACGCATGAAAGTCGTTGATTGTCCATGTTGGTCCCGAAAGAGCAAGGTTTGGTGTATGGGGGGGGGGGGGGAATACACCAAATACTAACTTTTCAGTTTTACTTGACAGTTTGTAAGAGAGCTCAAGCTATTCTTATAAGAGAAATTGCTCGGCAGTGACTAAACAGATCGATATACAGATCAATAGCAGATTTAGTTCAAACAGATTACTCCCTTAGTGAAAACACTTAGTTGATAATAAGAGTGATCTTATTACTTTCTGAGTGTAGAGTGAGTGCGGAATAATGGTGGATTAATGATTGCTCTTGATTAGAAAACCTTAAATATTAATCAGATTGATTAGAGAGATAGATTGAGATGCAGATGGATGATTGTGCAGAGAGTTAGAATAATAAACAACAGAAACTAAATATGCAGAAATATAAAGCACACGGTTGTTTAACGTGGTTCGGGAAATCCCTACGTCCACGATCTGGTAAAAAACTAGACCAGATTATCCACTACTAGGATACTCTGCTTCTTTATACTCGTGGAGAACGAGTCACAAGTATCAATCACAACTAGAATGATACTTATGCACGAATGAAGGGTCGTGTCCCTTTACAACAGATTACCTCTACGTTACCACTAGAAAACTACTAGCTAGCAGGGTGATCTTCTTTCTCTCGATAAGACAGACTTGAATCGAGGTGGTTGATGTGATGTTGAATCACAGATTGTTGAAGCTCTAAAATCTGGAATGCAGAGTGCTTGAAAGTATAACAACAGTATAGCTCGCGTGAGTTCACACCTTTCCAGATTGTTGACTTCAACTATATAGGCATTGAATATTGAAATTCTAGCCGTTGTTGATTGGCGTGAGATAGATGGTATATTGCCAATCAATGGTTTCCATCATATCTGTTCTTGCCATATAGGAAAGGTTGACTCAATCTTTAAGTTATGGAAAGCAGATTGCTAACGGTCTCTTTCCTTATAAATGTATAGTCGAAGATCTTCTTTCCAATCCCTGTTGGATGGCCTTTGATCTTGACGTGGCAAGTGTATATGATGTGTAGGGTGATGTCAGCTGATGGATTGATGACTCAATCGTTCTGGTTCCTCGCTGTAGGTATCGATCTGGTCATCGATCTGGTCGCTGTCTGTTATAGCAGATCGATTCTTCTTTGGCATAAAACCTTGAATCCTATTCTACGTTGAGATTGACTTCTATAGGAATATTTACTTTAAGTCATCTCCTAATCTGTTCCATAGCAGAAACCACCTTACCTCTAGTGATCTGGCTTTACATGAAGAACAGATTATGCTCTAAACTAGCTAAGTGTGTTTCGAAAACCATCATTAACACTAAAATCTCAGGGTTCCCAACAATTTCCCCCTTGTTGATGATGTCGAAACCACACTTTACAAAAAGATGTCCTATCAGCTTATAAAGAACGATCTGGTCTGATATCCAGATTGATTATTAGTACGTTATTAAGTTTATAACGTTTTAGGATATATTCATATGTATTCTGGACAATAAAGTGTTGTCGTCAGAAACTCAAGAATTTCATATATATATTAGAGACAAAAAGGGTTTACAGATCATCAAAACAAAAACATAAGAAAATGCAGATCATTAAAGATAATAATTGAATGACTATCTGCTCTTTCTCCTCTCTTCCTGTTGCCTCTTCATCTTTGCCCTGGTCTCGTCCGAGATAAGCTGGACGCTCTCATATACGCCTTCTCTTACCCTTATGTAATCAGGGTCTTCTGCATCCACTTTGTATCCTCTATTCTCTGCTAGTTGATTTATGAAGTTTAGCAAAAAGGTCTTGTCAGGAAGATCTGTCCCAGGGATGGTTGGGCAGGTTCTGAATTCCCTTTCAGGAGCAGTTATTGTGATCTGGGCTCTAGCTGCTGCTTCTCTTATCTCCTCCACCAGATCTCTTGCATCGTTTTGATCCAGATACAGGTTAAAGGCTTCATTAGGTGATCCCTCACAGTAGAGTGGTTCTTTGAGGAAATAACGACACATAATGAATCCATATTTTAATCCTTCAAAGCCTTCCTTCAAGTGATCTGGGATCCAGTTGGTCTCTCCCTTTTTGGTCAATGTTTTTCGTATGGGGGCATATGAGAACCAGCTGGATCCAGCTCTTTTCTTCTTCTTTGGTAGTTGGCTTGATCTGCTTGATGATTGGGATTTTTGAACGTGAGCAGATGGAGGGCTGTGTATTTGTGCAGGGATCTGTTGCTCCGGTTGAGCTGTCTCTTTTCCTTTCCCTTTTACAGCAACAGCGGATGTCTTCTTTCCTTTTCCTTCCCCCTTTTCGACATCATCAGCTACCATATTGATGAGTGCCCTGAGGGAGGTAACCTCTTCCTTCATTGTCTTGAGCTCCTTGTCTGTATCAACTTTCTGTGAAAGGAGAGAGGTAATATTGAGATTTGCATCATCAAGCTGCTTCTGGAAAGATTTGGTGATGTTGGCAAGTTCTGCAGTATGACGCTCAACATCTTCCTGGACTATCCCAAAATTGTTGAAGTAAGTGTCGATCATGGTCTTGGTGGGATAGCGCAGTTCGCTGAGTTTTCTCTCAACAAAGTTCTTTCCATTGACCTCAAACTCCCTGAACATAGCTTTGGTGTGGGAGATGGTTTCCTTAACAACATCAGCTGCTATCCCATCAGTCTGGGCCTTCACTATGTCATGCACCATATCTTTCTCTTTTTCTGCAAAGGCACTGATAATTTTGTACATCTCCTTCACTTTGAATTCAGTTGAAAACAGACTTTGATCTATCTGTGCTTTCCTCTCATCAGCAGCAGCCAGATCATCATCTAGTTTCTTGTTGATCTCTTCAATCTTCAGTCTACAGATTCGCCTCAGATCAGAGTCGACCTGATTGACATGAGTTTGCAGGTGGTCGTTGAACTCTGTGAGTATGCGGGTGGCTTCATCTTGAACTGTGGTCAATGTTCCATACATGTACTGATCCACCTTCTTGGAGATGAGATCTCTGATTTGTGAATGAGTCAGTGATTGATGTTGGTCCATCAATATGTCCTCCAAGGTGAATGTCTGCACATGGACATTAAGTGCTGCTGCTGCAGCAGGGGTGAGGATGTCATTTGTAGGCTCGCCTCCTATATTCTGTCCAATGAGTTCTTCCTCTGCTGAAGATTGACTGGGCACTGCTTTGGGGATTTCAGAAGGCGTTTGTTCCCCCTCAGTTGGTGCAGGTGGGGTCATGATCTGCTCATCAGTATCAGGCATGAGCTGGTCTGGTTCAGGTGCGTTGATTGCTGCACCCGGTTGGTGAGTATCAGATGGGGCAGTCTCAGCTTCTTCTTCATCAACCACGCTGTCATAAAAGTCTATCTTTCCAGCCTTCTCATATATTTCTCGTAGATTAATCTGGAGCTTCTGAGCTTCTAACTGAGCGATTGCGAGTATAGATTGTGTATAGTTTTCTCGTATCTCAGCAATGGATGAGACTTCAAAGATGTTCAACAATGTAGCTTCTTCTGCCTTGAGTTGGTCAATCGATCTGATTTTTAGCAATGCATCTAAAACGTAAAATTCCTTGTCTTTGATCAACAGCAGCAGTTTAACTCTTTTAGCTGCATTGTAGCTTTCTGGTGTAAGCTGGATTCCTGGAAACATGCTGAGAACAGCTCTGTCTGCTTCTGCTTCAATCATCTTAACTACAGATTGAGCTGTTTTCTTCTCCACATCTTCATCTGAAGATTCGATTGCTTCTTCATCTTCCTCAGCGATCTGCTCTAGAGGCTCAGCAGAAGATGAGCTTATGGTATGAGCTGGGGAGAAGTCCTTGGACTGGTCTGGGTGGACGGATGAAAGAGGTTCCACATCTTCTGGTTGATCAACCAGCACAACTTCTTCCTCCTCAATCTCCTGTTGAGGGGTGACAGTTTTTGCAGCAGCAGGGGTTTCAGTCTGTATCTCGGCGGACAGTTTGTGAAGCCGTCTGCGTTTTGGTTTGGGCTGCTGAGCTGCAGTAGAAGTATCTGTTTCAACAGAACTGGCCCTTCTGGTCATTCTCTTGGTGGGAGTTCTTTCTGTCGTCTGTTCCTTTGTTATCTTGGATTTCGTGGGTTGATCTGCTTGACCAGACGGTGGAATCCAGATGGGATTTGAGTTCCCCATCTCCATCAGAGCATTGAGAACTACTGAGTCCTTTGCTCTGGCAATCAGATTTGCTGAAATGCCCATTGACATTTCAATCTGATGCTGGTCTTTTGGAAAGTGCTGTTTGGTGTTAAACTCAACAGCTGTATCCCATTGGTGGTGGGGGAAGAATGATTCCAGCATAAAGCTGATCTTTGTTGAATGTCTCAGGCTGCTTCTCTTTACTTCGATGCCGGGGGAGCTGCCTTTCACAAATAAAATCATCTTGGCCTCCTTTGCCAAGAGATCGTATAAAATCCTGCTGCAATTGACTGGCAGGTTAAGAACTACTGCTGCTAATATCCTAAACTTCTCAGGAGTGACCTGGTCATAGGTCCCGTTGTGATTGAGGAAAATTCGCTGTACGAATTCAAGCAGTATTCTGAATTCTGGCGCAAGAAGAGCACGGACAAACATCCTGTTTGTATAATGGATGGGCACAATCATCACCATCTCCACAGCTTCTTGCAATTGTTCTGTAGTAATATCTCCAAGGTCTAGGCCTTCGTCCTTCACTTTGTAAGCGGCGTTGATTATGTTAATAACATTGTAAGGAGTGTTGCTGACAGTATTCCCTTTACTGACTCGAATGGTGGCCTCATCGCCACCCCTCTCTCCTTGCCATGAGAGATAAAACGCAGCCACATCCTTGGGTAGGAAGTGTATTGGGTGTGAAGTGATTATATTGTAGAAACCTACAGAAAACATAGTAGAGCATATGTGAGCACTATCCTTCCATCAGTGAAGTATAAGTGCTCCAAAGCAATTTATGCAGGCTAGCAATTGATATCGCAGTAATCGTATGTAGATATACAGAGTAAAAACAGTTTGTCATATGCAAGTGAAAGAGACAAAATTAAATAAACTTTAAACAAGAAACCTTTGCACTGGCGGACAAGATCGAATGCCTTTTCCAGTTTATGAAACCCGAAGGTGTCAAGCACCGCGAAAAGGTCTTGGTGAATGTAAGGTTTCAGAAAACTTGCTTGCTCGAGAAAAACAAAGGATTTAGGAGCCATTTTTGCTAGAAAATGAGAGATTTTACGAAGGAAGAGAGAATTTTGGAAGGCAGAAAATTTTCTAAGTGTTTCGAGAAATATGTAAGTGTGAGTGATACATGAAACGCCTTATCAATCTATATACATAAAGGAGAAGATAAGTAGGGTAATAAAATATTCAGAAATCCTTCCCTTTTTCAGCTTTCCCGCCTTTCCATGTTCTAGGTTTCCAACTCATAGTCGCCTCTCTTTAACGTGTGATACACGCGCTATGATCGAACGGTTGAGATATGGCGCGTTTGTCTTTATTGCAGTCTTTTTCTTGATATGGTAGATATTTTCTCGATCACATATCCCGATTACTGTACGTAATCATAAAAAAAAATAAAAGATTTTGATATCTAATGTCAGAATATAGATAATTAGTCGCCTTATATAGTTGACCTTTCCCTCTTAACCAAGTAATGGAGTAATTAATAAGGAATATTAATTTAATATCCACGTGTTTAAGTAATCTGGTCAAGGTCAATCTCTTTTATGGTGATGACTATCGATCTGGTTGACTCCTTTAATGAATTCCCAGTTGGAATTTTGATCAAACTGTTATTCAAATATATTTAGTGATCTGGTAGCAATTCCTTTTTGGATTTTGCAAATAAGCTGGAGTTTATCAATCTGGTTTTGATTCCCTGTAGGAATATTGAATTTGATCTGGGTTAGATTAATCTGGTCCTCTCTTCAAGATTTAAAAGTCCTAGTTTTCCACAAAGCATCTTAAATCTTTCTTCAGGTAATGCCTTAGTGAGAATATCTGCTCTCTGAATCTCAGTGTGTATTTTCTCAATCTGTATATGTTTTCTTTCAACATGATCTCTTATAAAGTGATGTCGCACATCCACATGTTTGCATCTGGTATGCAAAACAGGATTCTGTGTGATTGCTATAGCACTTGAGCTGTCATAGAAAATTGGTATTTCCTTGACATCAATCTCATAGTCTTTAAGCTGTTGTCTTAACCACAGTATTTGTGCACAACAACTTCCTGCTGCCATATATTCTGCCTCTGTAGTTGAGGTGGCAACTGATGTCTGTTTCTTAGAGAACCAAGAAATCAGTTTATTTCCTAGAAACTGACATGTACCAGATGTTGACTTTCTATCCAGTTTGCAACCAGCGTAGTCTGAGTCAGTGTATCCAGTTAGCTCAAAATTGTCTTCACATGGATACCATAGTCCTATATGGGCTGTTCCCTTAAGATATCTTAGTATCTTCTTAGCTGCTTCCATGTGAGACTCTTTGGGATTTGCTTGATATCTAGCACATACTCCAACTGCAAAGGTGATGTCAGGTCGACTGGCAGTTAGGTAGAGTAGTGATCCTATGATCCCTCTATATTGAGTAATATTAGCTGGTTTTCCTTCGGAATCTGGACCAATTTTCTCATTTGTCTGCATTGGAATTTTCACTGGATTACTGTCATTTAATCCAAACTTGCCCAGCAGATCATTGATGTATTTTGTCTGATTAATAAAGATACCATCTGGTAGCTGTTTGACCTGTAGACCTAAGAAGAAACTCATTTCTCCCATCATGGACATTTGATACTTATTTTTCATAAGTTCAGCAAATTTGTCACACAGATAGGTAGATTGAGATCCAAAGATGATATCATCTACATAGATCTGGACTAAGAGAATATTTTCTTTGACTTTGATGATGAACAAAGTCTTGTCAACAGATCCTCTTCTAAATCCAGATTCTAGTAGGAAGGTTGATAAGGTCTCATACCAAGCTCTAGGGGCTTGTTTTAGACCATAGACTGCCTTAGCCAGTCTGTATACTTTCTGATCTGGATCTGCTTCTTCAAATCCAGGTGGCTGTTCCACGTATACTTCTTCTTCAAGAATACCATTGAGGAATGCACTTTTGACGTCCATCTGGTATACCTTGAACCGTTTGTGAGCAGCATATGCTAGAAATAGCCTTATAGCTTCTAATCTGGCTACTGGTGCGAATGTTTCATCAAAATCAATGCCTTCTTGTTGATTATAGCCTTTAGCTACCAATCTGGCTTTGTTTCTGACTACTTCACCATTTTCATCTCGTTTGTTTTTGAACACCCATTTTACACCTATTACTCCTTGGTGTTTGGGTCTGTTCACGAGATACCAGACTTCATTTCTTTTGAACTCATTTAGTTCTTCTTGCATTGCGGTTATCCAATCTTCATCTTGGAGTGCTTCATAAGCATTAGATGGCTCCATGCGAGAGAGGTAACAGCTCAACAATGCACTTTCTCCATGCATTCTTCTTGTTTTCACACGATCTGATGGGTTCCCAACGATCTGTTCTGGTGGATGGTCTTGTATCCATCTTCTTCTCCTGGTCATTTCTTCATCAGATAACTCAGGATCAGGTTGATCTGTTGGTTCCTCAAATTCAGGGTGTGCTGTTGATGTAGCTTGAAATGGATTCTCATCTGGACTTCCTTCTGGAGGTTGATCATCATTTGCAATGGTTGTTTCATTATTTTCTGTTGATGATCTGTTTTCATCCAGATTGTGTAGTAATATTCCCCCTTGCTGTATGATCTCTTCAGCAACAGGTGGTGTGTTAATTTCTTCATCCTCACTTTTTGAATTCCAGATAAGAATATCTTCAAGTAAAAGTTCATTCATCCTTCTGGTAGTCACTTGATTTTCTGTCTGCTTTTCATCTAGTGATCTGTACTCAACAATAGACTCATCAAAAACAACATGAGGTGTTACTTCCACAATATGAGAATTCTTATTGTAGACTCGATAAGCTTTACTGACATCAGAATATCCTAAGAATATTCCAGGATCAGTTTTGCTATCAAAAGTTTTCAACTGTGATTTCCCATTATTGTGTATGTAACATAAACAACCAAAAGTTCTAAAATAAGAAATCTTAGGTTTTCTGTTGTTCCATAGTTCATATGGAGTCTTTCCATGTCTGAGTGTGATGGATGATCTGTTTTGAGTGTAGCATGCTGTATATATGGCTTCAGCCCAGAATTTCTTTGGTAGGTTGGTTGCATTAAGCATTGTGCGAGCTGCTTCTTTTATCGATCTGTTTCTCCTTTCAACAACTCCATTCTGTTGGGGAGTTCGAGCAGCAGATGTTTGATGAGTGATTCCCATCTTGTTGCAATATGCTTCGATCTTCTGGTTGAGAAATTCTGTTCCTCGATCTGTTCTGATAGAGGTTATGCTTATCTCTTTCTGTTTAGTAATCTTGTGTAGAAAGTCAGGAAGCTTGTCTAGGGTTTCTTTCTTCTTCAGCAGAAAGATGACCCAAGTGAATCTTGAGTAATCATCTATGATTACCAATGTGTACTTTCTTCCATTGATGCTTAGAGGTTTGACTGGTCCAAACAGATCAAGGTGTAACAGTTCTAATATTCTTGATGTTGAGTGAGCTGTCTTGCTTGCAAAGGATGATCTGGTTTGCTTCCCAGCTTGACAAGCATCACATATGTGATCTTTATCATACACTTGATCTGGTAGTCCTTCCACTAACTTTTCCTTGGCAATCCTGTTGATTGATTTAAAGTTTAGATGGTTTAGTCTCTTATTCCATAACTAGCTGGTTTCTGATACAGTCTTAGTGACTAAGCAGGTCTCGATCTGATTGGTCCACTGGACTATATATAATCTATCCTGCAGTTTACCGGTAAGGAGTATTTCATCTCCTTCCTTGTTCTTCACCAGACAGTTGTTAGTATCAAAAACAATCTGATTACCATTAGCACAAAACTGACTTACAGAAAACAGATTGTGACTAAGACCCTCAACATATGACACATTAGTGATAGTGGTCTTGCCAACTTTGATGTTTCCATACCCTCTGGTATATCCTTTTGAATTACATCCAAAAGTGACCTGTGGGCCTGGTTTCTCTATGTAACCTGTCAGTAGGTTCTTGTCACAAGTCATGTGTTTTGAACAACCACTATCTATAATCCAGATAGTTCCTCTTGCTATCTTACTCCTTCTTGCAGTTCTTTGATCCTGCAATTAATTACAGTTAGCTACCCTTTCAACGTTTGGGTGCTTGATTATCAGCAAACAATCCTTTTCGAATCCAGAACATTCTAGGGTTAGGGACAGCAATATAGCAGGTAATGATGTTTCCCTCATTATCTATTTTAGATACAGAGTGAATTTCAGATGGATGATATCTCTCTATTTCACCCTTCTTCAATCCTTTCTTAGTAGGAACTGTCTGGTTGACAATTTTTGTCCTGTTGACATTTACTCTTTGAAGATGTCTTGTTTCTGTGTATTGAGCTGGTTGTCCCTTTGTTTGATAATACTTTCTGTTCTTTCCATCTTTTATTATCATCTTTTGAGGATGACCTTTCTTGTTTTTCAAGTCCTTCACTTGATCCGGTATCTGCTTCCTTTCTGGTACGAAGTTTACAGTTCCAGAAAGCTTTTCTAAGTAACCTGGATATCCTAATCCAGATGTGCCCTTTTGTTGTAGATTGATTAGCAACTTGGCACGTTCATCACTCTTGTAGATCATTTCTTTTCCCTTCTTGATCTTTTCTTCAGCAATACTGTTTCTTGTAACCAGATCCTTAACTTTTGAGTTAAGTGTGTGGATCTCATTGTCTTTACTCATGATCTGTTCTTCCAGATCGTTTACTTTAGCAACAAATTGTGTATTTGCTGTGCTTAAAATTTGCTCGACTTTCTTCAATCTGTCGTTCTCTTCAACAACTTCTTTAAATAGTCTCTTGATACTTGAGTAGCTTTTGAACATCTCATCTATTTCATTCCATGAGTATTCTGCTTGATCTTCGCTTTCCTGTTCATGATCATTATCATAATTTGAGGAATTTGAGTAGCAAGTATTTACCTCAACTTCATCTAGCCCGTTGTCCAATCCTACATAGCATTCATTCCAGCTTTCTTCATCATCAGCAATGAAGGCTTCATCATTTTCTGATGAGCTGTCTGAGAAGTGACTCGAGCTGCTTGAGTTCTGTTCAGCTATCATGGCTTTGCGCTCAAATTTAAGCTTTCGATCTCTTTTGGCTCTTAACTCATCTCTTTGACTTCTGGACAGATCAGGGCAATCTGTTTTGAAGTGACATGCTCTGCCACATTCAAAGCAGGTGTAGTCTGTAGAGCTAGAAGTCTTTGTAGTTTTGACAGTCTGCTTTGTTGACTCGTTCTTGTCATCTGATCGATCATTGTCGTACTTCTTGTTGAAGTTTCTCTTGTTATCTTTGTAGAAGCGTCTGAATTTCTTCGATCTGGTTTCCATCTTGTCCATTCGTTTGGCGATCATTGCGAACTCTTTTAAGAGTTTGTCATAGCCTTTCTCTTCATCTAGAGTAACGGACTCAGAAGGATCATCTGGTTTGCTCTTCGCTTTGAAGGCTACCTCTTTGTCCTTCTTCGAGCTACTTTCTGCCTTTTTAGACAGATGGTCTGGTCCTCGAATTCTTTGGATGTCACACTCATGACCTTCGAGATGATCAAATAAGGCTTCAGTGGACAGATCATTGAAGTCTGCTCTTAGAGGTTGCATTGCTGCATAGATCTCCCAGCTTGGTGGAAGAGCTCTAAGAACTTTCATGTTCTTCTCCCTTTGAGAATATTTGTTCTTTTTGAATGCGGATATCTCAAGAAGAATTCCAGTGAATCTCATTTTCATCTGTTCTATTGTCTCGCCTGGTTTCATTTTGAATTCGTCATATTTGTTGCAGGCTAGAGACAGCTTGTTCTCGATCATAACTTCAGATCCTAGGGCTAGATCTCTTAAGGCTTTCCACATCTCTTTGGCAGTATCCAAATCTTGGATTTTGGCCAGATGTATGCCTTTGACCGTGCTGGAGATGATCCCTTTGGCAAAATCATCAAGATTTGCTTCTCTCCTTTCTTCAGAGGTATATTTTCTGGGATCCTTTAGTACTGATTCTTTAACCGCTCCTATCTCTGTGATACGAGTAGTTTCTTCTGTAATGGCTAATGGTCCTTCTTCAATTACCTTCCACATAAGGCAGTGATGAGCCTTGAGACACATCTTTATTCTGAAACTCCACTCTCTGTAACCTTGAATGGAGAATTCTTCGCATGCCCTAATAACAGATGATTCCATAATGACAGATAGGATGCAAATGATGAAAAGATTTTCTAGATCTATTCAAGTAGACCACGCAGGTATTAACCTTGTGAAACAAAACAATGGTCAGTTTGAACCACTGCTCTGATACCACTTGTTGGTCCCGAAAGAGCAAGGTTTGGTGTAT
>JAPKLX010000314.1:153201-266498 GCA_026898415.1 Leonotis leonurus | reverse complement strand
ACTAGACTAACCAAACGAGTCGACAAAAGCCTAGCACCCCGGCGTATCCTGCCCCTCTAGACGTGGCACACGCCTTACGAGAAAAGTTCCCAAGTATAGAGAGATTTGAACCAAATCTCCCTCTCTAAGTACGAATCTCTAGAACTTAAGAATCTTTCCTTATAACTAAGGAATTAACGACAAACACAAACTCCTAAACGAGAGATTAGATCGCAAACTAGAGCGAACTCTCTCAAATACCTTAATGAATAGAATGAAAGAGAAGGTTCATAAAAATTTCTCTTTTAGCCCAACAAATAGCGGTAAGAGTCAACCATTATTGATTCACCGTCAACTCCGAACCCAAGAATAAACCGCAAGTCGGTTAACAAGAACCTGAGTATTTAAGAACGATAAGTCTCGAAGGAAGCAGATCCTAATTCCAAAACAGGAATTTAAGTATTCGAGAACAGTAAGACTCAAAGGAAACAAATTCCAACCCTCGAACGGGATTATGCCCTAAGGACATTTCCCTCAACTAGCAACCAAAACACCAATAGAACAATTGACTTAAATAAACCATGATGGCTTACGAAATCCATTTAGAGTTTGACATTCTGGGTACTGACTACATACATTTTCTTCTCTTTATTTTATAGTGGCGAGGTTTATTCAGACAGCTAGGAAAAGGATGGCGATTAGACCTGATGCATTACGGGCGTACCAGTTCTACGGGCCTGATCCGCGGGACACTTTGGGGGAGTTTTTAGGTCATTACCTTCGGAGGTGGGAGGCCGCTAGGCTGCATGGAGCGACCGGGCTGGATGGAGTTATGAGGTTGATTCCGCTGTTGCCCGCCATGTGGCAGGGCTGGGCTCGTATGATAGCTGGCGATTTCTTCCGGCCGGTTGGACATAGCTATGATCGAGGAGTAGATGCACGGGGATTTATCACCACGATTATTCATTTCTGGGAGACATACCGCAGCCCACCGGAGGGCCCATACATTCGACCAGGCGATTTGATCATAGCAGGGGGTGAGCCACCACTTTGGGCACCTCTGATTCAGACTTACCTTCCGGCGGGAGTGATTCCGATAGCCCCGACTTACAGCTTACTCTATGGCGAGCCGGTGCCAGAGTTCCCGGCACCTCGCGACGAGATGGAGCCTCTCTACCCCGTAGAGGAGCACCTTGCATCTCCCGTTCCACCGACGGCACAGATGCCGGTGCACCGAGGACAGCACGATGATGAGTCAGGTCCCTCTCATCCGACTACGGGAGTACGACGACTACTTTCTCCCATGCGACCCCTAGCTGCCGACGACGACACGAGTACGATGCCGTTTTGGCTCGTTAGGACCAGACCAGCAGGTACTGACGATAGGGGTAAGGCCCCGGCACTAGAGGAGGACAGTCCAGTTCCCCATTTCAGGAACTTGGAGGGGTCGAGCTCCACACCCGTTCCTACTGGCGAGGGACCCTCCAGGAAGAGGGAGGCGCCACCTGAGTGGGACGAGCTCGAGGCCTCGATAGAGAGATTGCTGGAGGAGTCGAGGCGAGCCCTGAGGCGATTCGAGGAGCCACCAGTAGAGGATCCGGAGGAGGATCCAGAGGAGGATCCCGAGGAGGGAGATCCTGAGGACGATTCAGAGGAGGATCCAGACGAGGATCCCGAGGAGGGACACCTGGATGAGCTAGCTCCAGAGATCGACTTCGAGGAGGATGCCTGGGAACCCGATTGGGAGGAGGAGGCGCCGGATGAGGAGGAGTATCTCAGCTGCGTCACACAGGAGTAGATAGGCTGATATTTTGTACTCGTCAGTAACGGACCATTTTGTAAACCGTATTGACGATAGATTTTATAGTCGGAAACGGTAATATTGTATAGACCGTTCCGTACTAGTATTAGGTCATTCTGACATTTTGACAGTACGAAAACACCGTAGTTAGTGTTTCGTGACTGAGTACTTCTTGTGATGTCGTCGAGGAAGATGAGCATCATACTATGTACTTAGATAGTACGTTTAGAAAATTTGAATTGTACCGAAACCTCGTTGAGGCATTTATGAAGGAAATGTTGATGACCCTAGAGGTCTATTTCGAGATGTGAAAAGTCTTTTCTAGTCTCATATTTTCCTTTCCTTCACGCTATCAGATAATAATTGACACCTTACCTGCTGAATAGCACAATTAATGAATCCCCTAATCAAACGCGAACCACTTGTATTAACAGAATGCCACCGAGAGGACGCCCGAGAGGCAGCGGGAGGGGAAACGTTCCGAGAAATGAAGAGAGGGGGCCGGCTGTAGGGCGAGAGGTAACCCCACCCCTCCCACCGCCTGCCAGAAGAGTCGAAGAACTTTTTCTTCGCCAAAATCCACCAACCTTCAACGGGCTGGGCGACCCAGCAGAAGCCGAGGCCTGGATACGTACTCTGGAACGTATTTTCAATTTCTTACGCTGCACGGACCAAGAACGCATGACATGCGTTGCTTTCCAGATGACTGGATCTGCCGATTTCTGGTGGGAGGCCAGAAGGAAGACGATGACACCAGAGCAACGATCAAATCTGACTTGGGAAGAATTCAAAGTAGGAATATACGACAAGTACATTCCTAAAAGCTACCGAAAGAAGAAAGAAGCAGAATTTTACAATCTAAAGCAAGGGAGAATGTCAGTGACGGAGTACGACCGCACTTTCTGCGATATGTCTCGATACGCACCGGAGCAGGTAGATACTGACGAAAAGATGGCTGAAAAATTTTGCGTCGGACTAAGGCCAGAAATTAGGATGACATTGGCAAGTCACGGGGGTTTGTCATACACAGAGTCTCTGAGTCGCGCTCTCGATATCGAGGCGGCTATGCCAGCAGAACGAACCATGACTGTGACACCGCCATCATTCTCTCCAGCACCATTTCAGAACCAAAAAGGGAAGCGTAAGTGGGAAGATAACCGAGGTGGTACTAATCTGAAGAAACCATGGGATGGACAGAACCGTTTCCACAACTCAGGAAAGTCAACAACCGCAGTTTCTACTGTAGTACACTCACAGCAATTTCCTACTTGTTCAAAGTGTAAGAGGATGCACCCGGGAGAGTGCCGAGCCGGCAGTGATGGCTGCTTTGTCTGCGGCCAGAGAGGGCATATGGCCAGACACTGCCCCACTAAGCAACAAGGGGGAAATTTCAGGCCTAACCAGCCAAACCAAGGACAGCATACACGGGCAATGCAGACTCAGCCTCGAAACCAGCAGCAGTTACCACCACCACCTCCGTACCCTCAATACCCGTCACAGAAGAAGCCCCAGCAGGCGCGGGCATATGCAATGAAGCAGAAGCAGTCTGAAGGGAGTCAGGGAAACCTGACAGGTATGGGAATACTTCTAGACACTCCAGTAATAATTTTGTTTGATACGGGAGCTTCTCATTCCTTCATTGCTAAAGCATGCGTAGAGAACTTAGAGTTGAAGTCAGAACCTATAGAGACATCTATGAATGTTTCTTCACCCCTAGGAGGAATCACTACTATCACTCATGCTTGCTCGAATCTGAGCCTGAACTTAGGATCTGTTAAGGTGATAGCGAACAATCTTAGCATCCTTTCGATGAGTGACGTGGACATAATCCTAGGAATGGATTGGCTAGCTGAAAACTACGCCACGATCCTTTGTCATGAAAGACAAATATCTTTCCGACCCCCTGGAAAGGAACCCACGAGTTTTCACGGGATTACCGCGACTCGAAGGAAGTCGATTATCTCAGCGTTACAAGTCGAGAAGATGGTGAGGAAGGGTTGCACAGCGTATTTAGTCTCTTTGAACGGAGAAGTCAAAGAAGAACGGAAGATCGAGGATGTAGCTATTGTTCGGGAATACCCAGACGTGTTTCCAGGAGAGTTGCCAGGCCTACCACCCGACCGACAATTGGAATTCACAATCGATCTAGAACCCGGATCAGCACCAACATCCAAGGCACCCTATAGGATGGCACCAAAGGAATTGGAGGAGCTCAAAATCCAACTCCAAGAACTTCTAGATCTCGGTTTTATCAGACCCAGCGTATCACCTTGGGGAGCTCCGGTACTCTTCGTAAAGAAGAAAGACGGCACCCTAAGGATGTGTATAGACTACCGAGGCCTGAATAAGATGACCTTGAAGAACCGATACCCATTACCTCGGATAGACGACCTGTTCGACCAATTGAAGGGAGCGAGCGTCTTTTCAAAGATTGATCTGAGATCGGGTTATCATCAACTGAAGATCAGGACTGAGGATGTTCCTAAGACAGCATTCCGAACCCGATACGGCCACTACGAGTTTGTAGTAATGCCATTCGGACTCACCAATGCACCTGCGGTATTCATGGACCTGATGAACCGTATTTTCCATCCTTACCTTGACAAGTTCGTCTTGGTATTTATAGATGATGTTTTAATCTACTCGAAAAGTAGAGGGGAACACGAAGATCATCTAAGAATTACCTTGGAAACTCTTAGAAACGAGAAACTTTATGCCAAGTTCAGTAAGTGTGAGTTTTGGCTGAACGAAGTGGCTTTTCTCGGACACGTAGTGTCATCTGAAGGGATCAAGGTGGACCCCGCTAAGGTGGAAGCAGTACAAGGATGGAAAGCACCCACAACTCCTAATGAAATCCGAAGTTTCTTAGGGTTGGCAGGGTACTATCGGAGATTCATCGAAGGATTCTCCAAAATAGCCAGACCGATGACCCAACTTCTCCATAAAGGAATCAAATTTAAGTGGTCACCAGAATGCGAAGCCAGCTTCCAACTTCTAAAAGAGAAGTTGACCACTGCTCCAGTACTCGCAGTTCCAGAACCCCATAAGGAGTACGTAGTCTACACCGACGCATCCAAGATCGGGCTAGGGTGTGTACTGATGCAAGATGGGAAGGTGATAGCTTATGCATCCCGACAACTCAGACCACACGAGCTCAACTACCCTACCCATGATCTGGAACTAGCTGCCGTTGTGCACGCCTTGAAAATCTGGAGGCACCACCTCTACGGAGTGCGGTGTGAGATTTTCACAGATCACAAGGGCCTCAAATATTTCTTCGAGCAGAAGGATCTCAACATGAGACAGAGGAGATGGCTGGAACTAGTAAAGGATTACGACTGTGGTATAAACTACCATCCTGGCAAGGCTAACGTAGTGGCGGACGCTTTGAGTCGTAAAACATCTTCGAAACTTGCTTATCTCCTTACTCAAGAGACAGAACTCATAAAGGAGTTCAGCAGAATGAACTTAGAGGTTCTACCACCTACCGAGACTGTGAAAGGAATCCTTGCTACCTTAGTAGTCGAACCCGACTTACGAAGTAGGATTCTGGAGGCGCAAAGAACGGACGAAGCTTTGGAAAAGATAAGACTCAAGGTGAGGAAGAACGAAGCCTCGAATTATCGAGAAGAAACCGATAACGCCATCACCTTCGAAGGAAGGCTATGCATTCCGAAGGATCCAGAAATTAGAGAGGTAATCATGAGTGAAGCTCATGATACTCCCTACACCGCTCATCCCGGGAGTACCAAGATGTACCGTGATCTGAAGAAGAAATTCTGGTGGGATGGGATGAAGCGAGACATAGCATCCTTCGTGGAAAGATGCCTAGCCTGCCAGCAAGTCAAGGCACTACACCAGCGACCCTATGGGAAACTACAACCTTTAGAAATTCCGGAATGGAAGTGGGAGCACATCACTATGGATTTCGTGACCGGCTTACCCAAATCCAAGCGTGGAAACACTGCTATCTGGGTAATCGTGGACAGACTCACGAAGTGTGCCCACTTCATACCAATAATGATCACTTATGGGTCGGATAAGCTAGCCCAACTGTATGTTCGTGAGATCATACGTCTCCACGGCGTACCAATATCGATCACTTCTGATCGAGACTCAAAATTTACATCCAGATTCTGGATGAGCCTGCAAAAGGAACTGGGCACGAGATTGAACTTCAGTACCGCTTTCCACCCACAGACTGACGGACAGTCAGAGAGAACGATTCAGACGCTAGAAGATATGTTGAGGACCGTGGTTCTCGATAGAGGTGGGAGCTGGGAAGCAGTATTGCCTTTGATAGAGTTTGCCTATAACAACAGTTACCAGGAAACCATTGAGATGGCACCGTACGAAGCCCTGTACGGGAGAAAGTGTCGGTCGCCACTTTATTGGGATGAAGTCGGCGAGAGAGCGATAGTAGGTCCGGATTCTGTTAGCGAAATGATCGAGATCGTTCGTCAGATCCGAGGAAGAATCAAGGAAGCTCAAGACAGACAGAAATCCTACGCTGACACCCGTAGAACTGAACTACAATTTGAGATAGGGGATAAAGTGTTTTTGAAAGTATCTCCCTCTAAAGGAATCGTTAGATTCGGTGTGAAAGGAAAACTGAGACCCCGTTTCGTAGGACCCTACGAGATTCTAGAAAGGATAGGATCGGTAGCATACCGACTGGCATTACCGCCGAGTTTCGGAAACGTGCATAACGTTTTCCACGTATCTCAGCTCAGAAAATACGTGTTTGATCCGAAACACATTATACACCAAGAGGAGATGATTCTAAACCCTGATTTGAGCTATGAGGAGAAACCCGAAGCTATTCTAGACGAAAAGATTCAACAGCTTCGAACCAAGTCAATAAGGTTAGTAAAAGTACTATGGAAGCATCATGGGCAAGAAGAAGCCACATGGGAACTCGAAGATAAGATAAGAGAAAAGTACCCAGAGCTGTTCGACGAGAACATGCAAATTTCGGGACGAAATTTTTAGTTAGAGGGGTAGGATGTAATACCCCGTATTTTGAATCCCGACAAAAGTAGTGAACTTCCCACACCTTAGTTTTATTTCGATTACGAAAGTAAAAGTTTCGGATTTTACTAATATGAGAACCATTAGTAGTAATTAATTCTTCCTATTGCATACGTGTCTCAAAGGAGACAATCATTATTAGTTATTAGTGATATTTAATGTCATCAATTAAATGACATATAATTAGTATGCAAGTATTTATGGTGAGTGTTTGATAGAACTTTTAATAATTACTACTTCTCCAAGTAATTAATGTTGGTCATTAGAAGTATTTATAATATGGTGATAAATACAATCATTTAGTAGTGATGAGTTATGAAGGCTACATTAACTAGAGTTATAAAAGAAATTATAACAATATGTCACAATCTAAGTTATTAAGAGAGGGTGATTAACAAAAGGATTAGAAATTTAATTAACTTATAAACCCCATCTATGTATACATTCTTTACGTGATGGACAGAGAGAAATAAAGAATCTGGAACTAAGAACCAAGAATGTAATTACAGTCTGTTAAATAAAATAATGAATAAATAGACTTCATATAAACTATTACATACAAAATAGAACAAGGAAAAAAAAAGAAGCTAAAAGGATGGCAGTGCAGATTTTGGAGAGGAAGGAAAGAAAGCAGGGTGTGTTTCCCCTGCACATCTCGAGCAGACAGTTCCAAGGAAGGGGGAAACATCATGTCAGCAGCATGCCTGTATCTAGAGACAAGAGCCAGTGTTAAGGATAAAAAAAAAAAATTAGACATGAACTAGGGTTAAGAACTACATAAAAGTAAGAAGGATTCCTTAAACTGGAAAAGAACAAATAAGAAATAGCATGCAGAAAAAGGAAAGGTTTACACAAACTAGGAAGTAGGAAAGAGAAATTAGAAGTACATGTATAGGCTACAGATAAGGACTTCTCTGCGACAAATGGGAGAAAAGAAGGAAACCAGAAGGAATAAACGGCTACCTCTGCAAAAGAGAAACAAGAGAGAGCAGCTCAAGGTGAATAGCTGCACCATGCCTCCTGTCACCTACAGATAAAGGAGAGAAAATCTGGCATAAGAAACCATAGCACATCTCCACGAAACAAATTATCACAACCTTCTTAGTCAACTTCTTTCCTATATATATACTAGGTCACCAAACCCTAAAGAGTTTCACAAGCACACCCTCATTTCAAATATTAGAACACTTGGAAGAAGCTTTCACCTCAGGAGTTCCCACAGCCTAGAACAACCAGAGTTTCATTTAAAGAGGAGGTTCAAACCACTTAGAAGGGAGCTAAGGAGGAGAGAGTCTGCCCAATCAGATTCAAAACCCCATCATCTCTGAGGTAACCAACGAATCCACCTTTAGAACATCATATTCAACTAGGCGTGCTATGCAATAGTTCATTCGAGTTTTAGCCTAAATATATATATATGCTTCCAAACTTAGTCATATGATATGCATAGGTGAACTCATTTAACGCACTAGATTTAGAACCCCATCACATTGGAAGAACATAGAACATAGCAAGCTTAGACCACAACACATCATAAAAACAAAGAACTGAAACTTATTAGTCTATAGTTAGGATCAAGATTCTTAGTGAACTAGACATACTTCCTGGACTCATAACACATAATCTGAACTTACAAGAATAAGTTTCCTTTACATTTCAAATTTAGAACATAGACTTATATAGAAGCATCAGAACCTGTGTGTATATATATATATGTATGTGAACTGGGCTTCATAATACAAACCAATCCTACAAAGATTTGCTAAAACAAAGGGAATCCATAGCCTTAAGAATCAAATCTTTAAATCAATAAAATGCAGAATTTAAAGAGCACACAGAGATGCTTAACTGATTAGTAGGCCGCCGACGAGCCTCCATATCGAAGGGAGCAGGAGGAGCAGGGCTCTGAGAGGAGCCCAGCGACCACCACCGAACCATTCCAACCCTAATCCACACCTCCCCAGCTCCTAGCTCCACCCAGTTAGAGCCCTAACAAAAATCACAACTCCCATCAACCTTAGAGACTTAATAGAAACCAAATTAAACATTGCAGAGAACATAAGGAAATAGAGTTTAAGCCAAAACATCAGTTAACCAATCGAAGAGAAAAGAAGAAGGTTACCTGAGGCAGAACCCCTCCGAGCCCTCCAAACTCGAGCGAGTCCAGCGCGCCCACGCCACCAAACCAATTAGCCCAAAATCCATAGGAAACGAACGGAATCCAATTAGATAAGGAGGAAACCAATCCGAAAATTTCAACTTACTTCTAATACCTTCGACTAAATCAAATCAATAACCGTAAGCTAACCTTGCGTCGAGAAAGAAGTCGAGGCAGAAGGACTGGATTGGGCGCCGAAGAAAGCGATGTCGCGCTGCTGAGGAGAAAGAGAGGTGAGGGAAGTCTCAGGGGAGAACGAACTAGCTAGGGTTAAAACCTTAGGTTAGAACAATCTCTAACATGGGCCGGGTCTTGGGCCGAACTATATTTTTTTTTTTTTGTGCGGGCCAACCAATTAAATGGTTGGGCTTCAGGGCCCAAACTAATTAGATTAAATGGGCTGAGAATGTGATATAACAATTATTCATGGACCAAAATTTACTATTGGGCTCTCCCAATTAAGTTGGATGGGCTAGAAGCTTATTAATAGATCAAACTTAGCCAATTTGGACTAAGTCCAATAATGGAAAATTCAATAATTACATCTAGAAACAAATTTAATTTACTAAATGGAATTTAATTTACTAAAATAGAATTTAATCATAAGAAATGATTAAATTATAAATCATGCTTATAATGCGACAATTGAGATTTAATTAGCTTAATTAGGAATTGTTTATCTTGAATTAAGGATCAAGATATTAAATTAGAAATGTCGTTAGTTGTAATACCCAATAATTAATTAATTGGGTAAAGTGAAATCCCAAATCATAAAGTGATCTAGAAATCACCAAACAAACTCCTATAGAAATATAACTCCTAAACTTGTGTAATAGTCAAGTTTTAAGGACCCGAGAATAAACTCCCAAATTAGTCAAGGATATTAACTCCTTATACTAGAGTTTATGTATATACTCGAGTAAAATATCTCACCTGAGATCTATTTAAAGGTTGCGGCGAAGGGTCGGAACTACAAATCAGAAACAAATCAGTCAGCAATCGAGACTAATCAAGTAGGCTTTTCTCACTCTATAAAATATGTGTGAATGTTTTCAAAATGAAATGAGATATTTTCAAAAGCACTGTCTTGCCATAAATGTTTTCGATTTATGTATGATGCCTATCTGTTATATTTATAATCGAATTCGGGTCCCTGTAGATTAGATACTACTCGGACTAGTGTACACAGGACCGTGAGTCATCTAGATGTTGACCGGTCGAGTGTCTGTGGGAAGTGGCCACTTCCCCGGCACATAGAAACTTCAGATATGGTTAAATACAAAGAACTAGGACTGCAGTCAAACTAGAACTTTATGAAAGAAATGTTTTGTGAACATAGGTGCTTTAGAGACAAAATCCCTATGATTCACTTGAATGGCTTGACAGTTATACTTGTAGTGTGCGATTTTGGCACGTGTCTACTGAGTACAAATTGTACTCAGCCCTGCATGTGTTTCTAAACGTGCAGGTTAAGAAAGAAGACGATGTGGGTGCTGTGTAGAGCTTTTGTCGTATCTCATAGTAGCAGGCTCTTGGGGGTTCTACGTGTCTTCATACACGTAGGACTTTAGTATACGATCCTACATTCCGCTGCTAGAAGATATGTAATAGACTCGAGAAATATTTCTTTAAATTTGTAGTGCTATGTAAAGAGCTCATGACTCTAGCTATATTATTTACCAATCTCGAACAACGAACCTTCAATTTATGTTATGAGAAGAACACCAAGTTCCCTTATTCTATTTCACTTTGTTACTTAATCCTTTCATTAGTCACGTTTACCCGGCTTTACTAGAATTAGTAGAAAGCGGGCGTGACATGTGTTCACAACCAATTTCATCAATTTTTTAATCGGAACAGATTGTGATCTGCCAATCTTTTAAATACACAATTCCAAATTTTAGTGCGACATTATACTGACTCTGAATGGTAAACGAGGGGATTATTTATTTATTTTATATATTATCATCGTTTTGAAGAATAACGTGGGTTCTTATTAAATTGGTATCACGTTATCTAAACTCTATCCAGATTTGTAATAAAATAATCAATTGAGCTATAATAAAATATACTACTATTTGTATTGATGCTGATGCCGGGGCTTAGGTAGAAAATCTAACCACTATTAACCTAAAATATCTTGATTAAAAGTCTAGTCGTCAATTATCACTTCCCCAAATCTAATCGTGAGTTCCCCAATATTTATTCTCAATATTATTCACTTTTTTTCGATTCAAATCCCTCCATTATTACTAAGAACATATTTTCAACTTTTATGCAAATTAAAATACCAATAACAGAAAATTTTAGTATTAGATTTGCAAGATTAATAAGAGTAAAAAATCATTACGCTTTGACAATAATGTACTAATAAACTAATAAATTTTGTATGTCTACAATCTAATCAATCCAAAAAGTATAATAGTAGAACTGTTTTAACAATAATGTACTAATAAACTAATAAATTTTGTGTGTCTACAATCTAATCAATCCAAAAAGTATAATAGTAGAACTGTTTTACTATCCACATCGAGCATAATTTAATATGTTTGTGGTTGATGTGACTATATAATATAAACATATGAGTCATTATATTTTTTTTATTATTTTATTTTGTATGATTTTATATCAAAAAAAAATTATTAAAATATATTATAATCAATAAACTCTAGTCGTGATATAAAAATCAATAAAATTTTATCAAACATTTATTATTTATCTAAATAATATATCATATCAGTGCGAACACATTAAATTATACCCTCACGAGAGAGTAATTTAAAGTATAATAATACACAAATTCAAAATAGCCAACTGCTAACTTAATTGAAACGAGATAGCACGCCACCCATTAATCAAATGTTAATGATTGAAAGGGTCGTTTGGCACGGGGTGCAATCTTTAAAGGAGAGCCGGAACATTAAGGTCATGTTTGATAGATCGGATATGATATAACAAGATATGATAAAATTAGTCAAGGGAGTTAAGATTAGCTTAGATAAATTATCTTGTATTTGTGTTTGGTAAATAATAAAAAATACATGATAAAAAGTTAGAAGTGTTTGGGAGATTATTTTATTCATCGTATAAATTTGTCAAATTATATATTTAATCTTAATATATTTTGAAATTTAAAAATTAACCTAAAAACATTAATATCTTTTTCTATACTTATTTTGATTTTGATTTTGCAATATTCAATTTTTTGTATGCTTTCGATTTTGGTATCAAAAAAATCGAAATACCAAAACGCAAATCAAAATATATTATTTAATAATAATCTATTTAAAATAATTTATTTAATTGGTGAGAGATTTGAAAATTGGGGTAATTTTGGTAGTTGAAATTGTAATTCACCCTATTAAATCCTAATCAACCCATATCCAATCATTTTGTCTAGTTTCATAAAAGTGTTATATCCTATATTTTGTGAAGCGCCTTACTTTTAGTTACCGGCCGATAGATAAAACTCATTTACTACCAAACTCAAGAAAACGACTCAGAAATTTATCTTCTCATGTCGAATCTTATCTACCAAACAAGACCTAAATAAATCGAAAAAATAATGAATTTGAACCGTGGAAATGATTATAGTTTTATTAGTACCATTAAAATTTTGTAGAGACTGTGGATATACGATTTCTTTCTCTCTTAAGGTAGTTAGAACTTAGAAATTGAAATAGAGTAGTTGAAACAGAGAGAGCACCTAAGGTTATTATGAAATGATTATTGTTTCATTAAAATTGTAAGAGTTTTATTGATTTTTATAGGCAATTATAATTAGTTGGAATGAGCATATTTCCCGTTTACTTTCTTTACAGCATAAAATAATAACGAAACCAGACTCGAGCAGTGTTCTGACACTTTGTATTGTAAGGATATGTTGAAGGGATGTTGACAGCTGTGACGTGTATAAAACAATCTTAATCCAAATATTACTCTAATCATTTTAAATTATTTGGAAATAAGAAACAGACACCACCCATAAACATTGGCTTTACAAATAGTGAAAGAGGCGCCTATATTTAATATATGTGCACAGTACATAGCTAAATAGTCGGTTAGAAAGTGATTAGAGGGTGTTTACTAAGGTTATTGAGATTATAACTTATTGAAGTTTATAAGATGCGAAACTGTTTGGATAAATAAATTTATAAGCTTTTTTAAAAAGCGTATAAGATGATAAAGGGTTTGACAAGTTAATTTTTTTATATGTAATTTTGTTAAAGTAAACACGGTAATAAAAAAATATTGTAGAATTATTTATGTAATTTTATTACAGTTTATAAGTTCATGTTGAAATAAGTTATAATAGAGGTACTTATCTTTTGAACAACTTATAAGCTCCAAGAAATTATTTTTACAATTTATAAGCTCTCAAATAGCTTAATTTTACAAACACTTTCAAAGAGTTTATAAACTGTTTTAAGGAGCTTATAAGCTCAATGAAACACCCCCTTAGTACCCCCTCATTCTAAAAAAAAATCTTGTATATTTAGATTCGGCACAGGTTTTAATGAATATTTCAATATGTGTTGCGGGTGGAATATAATTCCCTTAATATTTATTATTTAAATATGTGTATGTAAGTGAAACAAAAATTAGTGATTGATTGATAAATAAATTAACTATGCTATAAGTGGAATGAGGATTTCATATTATTAATAATTAAATATGTAATATAGGTGATTATAAAGTTAAAACAGTGCACACGCTTCATTTAAGTCAAAAACATAACTTCGTGTACATACCTTTTATCTAAGTCAAAACAATGCAAATAAATTCAACCTCACAAGTTCACTCAAAATTACTTGAGAATAAAAAGTATAATTAATTCACACAAACGTAACATGATTCTATCAATCATAATTTGTCCACGTGTTACTATATCCACCAAAACGAAAAGAACTTATAATCAAAAGTAGAAAATGTAAAAAAAATTATTTTAATAAATAAAATTATTTGTAGAAGCAATCATAGAGCAGCAATTGAGAATAGTGATATAAGAGAAACAAACTTATGATTGAATTACACAATTGAGGATAGAGAATATAAAAGCAATCAAAAATAACTTCTAAATATTTAGAAGTCTTTCGTGTGATTAAGGGTGGGGAAATATATTGAAAAATAAGTATATTGGGCATACAGTATAAAAAGTAAAACCAAAAATACCGTAATTAACGGTAAATAAATTTTTTCAGTACGAAATGATGTCATTTTGGTACGATATCAGTATACATTTTGGTCATAAAATGATATACCAAATTATACCGAACTTTCGTTCTGTACTGAAAATTTGATATACACCAAAAGCTCGGTACATATACTGTACATACAGTAAATCGGTATTACCAATATTTCGGTATTGTTATATACCTTAGTTTATCAAAAATTTATAATATGTTTATTTTTAAATATTAATCTTACATTAATTTTATTTTATATTGACTAAAATTATAATTTAAATATAATTATACTCCCTCCGTCCTGGAAAGTGTTTAACACTTTGACTTTCACGGGTTTTAAGAAAAATTGTTGACTTTTGTGTAGAGTGTGTAAGGAGTGTAAAAGGTGTAATGAGTGGAGTGTGAAATGAGTGTAAAAGTAGAGTTAGTGGAGGTTGGGTCCCACATGATTTATAATTTTTAATTGGATTGTGTGTATAGAATAGTTACTATAAATGGAAAATTTGAAGTGTTAAACACTTTGATGGACGGCCTAAAAACGAAATATGTTAAACACTTTCGTGGACGGAGGGAGTAATATACAAGATTTTATAGTATATATTAAGAAAAATATTGCAAATATAATATGCATAATTTATTTATTTTTAATCTTTTAGTGATTAAAATAAATATACTAGCAAAGATATAAATTGTATTATATTTTATGTAATAGTGTTTAAAATTTCATTTACGTTTATTAAAATATTTATATAATATAAATAAAAAAAATAAGATAAGATATCAAAATTTCGTTAACAAAGAGAATAATTGTATAAATATGTATATGATATAAATAAATAGTACTCCCTCCGTCCCAACTAAGATGGGGCATATTCCTTTTTAGACCGTCTCATCTAAGTTGAGGCGTTTCCTTTTTAGTCCACCTTTTTACACACATTAATTAAATAATAATGTATTCATATCACTACTTTACACTATTTTTCAACTCTCATAAAATCTTGTGCCCAAAAGTAACGCCTCATCTTAAGTGGGACAAATGGAGTATTATAACATATCAATATTTCATTAATACTAATTTTTTTCTTTATCATAATTTTAAAATTAATATATAAGTATTTGTTAAAATTTTAGCTACACTTTTGAATTTAAATATAAATTTATAAAATATATATTTGTATATTATAACATGTGATGACACGTTATTAAAGAAAATTATTTTTGGTGTTTGCATTCATGGTTGTTATTGATCATAATTATTCTCAATAATAAAGATAACTTATAAATAAGATTGCAAATGAATCAAATAATTTTAATTTGATTCGGCGTATATGTTCGAATGATCGTATTCATATTTGATATTTTACAACTTGAATTTGAAAAAAAAATGTTTTTTATGATTTTATTAATATTAAAATTCAAATAAAATTTATATTATTTGATTAGAAATTATAAATAGTTGGTTATATATATATATATATATAATATTGTCGAAATGCATATGAATTAAATATAAATCAAATCGAGGTATATTTTAAATTGTTAATGAGTTATGTAGATATATTTTAATTATTATTTATTAATTTCTAAGTTTGTTTATTGTGAAATAAATATATTAAATTATTAATTAATAAGATAAAATTATAAAAAAATTAAAAACTATTAAAAATTTTGAAAATAATTCCACGTAAGATTCAAATATAATTTGCTTATATATATATTGATAATCTATATAGTAATTGTTGGGAACCCCACGAATTTATTTATGTTTTGATGATGTTTCTCGAAACCACACCTATTCATTTCAAGTTATCTAAAACCAAGTCATTGATATCATTTTTTGGGGAGAACTTAAATATAAAAGGAACAGATTGTTTATTCGACAATCTGTATTATTCTTATAATGTTTTCCTGGACATATTGATTATTAAAATTGACAAGCATCTTCTATTTGTATAGTCAGCTAGCTCTCATTAAGAACAGATCGTTTTTAAGATAAATAAAGATTTGTCCTTAATATTTTGCAGCTCGTTGTTCATTTTTCATTTGTCATGGTTTTTGGGTATGTTTGTGGAATAGATTTTTAACAGATCGAAATTGTAAAAAGGTAGTTTGAATTTTCAAACTCACTTATAGAAACGATCTATTGATTTAGAATTGACAACAGCTATAAATGTAAAAAGAACAGATGGTTAGAAAAACCATTTGTCTTATAGGTCAAGTTGTTTCATAAGGTGAACTACTTCCAAGTCCATCTCGAAGAGAACTATTCCTAAAGAAAGATGGATTCAAGCAACCCTGCAGCCTGCTGTCAACTAACAGATCGTTTTCAAGAAAAATGATGTCCTTATATTTTTGCTGCTTATACCAAGAGAGTGTCTAAAGGTAGTAATTGGGTACCAAACCAATGAAATAGAAGCAACAACTCAACTAACAGATCGTAGGAAACGATCTGTTAAAACCAAAATCAAGCTAGCTGCTCCTCACCTCAACTATGGTGGACTATCGACATACCTACATTTGTCATAAGTCAACCACTCAGTGAGCCATCACATCAAAGAGCATATTTTGATGAATGAAGTACGAGAATATCAATTTAGACGTACGGGGAATCATTCCAAGTATGACAAAATACTAGGAAATCGCGTGAAAGGTTGAAGAAGACGCATTACGGGCGGCGGGTGTAATATCAACACTACCATGCATTAAATGCAACCATTAATGCAACGAAGAAGGACACTTCTCTCTCTAACGGATAGTTCCAGCCATGGTTTTATAAATACCATATTCACTTCCAGAATTGAGTACGAGAATTCAAGCTATCAAATTTGCCTTCACTCTGCTCAAATTTCTTCAAAACTTCAAGAGTTCAAAAACACTCCATCACAAACCCAAAATCCTCTCGAGTGTTCATCGTGTTTGAAGAAAGTTATTTCTAGAGATCTGTTTTTACAAAACCAAAGAGTGCTTAAACCTTATATCCCCCCTCCCCCCAATACACCAATCTTACTCTTTCAGGACCAACAGTAATATTTTGTTACATCATTAATCTTTTTAAAATTACTTGAATCGAGTTGTATGTACGTAATTGTTGTATATCAATTAATTTAATTCATGACATGAATAAGTTTATTTGTATTTATGCACTTATATATTTTATGTTAATAAATTAATAATTATTATTATTATTATAAGATAAAATTAAAAATTAAAAATAATTTTTAAGCATAATTTTTGGTGTGAAAATGCAGTATTTTTGGTATTTTGTACTGAATTTCGGTATATCAGCACACTGAAATTCAGTACGGTATACCGTAAAATCGGTACAATATCGATATTAATTTTTTTCGATACCAAATTTCGGTATACATGTATTTTGTATACCTAAACATTCGGTACAATAACGGTATGAAAAGTCACATACCGAAAAATTTCAGTACGGTATGGGTACAACAAAGAAAATTCAGTATATCATATTGACCCACCCTATTAATGACTTCGAACTCCTCTCAATACCATCAACTTTGATCAATAACTTCAAGAGTCGGGAAATTTTGCAAATTCAGAATTAATTAAGCGTAATAAGTGAGTATATCATCTCCAAAATCTAACAAAATTATCTCAAAATAACTGTATAATACATGATAAGTGAATTGAGGATTGTTGGGGTCCCGGTTAGATTAGATGTGGTGGGGGTGGGGGGGGGGGAATACACCATAATACAAATTTTGCGCGCGTTCTGCTTAAGGAAGTTGGTCGAGACAGCTTCTGTACAAAGACAAATGGTTGTGATAGATGACAGATTCACTCCATTAAGTTAGAGAAATGGAATTTGTCCAAGTATGATTCTCGACACAGATCGTGAGTAGTCTATATAAAGGACAAAAGGACTGATGGCTTCTTCAAGCTTACCAGAACTTCTGTTCTTACACATATTGTGTGTGCGGAAGTTGTGATTACATATTTATGATCTATACTTAGAAAATATTTTTTTATTAAGTTGAGTGTTCTTTAAGCGGTTGATTCAAGTGCACAACTCACATATAGTGATCTGCTCGCTGGTGAAGTGTGAATACAGAATCAATAAATGCAATGTATAAACTAAAGAACACACATTGTTTAACGTGGTTCGGGTAACACCCCTACATCCACAAACGATCAAACTAGATTGTTGAATCCATTAACCTTGGATTCCTCAATTCTTTATCCTCGTTGAGTACGAGCACACGTTGAGGAAGAGTTTACAGCTCACTTATTTAAACTCGGTGAGAACGAGATATGGGTAGGGGTTTGTACTTAGACCTCCTTCATAGTTTTGGGACTGTGAAAGATACTAGAACTATGGCTATTGAAGTGCGAAGCTATTGTAAGTTCTAGAAGATGAGATTCTCAAAAATGTGATTGTGATTCTCTACAAAGTTCAACACTCGAAGGGTATTTATAGGCGAATTGGTGTTGATTGAACTCTTGAATACTGGAGAGAATCTTGCAGCCTTGAAGCTCAATTTCTGGAAATCTCTGCATGCACCGACTATCCTATCCACTTATCTTCCACTCATTTAATTCACTCTCGTGAATTCACTATTCCGCACAGTGAGTTTTCTTTTCACTTTCTCTCACTCTTTTTCTTTTTCTTTTTCTTCACATGCATTCCTGTGTTTCGTTGGAAGGTGTGGTGTATTTATAAGACTGTAGTAAATTATAGTCATTGATGTCGTGCAGCTTTTACAGCTAGCACTAATACTCCTTTTGACCATAGTTTGCTCTGTAAATCTATTTGTTGGAGTGTGCCCTACGTCTCATCTGACGTGTCATGAACATATCAGCTTTTGATCTATTTAGGTAGATATGAAGCTTTCTCCAATCTGTGTTGAGCAGCTCGTGATAGGTTATGTCTGAAGACTGAACTTTTCTTGATAATTCTTGAGTTATTTCCTTAAACTTTGTTGATCAATCTGTTAGATACAGATTGATTTTCTCATTCACCTTCTTGATAGATATACAGAATGTTTCCTACGTTCTGTGTTATGAAAACTTTCTGAAGTATGATGCTCTATAGATACAGAACATAACCGTTGTTCTGCTTCTTTACAAATTGGCATCTAAACTATCTTAAGTCTAGTACAGATTCTGATAGGATCAGAACGTGACACACATTATGTTCTTTTACATTGTGATATGTATACTAATTAAGACTTAAAGCGTAGGTTGATCTTTTCCCGATAGATCTTACTGTAGATCTTGATCTTCTTCGTGTAGATCAACTTCTTAGGTTATGTCCTCTAATTTTCTTCGGAGTAGCTTTGTCTTATGGGTAGTGAGCCTATATTGCATCACCACATTCTATGTTAATGATATGTTTCATTCATTCATGTTTTTGTTTTGTGATGCTCCTAAGTCTATTCTAAGACTCATCATAGTTTAAGTCCTATAGACAGATTGTTACTTACATTCTGTCTTTATTTGACTCAGCCTATTGATAATAGCATGATCTTATGACACAGATCGTGACTCACGATCTGTCCTTACAGGTTGATCATGTGCTCTAGTACATGAATTAAATAAGATCAAGCTCTATAGACTATGTTATTATATTTATTAATCAGTCTTTACATGTTAGTTGATCTGCTATGAGGAACACAGAAGATTACATATGGACATGATCTGTCTTTTATCGATCTAGTCCTTTTATATTTAATCTTCTGTAAAGTCTAACTATACTAGACATAAATCATAGGCATCACATAGCACGGAATGAATCAAATATCTTTACACAACAATGGTTTTGCAAGCATCATCAAAACCAACATACTAATGGTTTCACAAGTATCATCAAAATCAAGCTAATGGTATTGGCAGCATCAAAAAGATTCCTAACAAGGATTGATCTGGATTAAAATTTGATAGTGTTATTGGACCAAGTATATTATAATTGCAACCAATGTAAAATTTAGTTAACATGTATAAACTTCAGCGATATGTCCCCCTTGTTTATCCTAATGCAAGCGATCCAAGTCAAATGAGAGGAATGCTCATTAATCCTGATCGACGCTAATTGGAAAAAGGTTTAACTAAAAAAAGAGTGTAAGAATCCATTGTATCCAGATTTTTACCTTGTTTAGGTGACAATGATAGTCTTGGTGATTCTTACAATTATGTCATTTCTATTTTTAGAAAAGGAAGCCCACTCTAGTCAACATTCCTTTGGATCCCTACTAGCGGATAATAGGGGTGAGCAAAATTAACCGAATCCGAAAAATCAAATTGAACCAAATCGAAATATTAAATTTGGTTTGGTTATTTTGATTTTTTGGTTTGGTTTTGTTTTATTTTTTTTATCCAAATTTTAATTTGGTTTGGTTCAGATTCATACAAAATCAAACCAAAAAATCAGAAAATCGGAATTATTTTATTAATATTTTAATATATTTTTATATTTATTAAATAATTTTATTTTATCTATATTTTTATTTTATTTTTAATTATATCTTATAATCCCTCCATCCTACTAAATATGTCATGTTTGACCAAAAACTGTGAGAACTTTTTGGTCAAAACAGGAGATATTTAATGAGACAGAGGGAGTATTATATTTCAAAATATTAAATATTATGTCGAAAATTAAATATAATACTTCAATATTTTCTTAGATTTACAACAAATAGAATTATAATATTCAATAAATTATGTAATAATTATTATTCTTTGACACTTGGAATTTTGAAGTTATATTTACGATTTTTTATTATAAATTTTAATTCTAAACTTTTTAAATTTAAAACTTATTTTTTTAGTACATCAAAATTATTAAATATACATGATTAGATTTTAATAATTAATTATTCTTAAAATTGAACGAAATTAGTTACTAAATAAAATATTTGGGTAAACCGAATTAACCCGAACCAAACCGAAATAAATTTGGTTATTTTGGCTTGGTTAATTTGGTTTTTTGGTTTGATTTGATTATTTTTTCAATTTGAATTATAATTTGGTTTGGTTTGGTTTTTGGCAAAATCGAACCAAATATCCGAATGCTCCACCTAAATCTTACTTGTACCACGTAATCCATGTTCCCCTAGCCCTTGATCCAGAGGTGGCTCATGCCTTGATAATATGGCGTTTGGTTAAGTTTTACCCCATGTCTTCTTAATTATATTCTCATTATATTTAGGTATGTCATTTTAACTGGAAATCAACAAGTTGATCATAATAAACTGGATCAATTGAGGGTTAGTTAGAATTGAAATTTTCTAACTTGAAATTATTTTAGCTTAAATGGCCCAATTGAAAATTAACACAGTGACTCATCAAAATAATTTGAGTAAAATTTGTACCAGTTCCTTTAGTGAGTTACTAATAAATTATTATCCAATAGCAATCTTAAAAATCAATTAAAAGTGATATTATATATTAAAAAATAATTATATAATTATATATTTTATTCAGCATAGTGAATCTTAGTATTAACTATATATAAAAATAAATCAAAACATTTAAAAATTGAAAATGAAAAATAAATTAAAGTTTATACATGTGAAATAGAATGTGGAACATAAAAATGAGACACTTTAGGGCAAGATACAAAGTTTATTAAAAAGAAATGGAAGAAATGAATGCGAAAATCATGGGAAAACCTCAATAAGGGATCTCAAACCTAAGATAGGAGTAATCTTAAAATTGTTGAAGCCAGCAGCGAAGAAGAGATTAGCCCATTCCTTTTCACTTCTTTCTTTACCGGCGAGCTCAGCCATCAAATGCAAATCGAAGAAAAGTTGAGTTTCAGTTGCCTCTCCATCTTCTTTGCCATCTTCAACAACTACTATTTCAACAATAATTACCTTCCCACCATTTGTTTCGCTCGGAGTTATGGCTTCTCTGCATTTTTCTAGTATTTTTACACAATCTTCGTCGCTCCAGTCGTGCAGTATCCACTGCTTAAATAGAACAATTATTTATTGAGCAAGAAAGAAATTAAATTCTAAAAAAAGTTATAAACGCTAATTGGACAATAAAGTCAAGGGTTTTATACCTTGAGGAAAACTGCCTGAGCATGAGGAATAAATTCAAACATATCTCCACCAACAAAGCTCAAGTTTCCAGACCCTTCCAAGCCATCAATAACATGTGGAAGATCCAACACAATACATTTCAGCTCCGGGAAGGCGGCGGCGGCCCCTCTCGCCATTGTACCGGTGCCACCTCCGACGTCGACCATCGATTTCAGCCCTTCAAACACATGCCTACATTGTTTAGTAAGTATATGAGTCACAAAGCGTGCATCACTAGCCATGCCCTCATTAAGCAACGCATTCAGCCTTCCGTCTCCCCCTGCGTACTCCCATAACGTCACCCCGTGTTTGGTCTCGAACGGCGACGAGCACTCGTCTCGAAACCATTCGCTCATATGGTGCCATGGATCCATCAATATCGGGTCGAATATGTTGAGGACCAATGGCACCATGCTTAGAGGCTCGCTTCTCACCATGAGACGTGAAGCCTCCGTGAGGCAGTACGCCTCTTCTTTTTCTTCCTTGCCCTCGTTGTTAATCTTAACTTTATCGAAGAATTTGGAATGTACTAGAATTCTCATTAGGCGACGGAGGGCATCGGATTTCGCGCCGTTGATGGAGATTTCGTCGGCTAATTGAGAAAGCGTTATAGGCTTGCCGTGACTGTGGATTGCATCGGGTATGCCTAATTGGATCGCACATTTTAGGGACATTGCGTTTATGTAGTTGAAAATGTGGTTCCAAACATATTTTTGGGAATCAAGAAGCTGTGCTTTTTGGGAATCTACTGCATTGGGTAATCCCATTCTTGTTTGAAATGGCAATGCTTTCTTCATTATCTTTCATTATGTATTTATAGAGGAGAAATTGTGTTCACAACTAACTTTATGGAGACCAATACTTATTAATTCGAGCCCAACTGCACATTTATTGTGATAAATAGATTAAAAAAATAATCGACAGTTCATCGAACTTAATTAAGTTTGGCAGTAATGGAGTGTCATCTTTTGTTTTATAATAAAGGATAAGGCGTGGACTTATTAAATTTGTATGACAAATCCAAACTCTAGTGCAAAGTTGCCTCGAACAAATAAATTTAGTTGATATGGATGCGATAGGGCGGTAGAAAATTTGGCTCGGCTGATTTAAATATATCAGTTGTTTAAGTTCCATGAGTTCGACTTTAACTTTTTATGTATTGATGTAGTTTGGTATGTCAAGTTTGAACTGCATTTTAACTCAGCTCGTGCATTATTCAATGGAGTTTGAGCTCGAGCTTAACTCGTTTGATATTTATATTAATTGTTTTCAAATTCGTTAAAGGCTCAATGTATTTTTTGTCTCGTTGTAGCATCCAAGCTCATATGTTGGCTTGATTGAATGTTTGAGCAACATCCCGTGCACAAATAAACTAGAACATGTTCGCTAATTCAACGAGTCGAGCATTATCTGATTCAAGTTCAACTCCATAATAATATCGAGCTCAACTCATTTATTATCAAGTCAAGCTCCAAACGAGCTTTTTTTCAAATCAAGCCTTGAATATCATTTACGCCATTCGCGAAATTCGTGTGTTACCACATTTTATACACATAGACAAGAATTCCGTGAATTCAAATTTGCGGGATTCATGTGTTGTAATGTAGAACACACGGTCTCGCGAATTTGAGTTCCCATGATTTGTGTGTTCGTATGTTGTAATATAGAACACACAAATCCCGCAAATTCAAATTTGCGTGATTCGTCCGTTATCATATTTTGTACACACACAAGATTCATGTGTTTGTGTGTTGTAATGAATAACACATGAATCCCTATAAATCGAATTTACGAGATTCTTGTATTGTGTGTTACCTTATTTTACTAATGATAATTTACAATAATGTTAGGGGTGGTTTGGTTTGTGTGATAGGATTGATATGAGCTTTAAATCTCTAGACCGACCATAAGCGGGTTTGTACGGGTCTAGAACCGGAACCGAAACCGGAACCATAACTTTAAAATGAGCGGGTTTTGACCGGTTCTGGTTCCGGTCCGGGTAAAACTCACCCATTGACAAATCTAATTTAAAGGCTATTAATTCTATCAATCCTATCACACAAACCAAACCACCCCTTAGTGTGTTGCCGGCCATAATATAACTATTTAACCTCACTCATTTTTTATACTAAATGAGGCTAAAAGACTACTAGCACAACTTTTTTTTGAATTGATTACATTATATTAAATTATAAAACCGAGGATAACTCGAATTGAAGACTTATTACTTAGGGCATTAACATCTTGAGTAGCGCTCCACCGCCCGCGGTGGGCACATCTTAATGCGCCCGCGGTTGATGTGGCAATACCACATCATTGACACATCATCATACGAGTCACTATATTTTTCGTTTTTTTATTAATTTTATTTTTATTATTATTATTTATTAAATAATATTAAACTATACCTTAACCAATAAACCCTAGTCGGAAAGTGATAATTAATAAAAAATATTTAAGTTTTAATATTTATCTACGTGGCATGCCACATCAACCGCGGGCGCATTAAGAAATGCCCACCGCGGGCGGGTGAGCATTTTCGTTAACATCTTATAATACATTAATGTCTTTTATACTAGGGATTAGTGGTACTTTATGAAATTATGCAATCCAATATCCTTGGATACAATTTCCTATAATGGAAGATATAGACGACGAGGAGAGGTTAACACAATACATTTTCTTTAAGTTCGTTGAAATAAAATCACACTTCTAACTTAAGAGTACAAGAATGGGTCGTTTCCAAATACATGTCTAATTCAAATGTATGCAAGTCAATAATCTAAGAGTTTCATACTACTATAATAATACAGCTATGAATTCAAGGGGCTCAAAGATGATAAACGATCTCGACGAAGTGACTGCTAACCTTTGCTCTATGAGTCATGGCTCAATCTGAACAAATGCAGCACCTTCTTCGACTAAAGTTTTCCCGGGTTACCTCTGTGTATACTGAGATTGTCCAAACATGGCCGGAAATACTACAACTCGCTATAGAAAATATAGTCCGTCGTTGAACTCTCAACTGGAGCAGCAACCACCTTTCTTTACTGCTGAAACATCATCCTTAGAGCCAACATTAATAGTCTGCCCTTTGGATATAGGGGCCGGATCGTCACCACTTTCAAGAGCTTTTCTGCTGACAACACCATGGATCTGCGTAAGCACTTCTGTGAAGGCGTTCTCTACGTTCATTGATTCGAGAGCAGAAGTCTCCATGAAGAATGTCTGCTCCCTTTCAGCAAACGCCGTGGCGTCTTCTGTGGAAACAGCACGCAAATGGCGCAAGTCGGCCTTATTTCCAACAAGCATTATAACAATGTTTGAGTCTGTGTGATCCCGGAGCTCCTTCAACCATCTCTCCACATTTTCGAATGTGACATGGCGAGTAACATCATAGACCAACAAGGCACCAACAGCTCCTCGATAGTAAGCACTGGTGATTGCACGATATCTGAACCAAATAATCAAGAAAACTAAGGATTTTTTGGAGCAGCATATCACAGTTTCTCTCCAGGGGAAACATAATTAGCACAAAATATCAAATTGTCACATATTATGTTGACGAAAATAAATAAAACACAGCACAGTTTAATATAGATAATATTTTAGGTGAAAATATCAATCTTAAAGAAGAGTTTTCATTAATTTAAAAGAGTACATGGATTATCTCTTACAAAGAGATTTTGCTAACCTGAAAAGTAACCTCCTAAATAAAAACAGAAACACCAAATATATATATATATATATTTCAATCACCTATTGCAAGACACAATGACTGATAAGCAGTGATCATATAAAATTAGTTCCATGAAAGAAAAAGATTAGCATAACATAACAGTAAACTTTTCTCGATGACTAACAGCTGATGTCCTAAATATCATGGACAGCAACTCTGATAATATAAAACACAGAAAAATTGCACTTTGTTTTTTCAGATTATTTAACTAGATTAAATTGTAAAGTTTAGATCTAATAGCCCAAGCATCAATGACCTCTAAAGCAAGCATGTAATGGTAATCAATTTAGTACAAATAGGGATCCAATTTCAGATCAATTGGTACGATACAGAGAAATTCCATTCCGAATAAGAGTTACCAATATATGTGATATATTCATATATCTTCAAAAAGCCCTCTCGTTTATCAGTCTTCACGCTCTACCAACCAAGTAAACATTGTTCTTCTTATAGTTATACCTGATCTTTAATAGGCTGGATTGAGTAAGATTTTCATTTTATACATCTCTGGAAGGCAAATGTTCAGCTAAACTAACAAAACCTTCCTAAAACCAAAATCCATCAAATAAAACAATGCAAAAATAATCAACATTGTCTTGCAATCAACTTGAGTCAAAAAATAGTAGATCAGCAACCCTATAAAGAAACATCCTTTTTCTTCCACGAAATGCATCACCAACATGTAATGCAAAGGAACTTAAGCTCCAAAAGTGTCAGATCTACACAGATCATGCCATTTTCATGGCAATGGATCTCAGAATAAAATCTAAACCATTAACCAAAAACAGAGGCAAGATCAACATTTGATTTCGCCAGGAAACCAAATCCAAGAAATAAAGGATCAGCAGAATCAGAAATGAGATCTCATATTTAAGACTGTAAAATTCAAAACAAAACGAAAATTCAAAATTAAAAGCAGCTGATAACCCACAATAATAATCCAACAAAATAAAATGAGAGTACAATGGCATACCGTTCCTGGCCAGCAGTGTCCCAAATCTGGGCCTTGATGACTTTTTCATCGACGCGGATGCTCCGAGTAGCAAACTCGACTCCGATTGTGGACTTGGACTCCAAGCTGAACTCGTTGCGAGTGAATCTAGAGAGCAGATTGGATTTTCCGACACCGGAATCGCCGATCAGCACTACCTTGAACAAGTAATCGTAATCGTCGTCTGCTCGATACGCGCCCATGAGTGTATGTAAGGGTTTTGGAAAGAGAGAGAGAGAAATAGAGAGAGACCGGCGAGAGAAGAGGGAGATCTATTCGAAGTGTTAATAGCTGCGTTTACTGTACCTACCGTTATAACCCGCTTTTCCTTAATTTTTCATTTTATTTTATTTATATTATTTCCTCCAAATAAAGTTGGCCCTTCTATACTATAGAATGGACTATTTTGAGTGAGCCAAACTCCAAATAAGAATTAGAGAAAAGAGAAAAAAAAAAAGATAATTCTCATTCATGTTTTTTTATAGATACAAGAACTCTGCTTATTTAGCTACAAAGCATAAGACTACTACTCACATCTGCCAATTACTAACAGAAAATGGGACCACACTGGGAGCAGATTCTACAAGGTACCCATCTCATAATCAACGAAACGGCTTGGGAGTTTCCTACAACGAGATGATTTTTCCTTAATTAACACTTCCCCGTTTCTGGGCTGGACATCTGTGTGCTTCTTTTGTTGGGCTCTTATTTCACTTATTTGTTGGGCTTCATCACCTATTTGTTGGGTTTCTGTTGCCAAATGCTCAGTCGTAACACTCCCCCCCTTCTTCACAAATAACCTTGTCCTCAAGGTTCAAGTTGGGAAACGATACACGAAAGGCATCAGCATCTTCCCAAGTAGAATACTTCGGGGGCTCCCCCCACCATTGTACTAGTATTTACGTTCGAAGATGACCTTTATGAAGCAAGTTACGAGTCCCACATATAGCAATGGGTTGAGGTGTGAGATTGGAGTCTTGAGATGTTGGAGGAAGAATACAAATTGGCCCATCCGAGGTACATTTGAAATGACGAAGCTTGGATATATGGAACACCAGGTGAATTCGACCAGTTGGAGGCAATTCCAAGTGATACGCGATAGCGCCAATGCGTTCTAACACCTTAAATGGACCATAATAGCGTTGTGATAGTTTCTGTGATTGACGGCCTCGCACCGAAACCTGACGGTAAGGTTGTAAGCGAACTAATACCAAGTCTCCAATCTGCAATTCGAGATCGCGCCAACGACGGTTAGCTTGCTGGCGCATCCAAAATTGGGATTGGCGCAATGACTCTTTGAGATGACACAACAATGCATCTCTTTCTAAAAGTAGCTCTTCAAGTGCTTGCACCTTAGTCTCGCCATTCCGATATTGAGGTATCATTTGCGGAACACGACCGTATAAGGCTTGAAAAGGTGTCATCCGGATACTACTGCAATGATGTGTTATAGAAAATTCAGCCCATCCAAGAAGGGATGCCCAAGTCGATGGCTTTAAATGAGTGAATGCACGAAGATACTGCTCCAAACAACGATTTGTCACTTTGGTTTGATCGTCAGTTTGAGGATGATATGAGGTACTGTGATGTAGTGTCGTTCCACTCTGCTTGAATAAATGTTGCCAGAATCGACTAAGAAACACGAAGTCTCTATCAGAAATTATGGAGTTGGGAAACCTGTAAAGCTTGACCACCATGTCCACAAAGAGAGAGGCAGTTGTAGCTGTTGTAAAGGTGGTAGGAAGTCCACCAAAATGCGCATACTTGGTGAGTTTGTCCACCACCACGAGAATAACAGTGAGTCCGCGGCTAGGTGGAAGTCCAGTGATGAAGTCCATTGTGAGGGCCTCCCAAACTTGATTGGGTGTGGTTAATGGTTGCAACAATCTTGTTGGCGGCTGAGTACAATACTTGGTCTATTGGCACACCAAACACGCAGCCACATACTCCTCCACAGAAACCCGCATTTTTTGCCAGAAGAACAACGTAGCTAACCTCACAAGAGTGCGCTAACTCCCCCATGGCCTGCCATAAGCGTGGCATGCGCTTCATACAAGAGTCGAGCCTTGAGCGATGATTGGTCGCTGGTGTAGTAACGATGGCGAAACATAAGGATTCCTTGTGTGACATAATAATCACCACCTAACTGGTGATTTTTCAACTTCTGATGAAGTGAAAGCATATCACTACATTCTGAATTTTCACATTGGAGACAATTAAGCAGTTCAGATTCAGGGGCAGTAATGATGGTGAAAGCATGTCCAGTAGATAGCGCACATTCAGCGTCATCAGATGTCAAAGCAGCAAGGTTGGTCGAGCTCGAGCGACAGTCAATACGAAAATGGAAGCCTAACAGTTTGCGCACATAATTCTGTTGCTCCGAGGTCTGAATCGTTTGCTGTAGCAACTCCCGGATGCTCTTGTGATCAGTACGAATAACAAAAAAACGCCCCAGTAAGTGTTGATGCCATTTGTGGACTGCCTCTGTAATTGCGTGTAATTCATTAGTATAAGTAGAAGCCACTTGAAGACGAGCACTAATTTTCTTGCTAAAATATACAATCGACTGCTCCTCTTGTATTAAAACAGCTCCAAGACCAACATTTAAAGCATCAGTTTCAACTACAAATTCGACAGAAAAATTTGGGAGACGGAGCACAGGAGGAGTAATCATGGCAGTTTTGAGTCTCTCAAAGGCAACATCCGCTGCTGGAGTCCATTGAAAAAAATTTAGCCGAAAGAGATCAGTAAGAGGTGCAGTAACACTGGCATAATGGCGCACAAAGCGCCGATAATACCCTCAACTGTTTAACCGTCTGAGGCATGGGCTAATCATGCATTGCCTCAATCTTAGAGGGGTCTGCTTTGACTACTCCATCACAAACTATATGTCCCAAATAAACCACAGTAGGTTGAGCAAAAGCACACTTTGAAGGTTTGATAAAATATGAATGAGAGTGAAGACAATGGAGGACTTGGTGTACATATTCAAAATGATCGGACAGAGAGACTATATATTAAAATATCATCAAAGAAAACCATGACAAATTTGTGAAGGAACGGAGCAAACAATAGATTCATAGCAGCTTGGAAAGTGGAAGGAGCATTACAAAGTCCGAACGGCATGACAAGAACTCGTAATGCCCATCCGCAGTTCGAAAGCTGTCTTCGCTATGTCATGATTGTGTATCCGAATTTGGTGATATCCCGCGTGTAAATCCAGCTTAGTAAAGACCCGTGCACAAATAAGATCATCCAAAAGCTCATTGATGGTTGGGATTGGGAAATTATCTTTAATTGTCACGACATTGAGTGCTCGATAATCCACACAGAAACGGAATGTGACATCTTATTTTTTGAACTAATAAAATTGGAGAGGAAAAAGGTGATTGACTAGGCTGAAATGTGCCTTGCTCCAACATATCACTCACTAGTCTAATCATTTCCTGCTTTTGGAACTGTGGATATCGATACGGGCGGATGTTAACCAGCTCCGCTTGCGACTGTAAGTGAATACGGTGATCAATCGGTTGGTGCGGGGGCAGGCCTGTCGGAGGGAGAAATAAGTGTTTATATTGTTGAAGCAATTCACTTATAGTTGGAGGAATGTCTATAGGAGGAAATGAGGACGTGACAATGAGATCAAACATGGCATCTCCCCGAATGTGTTGGGCCACATGAGTACTTCGCAGATGAAATCAATCTTCCCCGAGTGAGCCATAGCTTGCAATTCTGAAAGCAAAACTTGTTGGGGATCTATCATTGACTCACCTCGAAGTTGGATTTGGACCATCTTTCTCAAAAGTCATTTTCTGTTGGGCATAATCATGTGTCACTGAACCAAGAGTTTGCAACCATTGAATACCTAACACCAAAGACCGCCCTGCGATGGACAACACATGAATATCGATGGAGGTTGTGTACCCCTACAAATCAATGGGAACGGCAGAGCACACAAAATCGCACGTGATATAGTCACTGTTACCCACAAATACTCAAAAAGGAGGAATGGGTTGAGTATCCAAATGTAGATGTTGAACAACATATGGCTGAATAAAATTATGGGTACTCCCACTATCGACAAGCACCGCAACGAACGGGGGCGACCCATACCTAGCATAGCATGTAAAATGTTAGAAATGTCCTCGCTAATTGTATGATCTTTATGTGGCTCCTCAACAGGTTGCACGGTGGTGTCACCTAACCCATCCTCGTCATCAGTACCTAAAAGACCCAATAAGCGGCTGCGGCAGTGATGCGAAGGTGACCATTTCTAGTCACAATTATAACAAATCCCCTTCTCACGCTTCTCACGGAGTTCTTGGGGTGAAAAACTCTGAATCAAAAGTGTGGGCGAAGGAAGCAGAGGTGGTCGAGCTTTAGAGTCCGTAGGGAAGGATGGTAAAGGTGCTTATGGAGTCGGAGAAGATACCGGCATAGATGAAACTGGTGTCACTTTGAGAGGTGGTCGAAAATTCCACCGTTGTTCGGCTTTTGACTCCTCCAAGCGAGCTTCATATACCTGGGCGAGTGAGAATGCCTCCATTAGTGTGAAAGGCTTTAAGAAGGCTAACTCATGTCGTATCTCCGCCTTTAACCCAGTGACAAAGAAGCTAATGAGGAGAGGTTCAGAGATCCCCTCTACCTTGTTCATAAGTTCCTCAAAGGCTGCTTGAAACTCCCCAACAGTGGTGCGTTGTGTTAACTTGGATAATGCACCTTGCGGGTCTTCAAATGTCGACCTACCAAAACGATGACGAACACTATGAAGAAACACTGGCCAAGTGGAGAGAAGATGATTGACCTTCATCCACTAAAACCAAGATGCAGCGCGACCCTCCATGTGAAAAGATATTATGCACATACGAGTAGCTTCCGGAGTGCCGTATATGGAAATAAAAAAAAAACTCTTTCACACGAAAGATCCAACCGGAAGGGTCAGACCCGTCGAAGTGAGGAACATCCATCTTCATTACCCGAAATGGGGGGTGAGGATCATGTGGCGGCAGTGGCGGCGATGGTTGTTTCAACTTATTTTATTAAGTTACTTGCAAGAAAACGAGATCATTATAGATTAATAAGCTAACCCAAGTCGTATTCTCAAGGAAGGCTAAGCAAAACTTCATCCTACGTTACAGAATAGAAAGAAATTAAAGAAATAGGATTTTTGTGATTATTAACTAATCTAATTAATTACCTAGACGAGTTGATTTAAAGGAATTGAAAAACGAATTATCAATGCAAGAATTAAGAGGGCAATTAAATTCTAAATCTAAGAACATAAAATTAAAGGAAAGAAATCTTGACATGCTTCAAATTGATTAATTAACATGAACAAATGATTGCGAATCAATAATTGGAAATTAATCAAGAAGAGAGCAACAAGAAACAAAAATAAAAACCAAATAAGAAAGAAATAAGAACTCACGAATTAAATGGGAAATAATGCATTTTAAAGGTCTCCGAATTTAAATCACGAACGAATCCACAAAACGAAATAAAGAACGAACTACGAAATGAAAATCCTATACTACTGTGTTTTCTCTCGTGGTCTAAAACCCTAGAATCAAAGTATGTAAAAGTGTACTAGATGGTTCACACGTGGGAGTTTAAATAGGGGAGAAAAATCCCACTAGGGGCTCGCTACCCTAGCTCTCTGTCTTGGAATGAGCCGAAGGGGGCCTAGCGACCGCTACCCCCTAGCAATCGCTAGGCCCCCTCTCTATCTTTTCTTCTCTTCGCAAAGGGGCAGCGGCCGCTAGCCCCGCTCTTTGTCCGCTCCATGCCTTGATGGCCAGCGATCGCTAGGGGGTAGCGCTCGTTACCCCTACGCTCGGCCTTAGACGTAATTTCTCCTCTTTTGTGCCCTTTTCGTCCTCGTTTCTCCTCTCGAGCCTTGTTAACTCTCTTTTGCCAATCTTTACCTATAATGTAACATATGGAAAGCCAAAGTATCAAATCAAACGACAAAAATTAACATTATAAACATAATATGCGATATAAACGAGACCAAAAATTGAATAAAATAGTGACTTTGTTGAAGAACTAGAAACGTTTGAGAGAGATGGGGTCATCTTCGAAAGGTGGAGCTCAACGTATTCCATAAACTTGTACATTGTCTGATTCGATGCTTGCAACGACCGGCCAACTCTTTAATTGCAGCCAAAACATCTGATTCCGCCATGAGAGAACGAGTAATAAAAGCACCAGTTGATAGAATGGACTACTTTGAGTGAGCCAAACTCCAGATAAGAATTAGAGAAAAGAGGGAAAAAAAAAAGATAATTCTCATTCATGCTTTTTCACAGATACAAGGACTCTGCTTATTTAGCTACAAAGCATAAGACTACCACTCACACCTGCCAATTACTAACAGAAAATGGGACCACACTAAGGAGCAGATTCTAGAGGATATCCATCTCATAATCAACGAAACAGCTTGGGAGTTTCCTACAACGAGATGATTGTTTCAGCTTATTTTATTAAGTTACTCGCAAGAGAACAAGTTCATCATAGATTAATAAGTTGACCCTAAGTCGTATTCTCAAGGAAGGCTAAGCAGGGCTTTATCTACGTTGCAAAACAGAAAGCAATTAAAAAGAAGGAGTTTTGATTTTTAACTAATCTAATTAATATATCTAGGAGAATGAAACTAAAGAATTTAAAATACGAATTACCTAGGCAAAAAACTAATAAAGTAATTAAATCATAAATCTAAGGATGAAGATTTATAGAAACTGAATTTAAACATGCCTTGAATTGATTAATTAACATAATTGAAATATTTGGATTAACGATTTGTGAATTAATCAAGAAAAGAACAAGAAGAAAAGAAATCATAAAGCAATGAAGAAAGCAGTGAAAGAACTCACGAATTGAAAAGGGAAATAATGCATTAAAGAACACCGAGTTTGAATCACGAACGAATCCACAACGAAATTGGAAAAACGATCAACGGAATGGAAAATCTAGACTAGTAGTGTATTCTCTTGTGGTCTAAACCCTAGAAAAATTGCTAAGAATTGCGAAGAAGAAGATCTAACAATCGCGCGTGAAGAGTTTAAATAGGAATAGAAACATCCTCCAAGGTAGCGACCGTTAGGGGGTAGCGTTCGCTACCCCCATGTTCTGTCCCGAAAAGCGATGAAGAGGAGTAGCGGGCGCTAGGGGGTAGCGCTCGCTACCCCAACGTTCTGCCCAAGTTGATCTTCCAAGGGGCCAGCGGGCGCTAGGGGTGTAGCGCTCGCTAGCCCCCCTCTCTGAATCTCCCAACTTCGCTGGGGGTAGTGAGCACTAGGGGGTAGCGGTCGCTACCCCCACGTTCTGCCTGGGTTCCCTAGTGATCACTAGGGGGTAGTGATCACTACCCCTGCGTTCTGTCTTCACTTCATATTTTTGTGCACTTCGGTCCCTATTTCTCGTTTCAATGCTTACAAACTTTCATTTTGTCTTGACTCCCGACCTACAATATGAAATATGGAACGAGAAGATAAACTAGAACCAAGAGTATGAGAAGTAATTAAAAATAAGATATTAAAGACCAAAAATACGCGAGAAACGAGATCGAAAATGGGTAAAATAATTATTTTTCCATAATTAACACTTCCTCGTTTTTGGGCTGGACATCTGCGTGCTCCTCTTGTTGGGCTCTTGTTTCACTTATTTGTTGGGCTTCATCACCTATTTGTTGGGTTTCTGTTGCCAAATGCTCAGTCGTAATACTTTCTGCACATAAACCAAAGATCCCTTACTAATTGAGTATTAACATCTTTATTGATTACATTTCAAACAATTCATTTGTACTTTAGATTTGAAATTGCCTTTATTTTTTTTTTAAATTTTTTAAAGTCCAGATTTAATTTAATTAATTTTTTTAATCTGAATATTTAATTTATTTATTTAATCTGAAAATTTAAAGCCATTTAATGTTTTAATCTAAACATTTAATTAAAACTGAATATTTAAAGTTAAAAGCTTAAATTAATCTGAATTTAATTAATAAACTGAAACATTAAATAAAATTTGAGAAAATGAAAATTTATTTAAACTTAAACAGTAAATGAAACACTTAAAAGCTTTAAAAAATAAGGTTGAATTGATTTGAAAAATGAGAGGTAAAACATTACTCCAAAGTGAAAATTTCACTTTCCCTCTCAAACAATTTTGGTACACAATTAGGCACAAGGACATATTCCCTCTAAAACCATTAACCACTAGTTGTGTTCTATAAATATACTAAACATTACAAATTCATTCAAAGTATTACAAAATCAGTCTCAATACACTACAAAAAATAGAAAAATGAGAGAGAAAGATTTGAGCCAAGAACAAAGAAATGAGATCATCAATTTCTTGCTCTATAACTCTAAAGATGGAAAGGTGATTCGAGGGAAGATGAAGACTGTCTGCTCACTTTTCAACGTATCGAAGCGAACCGTTACCCGTCTTTGGGCTGCTGCAGAGGAACAAAGGCAAATAGGTCAGATAATGTGTTCAAAATGCAAGAAAAGTTCAAAGAAGAAGGAAAAAAATTCAAATAGATTTGAATCTTATTGAAAGTTTGAATCTTTTCAAACAGAGCACAATAAGAAAGCTTGCAAATGAGATTCAAGTCAGTTAAAGCACGGTTGGAAGATGGATAAAAGGAGGACTGATCAAAGCCCATTCAAATGTTATCAAGTCAGACCTCACAGCTCCAAACAAGTTGTTAAGGCTGAGCTTCACTTTAGAAGCTCTACAGTTTGACAAAATCTTAAACATTCTGAAATTAAAGGATATGAGTAACACAATTCACATTAATGAGAAATGTTTCTACAGTTCCAAAGTAGCCCACATGTTCTACCTCACCCTAGGGGAGGCCAAACCACAAAGGACATGCAAAAATAAAAAGTTTATCACAAAAGTGATGTTTATGTGTGTTGTGTCAGGGCCATTATTTGATGCTAATGGTAATGTGTTGTTTGATGGTAAAATATGCATATTTCCTTTTGTTGAACAAGTGACAGCAAAAAGAAATTCAAACAATAGGCAGAAAGACACTTTAGAAACCAAGCCAATTCAATCCATCACCAAGGGTGTTATCAAAATATGTTTCATTAATGAGGTATAAAGCTTTTAGATTCTGTTTTTAGTGTATTTAAGTGTATGGCAGATTAGAGAATGACAGATTACATGTTGCATTTAAGTGTTTTCAAGTTGTATTAATTATATTTTCAGATTGCATTTAATGTTTTGTTTTGAGATTGCATTTAATGCATTTAATGTTGTGTTTTTATATTGTGTGAAGTGTGTTTTCAGATTGTATTAAGTGTATTTTCATAAAGCATTTAATGCATTTAATGTTGTGTTTTCAGATTATTCCCTCTATAAAACAAAAGTAGCCTAGAGATGCAAACAAGTTGATATTCATTCAACAAGATAATGCAAAGCTACACATTAAAGACACAGATAAAGACTTTAGAGCTACAACAAGTAGTGATGGGTTTTATATACGACTAGTGCATCAACCACCTAACTCACCCACACTAATGTGAATGACTTGGGATGGTTCAGAGCAATATAAAACATTCAAACTGAAACTGCCAGCTACAATGTTGATCAACTAGTGAATGCATTTATTAGTTCTTTTAACACACTGTCACATATCACACTTAATAAGGTTTTTTTTAATTTGAAAGGTTGCATGCTTGAAATTATGATGGTTAAGGGTTAGAATTGCTACAAGATGTCTCATATGAGAAAAGATGTTTTGATGAGGATTGATGCGTTGCCTAAGGACTTGGAAGTCACAATAGAACTAGCAGGGAATGCCTTACATGCAAGAGAATGGGAGATCTCTAAGTGTGAAACAGTTGGTGAATACACTAGGGATTACATTTAGCAACAATGTTTTGCAAATATGCAGTTTTTAGAGCCTTATGAGATTAAAGCTTAATGTTTTGCATGATTGAACATTTTTTATTGCCTTTATTATTGTGTGGTACAAAGAATTGACCTTCACATCACAACAAATAACCACAGCACACAGAATATTACCTCATCAAACAACCACAACACACAATCATCAAACTTATGTTTCAGTACAAAAAAATGAACATATTTCCTATCATCTCAGTATCCAACACCACCATCAACCACATTGTGCTTCAGTTCACCATATCATAGATATCACCATATCAAAAGATCACCATATCACATATATCACCACTATTACAGGGAATATATCAAAGATCACCATATCACAGATATCACCACTATCATAGTTAACATTCCTAATTACCTAACCAACTACCCAAACCCTAGCTTACTACCCCATTACTCGACACCTTATTATCTCTCTTCTACACTCTCTCGGCTGCTCTCTCGGTATTCTTCGAATATCGGATGACAATTTACCCGCGGGTATCCGACCATAATATGAGCGGGTTTGAGACGTATTTGATATCCACGGGTACGTTCGTGGGTATAATTCCATATTCATTTAGTTCGTGGATATGGGTATGGATTAGGGGTGTCACAGTACGGTATATCTTAATAAAATCGTCATACCTTATACCTTACATTTACTTTCGGTATGGAAAATTTCATACCGTTACCTTACCATACTTTTCGGTATACATTACTTTTGGTATGACATTATTACATATCTATACCTTACCTTATTTTCGGTATACCTTGCCTTATTTCGGTATATCTTTCTTTCACGGTATATCTTTCTCTCACGATATACTAAAACATAATGAATGACACATTAAATAACATTCAACATATAAAAAATACTAAGTGTTATTTTTATAATAATATAATTTTTAAGATTAACTACTAATATCAGATAATTAATTATTAAAATATTAACTAATTATATTATTATATAACTACTAGATTTAAATATATGAATCATAAACTTACAAATTTTATCATATATGCATGATATATTATAACAAATTAAGTATATTTTCATTAATTATATATTAATACAACTTATATTATATTTAAAATCAAATAGACGTAGTCATATGATTATATAAAATACTTATATTTTAAAAATGTACATTTGATTATAATTATCTTTATTTTATTATAATTAGTAATATAATTATTTAGATTGATATGCTAGTTTTAGAAGAAAAAATAGTATAATTATATTATAACTAACTGGTTATGTAAAAAAGAATATGTCTTGTTCAATCTTTTCAATTATCAAAAAACTCACATATTTTGTAATTTGTCACTAATATTTATTAACTATAATAGTATGTACATATAATTATATATATATATACAACGGTATATACTAATTTTTCCGATATATACTTCGATACGGTATATGACGGTATACCTCGGTATTTGGAAAACTTATACCTTTACTTTACCGAAAAGTTCGGTACGGTATCATACCTTACCAAAATTTCCGGTATACCTTATATTCGGTATTTTTTGGTACGGTAAGTACGGTATACTAATTTTTCGGTAAATTTTGACAGCCCTAATATGGATACCCACGAAATTACACATGAAATACTCGCTAAAATACCAGCAAAATATCCACCAAATAACTGCCAAATATCCATCTACCCATTTAATATTAATCATATTTTTATATTTTTCTTTAATAATGTATTATATTTAATATATCTTAAATTTAATTTATTTTTATATTTGAATTATATTTCGTGGGTGATGGATAATCCCGGTGGGCGGGTATCCGTCGGGTGGTGGGTACGGGTACCCATTGGGTGGCTGGTTAGTGGATACCCACCGGGTGGCGGGTTTGAGAGATTTTCATATCCGTGACGGGTGGCGGGTCGGGTGGCACGTACAATATTTTTTCGCATGTATGAGTATGGATAGTTAATATATGTATCCGCCACACCCGATTGTCATCCTTAAGGTTTAATGGGCTAACAATATCACTAAGTGGGCTAATTTTTTCTATTTTAGGAATTGGCCATATTTACTGGGACAACTAATTTTGGTAAAATGGGGAAGTATCTAAATTTCAATTTTTTATTCTCAAACGTATGTATATGTATATACTTGTTTCATCCATCAATCTTTTTACAAATTCAATATGGATTTTAACATAATATTTTAATTTGTATAGGGATCAAAATAATAAAAAGTATCCCTTCCGTCCTACTAAGTTTGACACATTCAAAAAATTGTTATCTCTTCAAAAAATTGTCAATCCTACTACATTTATCACTCTTACACTACTTTATACACTTTTCTTAACAATCGTGTCGAAAAAAAAATGTCATGTTTAATGAGATGGAGGGAGTAAATAATTTTTGTAGATGGATGAAGTACTTTTTCGAAAAGAATCAAACGTTTCTTATGTAATTGCATGAGTATGAATGGATAACTATATATATTTGTGTTTATCTATTGTGTTTATCTATACACTCTACATATTTGTGTTTATCTATATTTCAATTTGTGTTTACTTTTATCACACTTACACTACTTTATACACTCTACATATTTGTGTTTATCTACATTCTAATTAATAAATAATAAAATTTTCGTCATAGTATATCTTATGACTCGCGAGTTGTTGGATTCAATTTTACCTTATTTTGTGTCGCTACCTTATTCTCTTTTAGCTTTTGAAAAGTTAATTTTATAATGAAACCAATTGTAGATTTATTGTTTTCAGGTGTTGTTACATGATCTTATATACATATGGTTGATCACTCACGGAAGAAAACAAGTAAAGATTGAGTAGTTGAAGGGAGAAATATGAGTGTTCCAATTTTAGGGTTTTGGGGATTGAAAATGGGAGAAAAGTAACAGGAAGGGTATGTAATACCCGTCCTTCAAATGCTTTAGATCTTATTTGGCTAAGTTTATTTTAAGGAACTTATAAACTTTTACTATTGCAAGAGCTTATAAGTTGGAGTGCAGCTATTTTTTTTTAATAACTTATAAGCTACAAGAGCTTATTTTTCCAACTTATAAGCTCATAAAGAGTTTAATTTGTCAAACACATTGAATGAGCTTATAAGCTAGTATTAAACAACTTATAAGCTCTAAGTCAAACATCCCCTAAATCTTGAAGATTGGAATGGGAATTATATGTATACATGAGACTTGTGGCCAATTATTATTTGATATTTCTACATATTTGAGTATGTGACTGTGATGCATCATGACCTTCACAAGCATCAACAACTAAAATTGCTCCCTCAACCATGCCTACAGCTCGCTTAACCTTTCAAAAGAAAATAAAAAAATTAATTCAAAAATACTTCTAAAACCTGCAACCTGAACATTGACAATTTTATATATTTAGACATGACTTGATGTATGAGTTCTACAAGGAATATTGTTTTGGAAATGCCAGACACAGTTCGACTCAATGATAAAGATCTAGAAATTAATACTTTTTTTTTAAAAAATGCCTCCAACACTTCAAAGATTTCAATACCTTAGATTCCAAATTTCTATAAGAAATAAAGAATAAGCCCATGATGAGCTGATTCTCAAACATAATGTTGGTAAAGTAGAAAATAAACAATTAGCACCGAGCTAACTAAAATAATCTCCAAAAATTTTGTTTCATGCTTATTATGCCTATTGAGAGTACAATTTTTAGTCTAATCTCCCTATTACCAACACATAGTACATGATACAAATTGGAGCTGTTGAGTTTGACTTCACCCCCAAAATCTGCATGTCCGGGTGTGTGAATCATATTCAGCTCATTCCCTTCCCACGAAATAGATGTTACCTGCAAGTTATGATGAGAATTGTAAATTAGGATGCTTCAAATCATACAGCAAAGAAGTTACTAAATTATTTCAAGATATACTACCAGAATTTCAGTCATTTATGTCCTGAGAATGACACAAGCGCCAGTAGTAAGTCCAGCCTTTTTTCATCATTGCCAACGGAAATCTCATTTTCTTTAATCTAATGCTAAGTATGTTCCCTCTCTTTTTGCCTACTACATTATTCTCCAATGACAAAGTAACTCATCCACGATTATAGCATCGAGTACCATTGGCTCAGAAATAATACCTCAGACGATGTTTCATCAATCTACTACCAACCATATAGTAGCAGCCGTAAGTCCGGCCTTTTTTGCATCATTGCCAAAGGAGATCTCATTTCTATATCCAAAGTCATTACACTAAAATCTTTCACTCAGGAAAATGAATTGTGAAATCGCTCGGTGTTCAAGCTATTACGCTATTTTTCAGTGAGCTTACACATCATTACTATTACATCAATCGCATGCGTATTCATTCAATCAAAACCATCATCAAAGTAAATAATAACCAATCCAATCCGGAAATAACAAAAAAAATACAATCTCTTTATTAAGGGAAAAAGGACCTTGGAGGATATGGTTACGCCGCGCTCGCTCTCTAGGCTGATCGAATCGAGAGCTTGCTCGTGCGGCATATCCGCACCGCACTGACGGAGGAACCGATCCATGAGCGTGGTCTTCCCGTGGTCGAAGTGTGCTATCACAGAGACATTGCGGAGGCGGCTGGGGTCCACGACGGTCCCGGGAGCGCTGGCGGCCGACGACAACGTGGCAGCGGCGGTTGAAGATGAAAACGATCTAGCGAAGTCCGTGGTGCGTGAGAATACATAGGGATTCGGGAATTGGCAGTGCGAGGGGTGGAAGAGGAGGAAGATAAGGATTTCTGGCGGCGGAGTAAAGAGAGCGGAGAAGAGGACCCACCATTTCTAGCTGAAGTGAAATGTGAAATGGCTGCTTCTCTCGAGTGAGGTGAAAGCTATTTGTAGGGTTTTAGATAATTTTCTCCATATTCATTTTCTTTGATTTTCATTTGCCTTTCTAGGCTATTCAGGCAGGGTTTATTGCATAGTCCAACATAAAAACACATTGAGATTATAATTTAATAGATTAAGAAATAAAAAAAATCATGAATATTGGAAGAAATATTTTTTTATTTTTTATTTATTAAAATAAGTATTTAAGTTTTACGTTTATATTTAATATATTAAATAAGGTTAACAAAGTTCAAGAGACCACTCTTGATTTGTGAAAGGCAAAAAGTTGTTTTGAAAAAAAGAAAAAATTATAAATACATTTTTAGATGGCTTATTGTGAACCGTTATTTCAATGTATGTGTTTTATGTTGGAAAATATCAAGAGTTTCTGTGTTTAATTTTTCATTTTATGAAAGTGGAGTACTAGTTTTCAATTAACTAATTCTTCTTCTTCTTTTGTTTGTTAAGTTTCGTTTTACAAATTTAAACTCCTTCCGTTCTTCGGTCGTCATAATTCAGCATGCATGTCTTCCCTTTGTTTTTCAGATTCTGGATGAGTATGTTAATTAGGAGAATAATCAGATTCATAAGTGCATCAATCCACCACAGAAATCCCATTTCCTAGAAATTTATAGTTTTTATTTGTGTCATTGACTCATTGTCTGCATTTATAATTTTACTTTATTTTATTTTATTTTATAAATTGATTACATTAAATAAAATTATAAAATTTACTCTTATAATCTTAAAAATATAAATAATAAAAAAATAGTTGAAAAAATTATAATCCTAAATCAAAACAAATCAACAATAACATTTATGAACAAAATTAATATTTGAATGATCATTTATATATATAATCATACTATATATTATTATAACTGAACTTTAATAATCATTTTGATTGGGCATTTTGTTCTCAAGGGGAAAATGCACAAAAGTACATCGTGCTTTCAAAAATATGCACCAACATCTCTGTGTTTATTAAATTGTATGAGATATTCATGTGTTATTAAAAAAAATTTACAGTTGTTCATCTATCTAACACTGTTAACAACACCGTTAAAATATGGATAACATTACTCATTTACCCTTTGTAACAGCCCGAATCCAGTAAATTATTTACGATTTTATATGAATTTTACTTATGATATTTAATTATTTTATGTCGAGTTTATTTTTATTTTAGTTGAAGTCGCGCCCGTAGTTTAAGATATATGAATAAAATTTAGTTAAGAACTCTAGTATTAATCTCATATGAAATTTAAAAATTTATTTTACACAATATTTATTTAATTAGGTATTTCAATATCTATATTATTAGACTTACATTATATAGTTGAATAGGATGAAATTTGTAGTTATCCAAATCTTCAATTCGTAGTTATCCAAATTCGTAGTTATCCAGATCTTCAATTCATAGTTATCCAAATCTTCAATTCGTAGTTATCCAAATCAGATCGCCTCTCTTCTCTTCAACATTTCTTAACTCATATATATATAACTTATATAGAATTTCAACTTCTCATATTTCAAATTTAGTCCTACAAGAAAACATCTTGCTTGTTTCTTTCAAAAGACAACCATTTCAGAAACCAAACAAAGAAAGCCCATCCCAATACTTGATTCACAGTGAGGCGCGACTAAGACGGTGTTAAGATTTTAAATTGTTCGACTTTCAATTCAAGTTCAAGGTTAAGGTGTGGTGATCTAACTCAGTTATGCAGTTGATTATTGTTGTCCATTTTAATATTACGTGTTTAGCCGTATGTGTGATTATGAAATCAGTTGGTGATGAGTAAGAGTTGTTTTACTACTACCTCATTTTACTCTCACTTCAGTTATTGCGCAATATTTATGTTATGTCGTCAGGATCCCGTAAATAGGGTTCAGGACGTCACAGTCCTTGATTATTCACAGTGCGAATCAGTTATGCTATGTCATGGTACCGTATGTGCTTACCGTTTTATTAACTTGGACAATGTTAGCATATGATCCCACACTGAGTATACTTTTTGTATGCTCATACCCCACTTTAAACATTTTCAGGTACTTGAGTTAGGAGGTGCGTGGCGTGTCGAATGACGTACCAGTTATTGTACATTATGTTTCCGCATGCATACTAAGTACTTATTCTGGAAATGTTTTAAAATGTTGACTTATAGTTTTTGGTCGGATTATATATTACGACATCTGCATCATGAAATATTGTTATCATGATATGTATGTATATTGAAAGTTTTGCTATGTTGGTTTGGTTCAAATGTTTTCCTGTTAGGTTGTAAATGTTATAAAGAAAATTATTATATAGTTTACCGCATTCAAAGGTTTTGACAAAAGATCTAGTTTATTCAATTATTATTGGAGTTAGGGTGTTAAACCCTTCTTATATGATTCTTTACATTGAACAATGTATTTTCAAATTAGTGATTTCTTAATTCTCCTTTGTAGGATTTTTGGGTTCTTAACATTAAAATTACATTTATTTTCTCATGGAATTAAATTATAATAATTTTTTTTTGTTTGATTGAATCTCAAGCGATACTAAAACTTTATTACCAGAGTGATTTTAGTTGGTTTTTTATCTTTTGAAAACTAGTGGAAAATCTCATTATGTCAATTCATATTCACGATATTAAAAATTAAAATGCTCATGAATTATTAAAATTTTATTTTAGTTAAATTATCAATATTTTTTTCATGGTAAAAGAATCGTTCTCATTTTTTGAGCGAGTGATATATTTTTTTTCCAAACTCCAATAAACAATTGCGTAGTAGGATTGTACACGAATCAAATAATTTTGGTTTGATTCAAAATTTGAAAATTCAAATTCAAATTTAAAGATTCGAAAACAAGTACAAGTTATTTTTTAGATTCAATTATTATTTACATAAAAATTGAATATTATGATATTTGAACTGATATTTATGATTATAGGTGTATATACATAACATATTATATATTTATACGATGTTTATATACATAAATATATAATTCTTTCACCTATTTTTTATATCAAAAATATTTTATAAATTATTTTTCACTCTTTTATAAGTTTAAAATTTTGAATCAAATTGAATTTTGAATTTAAAATTTAGAATATTATTTAATAAAAAAAAATTGAATCGAAATATCTGAATATTCACATCGTATCAAATACATCACTCTGTACTCGTCAAAGAGAAGCGTATTCCATTTTGGGATGTCCTCTCCAAAGGCATTTCCCAAAATGAAAATAATAAAGGGTGTTTAAACACTAATTGCACCATTATTTTTTTTCCTTTATGTTACTACAACACTTTAAACTTAAGTAAAGATTCCTTAATTTGCGTGCAGAAAAGATATACCTCTCTTTGGAGAAGACGGAGTGGTAATTATTTAATATACAAATACGAATTGAATATTGTGTTATTCATTTTGATTCGATTCATGTACAACTCTATTGTGTGTTCTATTTTTTCAATTCACAGTGAATAAAAAAATAAAAGAAGCAACATTAACTTAATTTGTATGGTTATATTATAATTAATTTAACAAAATGAACACAATGATGACAAATAATGTTTTTATGTGTTTGTGGTTTGGATGAAGGGTATTTACGCCAATACAGATTTATTAAAACAATGAAGAAATATATAATTCACATCTTCTGGTAATGTTAACGAGTTGAGTTTTCTATGCAAATTTTTTAATAACATAAAAATATCTCATGCTGATTAATAAACACAAGGATATTTGGCGCATATTTTTTGAAAACTTGTTTTATGCATTTTTCGAATATATTTTATTTTTAATTTTAGTTTTAGCGTATACATCTTTAATATAGAAAGTAAAAAATTATATTAAAAAAATTGCTTGTGTAAAAATAACATTAAAAAACTGAACAGAATAAAAAAAGAAAATTAATAAAATGAAAAATGTTACCATGTCCACAGCTCTCTCCCCAAAATCACACTACACAAAGAAGCATTCTTCAGAAAAACAATTGTAATCAAATCCAAAGATATTTCGCTTGAAAATGAACACAGCTCTGCCGCAGAGACCACTGCTGTGCCAGTTGCCGGTGAATTTCTGCTCGGATTATGAAAATGCGATGCTGAAATGCTATACTCGCAGCAAAAGAGCTTCTTTCGCCTGTCGCTGCATAAAAAGTGACAATCAACCACAACCCCATCAGGTAATTAGTGTCCCAGTTTTTTATTTTCACTTATTCACTGGTGAGTAAGTGACGATTAATTTGTGCTGCTGGAATTTGGTTGGCTGTGGCTGACAGAGTTCATAGGAAATGTTCCCGTTTCTGCCCTTTTATTGGTGTAGTTGAATGAGATTTGTACACTTGATCTTGATGTTTATTTTCTGTACCAAGTTGTTAATATTCATCGTTTGACATTAGAATGTTGAAGCACTAAGGTAATAGATAGAAAGTACAGGAGAACAGAAAGCTTGAATGTAAATCACATGAAACGCAAAAGTTATTTTTTTTTCTTTTTCCTTTTAATTTGACATTAGTTGAAGTAAATTGCTTGAGACTACGCCATTTTCGATGCAGGCTTCTCTATTATGGCTTCTACTGAGAAAGTAATAGAGCAATAGCATATGGAAATGCTAACTAGTAAGATGCATAAATTTGCTGACCTGCTTATACAGTGGGGAAAAGACAGAACAAGAGAAGTGATAGGATATGTAGAATGAAGCCTATGTGTCTGAAATAAAATTTTATTTCGCTGCGTTGGCTTCAATATTTTGAAAATTATGATTTATTACTTTCTCATAACAGGGTTTCTCAGTTCTCACTGCAGATGCTCAACCTCAACATGATATTGGAAATATAGGGAGCGCTATGGGTTTTTATGTGTTTAGCATTCACGTTCCGTTGAGCTTTGGTGGTCTTTCTGCTGCTGCCAAGATACTGCACCAACCTATCCTCGACCCGCAGATGGAGGTAAGTTTTACCTATTGTAATGCTGAAAGTTGACAAATGGAATGCACTTTGTTACAGATAATCAACTGTCGAAATGAAATGTTTTTCATGTTCTTTTGTATAAATTGTAGTATTGCTTAATGGTTGGAGAATGCAGGTGTTTCATTTGAATTCTTCAAAGCGTACTCTTATTGAAACTACCGCTTCATTTACATCTCACCATGCAAATACTGTCTTACCAAAAAGAATGTTGCTTATCTTAACCACTCCCGTACTTTGAGACTTCAATCCTTTTTTAGGATGAATAAGGGAATGGAATGACAAACTTGGATTAGCATACAGTATTAAATTCGAAATTAAATTTCATCCGAGTAGAAAATGAACTTCTTTCGTCATTTGGAATGTGATGGCAAGGATGTGTCTTATCCAAACCGTAAGATTTTAACGATAGGTTGTCTGATTCTCTGCAGCACAGGCAATCTTAATACTTGCTATTCAAACCTTGGAGCTTAGCATTGTTCTGCTGCTCCTAAACTGCCCTGGTAAGCCTCAATATGATCTTGAAGATTTCTTTAAGGCCAACAAAACTTCAAAAGGAAGAAGCTGGCTGCTGGCATCATTGCTAGGGTTTGGAGTCCTCCTTTCATTGGTTCTTATTACTTCATATTTTGCTGACAGATTGATGGGTCCCAAGGTACACTTAATAGTACTTAAAGTTTTATAAAGTATGCCGGTGCATGTTAGATGAAACAAAAGAGAGGATCGGTTGACACATCTAATGCAGTAATGTAATAAGACATGAACCACAAACTTTGATTTTTTCCCCAATTCCCCTTCTACCAAGAACAGAAGTATAAGAATTGATACAAGAACAAAACCAATATATTTAAATTGTATGATTAATTGTTGAATTCATTTTGTTCGAAGAGGTCTCTGTGGATTTGGGCTATCTATAAGTTATTTCTAATAAAAACCAATATATTTTACTCATACTTCATTATCATCGAGCATCTCTTTTAACTTGTCAATATAGCACCACTAATCCTAATTACTACATAAAATGATCAAGTGTAGCTAAAAAGTTCATATACTGTGTAGGTGATGGAACTGAGATAGGTTGACTTTATGTATTTTGATCTCTGCCTCTATTTAAAATTTACTACTTTCTTTTTTGTTTGATGATGATTTCTATCAACTTCCATTTTATCTCCCATCATCCAGAATTTTATTCAACTATAGATGATGATCAAAAGATTTTCTTGACATTACAGGATGTGAACAATCCCTTTCTCAAGGAAATACTTTCCAGCGGCTCGACATCTATAATTGCATCAGTTCTTGTCTACTGTGTTGTCACACCGTTGCTGGAAGAAGTCGTCTACAGAGGTTTTCTCATAACATCTCTCGCCTCCATGATGAACTGGCAAGTAGCAGTTACTATCAGTTCTATCGTTTTTAGTGCGTCTCACTTCTCCGGTGAGAATTTCCTCCAACTTCTCGTCATTGGATCTGTACTTGGATGCTCGTATTGCTGGACGGGTAACTTGGGTGCACCGATATCCATACATGCACTGTACAATGCCCTCATCTTGTATTTGACATTTAAATAGTAAATGATGTTTGTAACCTCACATCCATCTGTGTTGCAAAGAAATCTAATTCTTTTTCACTATGGCTTCAATTAGAAACGCTTATCTATTGTGAAAAACTCCTCACGCCTGCTGGTTTAATCCTGCAATCTATTGTATTACTTGTTAATAAATAATACTCCATCCTTCCTATTATTCTTGGCCACGTTTAACTGAAATTGTGAGTGCTTTATTGATTATTGGGACCAAGAATAGTGAGACTGAGAGAGTAATAACTTAAAATTTTCAGACCAATCCTTATAGCCCTTTCATATTTGCAGGCAGGAAACATAAATCCATAGTAGTAGCCTAAGAATTGGGGACTTAAGGTGAAGAGCTACACTTATTACCGAACCTAGTTCAAAATTTTAAATCATTTTTTTTAACTATTATACTATTCTGTAATGAATGAATCAACACATATTATCTTTGCAGCAAATGCAGCAATGCATGTTTGTGCTGGCTACATGTAAAGGTGAGTAAAACCCAAACCAAAAACCAATCAAAATAAACCAATCTAATTTGGCTTGGTTTGGTGGAAATTTAATCTAGTAATTTTGATGTAGTTTGGTTTCAAATCAAAATAAACCAATGTATTTATAAGTTAAATAGTTAGTGATGTTGCATTTATTATATTTTAAATTTATTAATTTTTTATACGATATTTGTTTAGTATCTATTAGTATGTGAAATTATATTAATATTGTAAAAAATTTGAAGTTTGTTTTCTTAAAAAGTAAGAGACCTAGTAATCACTTGTGAATAATATAATAAAGAATTTTGATGTAAATTTATACTGACTCTTGCTCACGAAAGATATATACGGACTTAATTTAATAATAAGAGTAACACACTCAACCGTCTAACTCTTGAAACATTATCTTTTCAACATGCTATCATTTTTAGAATATGTATTACGATTCATTCAATCAACTTTTCTTTATTGATCAATGAGCCGATAATGTTATATCAAATATAATAGTACATAGAGGTGTCCACGGTTTTATTCCGGTTCAAATCAAAATTGAAACTAGTGGTTTCACAATTACAATAATCGAAAACGAAACCAAACCATTTAAGAGAGTAAACGATTACGGTTCAAATCGTGTAGAAGCAAAGTAATTTAGTTTAATTTTGTTTAGTGTGTTTGCACACTTCTAACTCAGGTAAAAATCATGTAGAAGCAAAGTAAATTGCAAAAATATTACTCCATCCGTCCCACGAAAGTAGTTTCCCTTCTTTTTTACACGCAAATCATTATGTTACTTTATTCTCTTTTACTTTATTAGATTTACCTTAATATCTCTTGCCTTTTAGTTATAAAATTTGCCAAAAAGGAAAATAAGACTACTTTCGTAAGACGTCCCAATCGGGAAAGAGAGACTACATTGGTGGGACGGAGGGAGTATTACTTTTTGCATCACCAATTGTCATGCATTCACATCATCACTTTAGTAAATACTCCTTCCGTCCCCAATTAAGTGTCCCGAGCCGTCAAAACGCACGTACCAATACAATAACTCCATTTTCACTCTTTACCCCTAACCATTGTATATAAAAACATAAAAGTAAAAATACGTCAATGATGAAATGGATAAAACTGAAACTTTGATGTTATTTTTATCTTGATTTTTGAAATAATACACTTATTGAGGGACAAAAAAATTTCTTAAGGAGACACTTATTTGGGAATGGAGGGAAACAAACTTAGAATAGACCGATGCATGCGTTGTAAGGGAGAGCTTATGAGCCAATTTCGCCTGCGAGAGACTGGGTTCGGGCAAGCGAGCTTGCATGGGAGCCCGCGCTGTGGACAGGTGACTCACTGCCCAGGCTCCCGACCCATTTTTCTTTTTTAATATTTTTTAATTTTATTTATCTCAAATTTCATCAATAAATACCATTTTAATTTAACTATTTCAGACCTCTTTTCTACTTCTTTTAAAAAAAAAAATTGGATTACATTAAATTAATTATACAGCCGCGTCACGAAGGACTTGAACCCGAGATATATAGTCTTGGACATTAATATCACTACCATTAGGCTAACACATACACGCTATCTTTTCTACTTCTTTAATCCTCCTATCATTTCTCTTCAATATTTTCAATTTCTCTCTTTATATTTTGATAATATGAAGGATGAATTTCTTGCCCATTTAGAAAAAAATCGGAGTCAATGTCTAAGCTCCGGTGAATTGTTATAAGGCTTTGCAAGTTTAGCAAACCAAAACTCGAGCTTTTCACCTTCTGAATTCAACACTCTTTAATTTTCTCAACCTCTATTTCCCGGCCAATATTTTTATTCCCAATTTTATTCACTATCTTCTTGTGCACTCGAAGAAACCAACAATTCATTCGACGAAACTTCAGGCTCGAATGAAAGGCACATTCAAAATAACTCCCTAACATCTCAAGATGTATATGATGATGGTGGTGAAAATAAAAGGCAAATGAGGGAAGTAAATTTTAATTAATGTAATTTTAATATAATTTTTTAATGCAATTTTTAAATCTTAATAAAACAATTTTTAATTAATGTTAATTTAATTTAATTTAAATATTATTTAGATTTTATTATAATATTAAAACAAAAATGAAAATTTTGAAATCAAATACGAGACCCTAAACCCAGAGCTTCACATTGTCGAATATTTTACAAAACTTCAAATAATCATTCCCGTCATATATATCTTAATTATCATCTCAAGCATGATAAAAAATAGAATAATAACAGAACTCAGATAGCAACTCAGATGATTAAATTAACATAATAATACGTCATCGAACTCCGACAGCAAATTAAAAACAGAAGGCGCAATCACATTTTAATCTGATTCAATCGAATTCAGGATTCATCAAAATCACACAAATTCAAATACACTTATTCATATTTATGAATCTTTCTCTCATAAGAATTTCCATGGTAATTGCATTCGAATTATAAAATTCATAAAATTAGTACTTTGCAGGAAATACACACCGTACTCAGTTTGTTTCTTAGCTCCGTTGAATTTTCCAATGAATCAGCTTCCTCATAATCAAATAGCTGGTTGATTTTATGCTTTTAGCATTTTGTTTTACTTCATCTGCTAATTTAATAGCTGCATCCCTGCCCAAAAAAAAAGAAGAAAACAAGCAGCATAAAAGTGCAAAAAAATCTTCAAAAGACAGCAAAAGAGGATACGAAACAATGTGAATGGTTGTTCAATACGAATCTAGCAATACTTATTCAACTATACAGATGCAGATATGCGGAAAAGTACTAACAATACAGTGGTTGTAAATGCAAGCGAGTTTGCAATACAGCAAGCTACCAAAGTTTGACTGAAACTGTTATAGGTTCTCTAAATTATATACTCTGTACTTTCTTGAAAATATGGTCTTTTCAAGTTTATGTGAGAAGGTGAAACCTTCAAAGACACTGGCTGGATTTTGATAAAATAATTCTCTCCAAACTCGACCAGGCAAAACTGAAGAAACCCAATACTATTTTGTACCTCAACTTTCTAATAATTTCATCAAATTCACCATAAATACAATGCCGTTGAAAGCCAATAAACAAAGAGGGAAATAGTATTTCCTTGAATCACTCAGTATAAAAAAAAAACTACTAAATATTAACAACATATTGTCATAAAGTATGCTTCTATGCATGTGAACAAACTGTACCACAAAAATGACATTTTAAGAAGACAACTACAGTTCGTGAGGAAAAGAAGAGTAAGCTACCGAAGACGTTCCCAATTAGATAGGATTTTCTATTTCAAAAAAAATCCATATTCTGTGTATAAATAATCTCTCAGTGCAATAGCATGATGAGAATTCCAGATATATATGAATAAAATATCACAATAAAAATTAATAAATTGCCTTAATTGTTCCACAACATCGATACACTTACCAATATGATATACATATATACATTATGATTTAGATTAAAGAAATACTCAGATAAATCAGGCACAAACATTAGCAGACAAAAAGGCAATTGGGAATCAATGAAACAAAACACCCAACTATTCATAATAATCTCAGGTAGAAATAGCGTAAAAAGATGTTAAGAAATCATTATTAATATGTAGTAGTAAGCAAAACAGTGAACAATAATCAACGTGTGATTAAGTTGAGTGATTCCCGAAATCGACACACGACCCAAGCAATTTACAAATATCAATTCGTGTTGATAGGCGGACTCCATAAGAGCCCTTGTAGAGACGGTTATCGCTAGGTGCGAACGAAGCAAAGTGATTTCCAAAAAACAAATAATCAAACCCATTGTAATTATCTATGCAAAATACTGAACTAAGGAAAGGACAAAAAGGGAGAAAATGCAAAAGATGCTTGATGGTTGGTGGACGGACTAAAATGATAAAGTGAAAAACACTTAATATTTATAACAAAAATAACAATTGGATCCCAAAAATGGAAGCCCCCATTGGATGATGCTCTTACTCTTACTGTTACGGGCCTTACGGGTCCTTTCCTCTTTGGATCAAGCAGAAACCTCGGAAGCTCCCCTGTGCAAAAACAGAATGATGACAGAGGTGTGCTTTATTTGTGTAACACTGGATTGCATGTTCAAGAAGCTAAGTTTTGTTCTTGGATACTTTTACAGCATGATGATATGATATGTTTCCACACTATTCTTGATTTTTAATCTTTTGTTGAACCATGTTCGCCGGCTCATCAATCACATCAAGATGGGTGGGTCCGGAAGATTCCACCAGGCCAACATAAACAGAGTTATATCCACTAGATGGGCCTACATTATAAACGACTACCACATTGGTGACTTTGTTGAAAGTTATGCAAATAGAATAAATTAGTTTAAGAAATAAAATAAATAGTAAAGTCATGGAATATCATGATTTAGGTTGGCCGACCATCTCAAATTATGACTTTTTGTTTCTTCTAGTGTGTCATGTAGTGAAAAAATAATAATTTAATTAAAATTTGGATTAAGAAAAAAGTCACAATTGAGATTAGTTTAAACAGTCGATATCACACTTGGTTGAAAGCGTCACGAGGGTATAATCTTTTCAATGGAATAAAGAATCTCTTTATCCTATTTGTGGGTTTGAAATTTAAATTTGTGAAAATAAATTTGACACATGTTACTACATGAATGAATAAAGGTTGCAAAGCTGTTGTGTGATAATACGAGTCGCTCTTTTCAAATAAGTACTTGTGGAAGTCTTTCAAAAGTAGAAAATGACATAATCAAACAAAGTTTAAAATTTTGAAATGTCCAGCCTAAGAATAAAGGTGACAACTGTCCATTGAGAAATAAGCGACATCTCATTCTCATCCGAACCGCGCAATCAGTGAAGAGCTGTACTGTCCACCGTTGGATCTTCGCCACGTCTGCATCTGTGCTGGATCCCATATGCTAAACCTTTATAAAAAAGAAAGCCTCCCCATTCGAACAAACACCAAACAGTCTGATACTGCACAAATTATAACACAAATTATTTGGTTTAGAGAGACAAATGGGGAGGTTTGAGAGTCAGGTGAAGGCGAGAGCTTATGAGCTTAAAGCCCTATTCAAGAAGAGTTGCAGATATGTTGAGCATTCTTGCAAGAAAGGATGGTTCAAGCTCAAACACATTAGGAAATAACTTCTTCTTCCTTCTTTTTTTTAAAAAAAAATTATACAATTTGAATGTAATAGCTTGGGTCTTGTTTGTGCCTGTGTCTCTGCTTTTTTTTTTTAATCAAAATTCAGCTTATAGCTATTTTTTGAACAAGTTTATTTTTTCGATCCTTTTGTTGTTCTCCTCTCGAGGGACTTGTGTTCTTTGTGTATAATTCTGTTGTACTTAATTTTAGTTTATGTGATCGTGGTATTATTTTTTATAAGGATGTTGATCCTATGATCCTATCATTTCAATCTTATGTTTTATTTAAATAAATGATGTATTAACAAATCGTTGTCTTGTCTAATCGAGATAGTTATCCAAATTACTGTAATCATGTGTATTTATATTTTTATGTTATTTACTTTGGTATAAAACATATGTTACGTAAATATTACAATGAAATAGGAAGATCATCTATACTTTAAGGGTTAATTTTTTAAAACCATTACCCCTTACCAGGGATGGCAACGGGGCGGGTGTAGGGTGGGTTATGCTTTCTCGCCCTCATAGTCGTTTCATGATTTCATCCTCATACCCGTTCCGTTATCTGTTTAAATCGGGACGGGGTCGGGACGGGTATTACCCGATGAGGAAGGGGTCTCCATCGGTACGAGTTAAGCAATAAAATTTTCAAACGCACAAGCATATTAAAAATTATTATATCAAATCTAAAACTTATAGAAACCTTAAAATATACTCTTTCAATCTCAAGTTTGACACAATTCCCTTATTTGAACATCCTACTAAATTTGGCACATTCCTAAAATAGTAAAATTTATTCCTATATAATAGTAAGCTACAAGTTCACTATATAATAGATTATAATTTTCAAATATAATTAATACAAAATTTACACTACCTTAGCTAAACTTTTAAATGAGATTATAAAAAAAATAAATGAATAATATTATTGAGACGGGTACCTATAAATCCGTATCCAACCCGAACCCAAAACAAGTATAAACTTTAAAACTCATATCCACCTCCGACCCTAAATTATGCACCCGTAACCGTCTAATTAGGATTGGGTTCACGGTTAATTATAATAATACTATGATCCCCACAAAAAATTCAATTTCACATGTAATTAAAAAATTATTTGCGCGCACATGAGAACTCATCTAAGTTTGAAATAATATACTATTTCATTGAATAAAAAACTGTTCCTTTAAATTTATTAGGCATTCAATTTTTTGGTTTCTGTGATTTTGAAATTTAGAGATTGCTAAAAAATTGGGCTTCAAAATTTGGGAGCCGAACTTTGGACTTTCCTGGTTTCGATCCAATCATCCGAGTCCCGATATTGTTCATGACTTCAAGTTTCGAATTTATATTATAATGCATTATATCACCCCGGTTTTGGATTTCGTATGAATACAAAATTTTGGTATATGGTTTCCTGATATTTGAGTACACTAAACAAAATATTAGTGCTACTGCTGCATATGTCATCTTGCTGATCTTTCATCCCTCTCTTCAATAAAATAATATTTTAGAATTCATTTTTACACAAGCACAATCTTACATACATTATATTAATTATTATTTTATTTCGTATAAATTTGTCATTTTATCTTAAATGGAAATCACATTAGATGTCGTCAAGCCCAAAATATATAAAAAATGTTGGGTAATATACGAAGAATACCCCTTTTTGTAACTTAAAATTAAAAGTGTCATATCTTGTAAAACTACATGAAAAGTGCCCAAATTATGTGTTTTTGACCATTATACCCTTTCTTAACATAATTTCTCCATTATCAATATAGTTAAAACTAATTAATACTTCAAAATAGAATAAATCATGCATTTTTATCAGGCCCATCACACTTCCGTATAAATTTAATATTAATACTAACTATTCATACCTTCTTTGACCAATAAGCTGCCGGGTCGTATCTACCGGAAGTTTTAGGGACCTCGTCCAACCACCAGGAGCACCTTATGGATTCCAAACGCAGATTCCTTCAACATCTCACAGCACAGCCCTCGTTCGTTTCCTACTCGGGGCGTATAAGTATTTTTGTTGGTAAAAATAAAGAAAATATATATCTAGAAGAGGATGAACAAAAGCCCAAATCTTATTAAAGAATTATAAATATATATTACATACTAATTTAATCTCCTTTAGGGAGGAGACTAACTTGTTTAGCTACCTATGGTAGCGGAAAGAAAAACTCGCATAAACTCTATAGGAATACAATGTTTATTGCTGGAGAGAAGTAATGAAATTTTCGATGATCTTCACTCTCTCCAATTGCTTGTTTATATAGGAAGCTGGAAGCCTCCTATTCTCCTCCATTATTGCCTCGGATGCTTTATCCTTGTATGATGCTTCTTCACGTGAAGCTAGGTCCGGATAAGGCTGTCGACACAAACATTTCTTAGTGGTTGGACCCCTTCTTTGAATTAGTGATCCATCCTTTAACTTTATTCCACCGACGATTCTTTTCTGGGTGGAATGTCTCTTTCTCTCACCCACCGCTGTCGTTTTCTTTTTGGTGGGTGCCTTTCTTTTACATGCTCTCCTTATTTGAAAGCATCTTCTCTATTATCCTCACATGGTTCTTTTAATTTTGTCGGCCATGTTCCTTTTTTGGAGGGGCCCTTGTAGCTCGACCTTTCTGGGAAGGATTCATCTCCCCATACTCCTTGGCTCGAAATTTCTTCTTGTCTTGTTTAGGCAAGAAGTCTTTCCCGAACTCTGGTTCACGCTGTACTGAACAATCCGAACAAATCCGAGATTCCCAATGGCCAACATGAGCCATGTTGCAAAACTTACGATCGGTTTCTTTACTCATCGCCATCTTGTTTTCCCACAGAAGAGTCATTTTTCTTTCGAAAGCCTCTTCTGCAAACTTGGTTGATTTTCCTGTCATAGTGTTTAACAGGAATGTTCCATTTGCTGAGTTCTGGAAGAACTTAAATGGAAACTTGACTTTGTCCATCTCTGTGAGACAGACCCACAATCCCCATACTCGCCTAGTTGTGATTTGATCCTCAGAAATAGCGGCGATCATAGGTACCTCGTTGGGTGGCGTCTTAACTTGGTTGAAGACATCCATCCTTGGTCGTCTAAGCCTTATATAATGAAAGGCCTCATGACTCCCTTTCTCTGCTGGTTCTGGAGCTGCACTAATGAAATATAGCTCCAAAGTATCACCTCGGCAAAGTGATTCATTATTTGCCCAGGTTTCGTGCACTGCTTCCTGGATCCATCGAGGCAGACTTGAGATTTTTGGAAACGATGGAGACATAGTATAAATCGAGGCAAGTGCCCCAAATTCATACCATTGCTTAACATCCTAGGGTTTGGAACCTGACATCATCCACACCCTTGGATATTTTCCTGAGACATCAACCCTACTAGTATTAGGATTGATATCCATTCTCGTGAGTAGTTTCTCCCATTTCACCTGGTAGGCCTGTTCAAAAGAGGAGAAGATAATCTTGTTAATATTATTCTCAGATTTGCCTGTCAATGGCCTGAGACTAATCTCTCCCTCTTTTTCCCCAGAGGTGGAGGGTTGACATGATGGTTCAGACGGTGAAGCCTTTGCATCATCTTTTCCTTGGGCCAGTGGTTCAGACTCCACTGACTTAGGACTCGCTCGAGGGGTATTTGAATTCCCTTCTACCGATTTAGGTGGCGGAACACGAAACTCTGCTATCTCCAGAGGTTTTCTGGAAGCCCGCATGATTGACTTTTCCAATGCCGACCCTAACTGAGTATAGGTCAACAGACTGGCTCGTATCATACCGGAGACTTTCGTCTTATCGGTAACTTGCAATTTCCCCATCTGTTCAGCATGGAGAGTGCATTCTTCCCACTCCTCCAAAAGCATTTCCAAATTTTCTCGGAGATGTCTCTGGGCTAGGATGATGGAACTGATCTCAGCTGGCTCCATATCTCGTCAAAAAATCTGCAAGAATATTTTCATGAGATTTTACTACAACAATATCATAAACATAATATTGACATAAAGCTTTCCATCTAAGTAATCTAGCCTTTTCAGGCTTTGATTCTATGTTATTTCATAGGAAAGCTTTAACCTGGGTATTATCAACTTTTAAAGTAAATTTCTTTGCTAATAAGAATAAAGGCTATTTCTTAAAAACCTTCACTACTTCAAAGAATTCCTTCTCGTTGATATGCCATCTGATGGCCTCATTTTCGGCGAACAAACCACTACAATATCTGCATGGTTCTTCTCCATATGGAGTGATTTTCATTAGGACTGCTGCCCACCAATGATCACTGACATCTGTATAGAGGACTAGATCATCCTCATCTTGTGGAATTGAAAGCTTTGGAAGATTTCTACATTCTTCCATTAACCTTTTCACCCCCTTTCGATGCTCTTCCGTCCATATAAACGGAACATCTTTCTTTAGAAAATTACTAAAGACCTTCATGTGTTTCGCGAGATCTTTAATGAACATTCCTGCGAAATTAACAACTCCCAAAAAGCTCTGAAGTTGTTTCTTCTCCTTCAATGTTTCTGGAAAATCCTGGACCTTTTGCACGATATGATCCTGTAAAGTAATTCCAGACTCATCGATCTCTATTCCCAAAAATTCTATTTTTTGGGTAGCAATTACTGCCTTCTTTTCTGACAGCACTAATCCCTCCTTGTAACAAGCATCTGCGAATAATTCAAGATGTTTGATATGTTCATCCATATCTTTTGATGTTATTAATATATCATCAATATAAACAAACATAAAAGAAAAATAATCTTTAAAAAGATTATCTATCTTTCTCTGGAAAATCTAGGGAGCATTAGCTAACCCCATTGGCATTACGTTCCAAACGAAATGCCCTTGTGGTGTTGAGAAAGCTGTAAGTCTCTTGCTTTCTTCATCCATGCGAATCTGGTAAAAACCTGACTTGCAATCAAACTTTGAGAAGACCTTAGCATTACGTATGCAGTTAATAAGGTGATCTCTACTTGGGATAAAATATCCGTCAAACTCTAGAATATCATTAATCCCTTTGTAATTAATTACAAGTCTAGGTTTACCTCGTTTGATTTCACCATGATTTCTTACCAGAAATCCTGGGCTACTATAAGGTGAAATAGCTGGCTCGATTAACTTCATATCAAGGTGTTCCTTGATAATGATCCTCATGTCCTCCTGATCAATCAAGTTCATTAGGATTGGTCTAAACCTTACAAACTTGTGCACCCTTTCTGGCTTCACCTTTAAGGTTGCTTTGAGCTGGTTTCTTTCCCACCATGCCAAAGGATTCTCATTGAAGCATCTTGAGATCTTCCTTTTGACATCTGCAAGGGACACCTGCATTTCAACCTTAATCTCTTTGTTAGAAATCAAAGCTGTCTTAAGGATATGGATTTCCTCTTCTTGAAGATCATTCTCACGGATGCAGCTAAGCACTGCTTCACTGAACCTCCTTTGATCTTTCATCTATGGTTGACGAAGTTTGCCTTCATCAGTCATATCACCACGCTTGCTGCGAAAAGCTACTGGAATCTGGCGATTAAATGCTTTCCTCAGTCTCTGAACAATGATTTTATGCTCACAATTAGTTGTGAACACCAATCTTTGTCGCTCATTGTCCTGCGTGTATCTTTTGAACATCTGTAGGAAATTATTTCCTAACAGAATATCCGCTCCCGTATCATGGAAATAGAAGGGCGGAGTTTTAACCTTATACCAAGGTGTTTGACCTGCTCCTCCAATCAGTATTTCCACTTCTTTTACTTCTTTGGATAATAGTAAAATTCTTTTGGAGAAATCTCTTCCAGCTATTTGAGGTAAAAGATCCTCAACTTCTGCTGGGAAGATTCCCCTTCTTGCTGTGCATATTCCCGCACCTAAATCAATATAGGCCGAAAAGTATTTTGCCTTATATTTTTCGTATAACACTCCTACTGGAATGTAAATCGAGAATGGACTCGTCATACGATTAGAAGCCGTCTTTCTTCTATCGTAATGACCATCCCCTGGTCCATCTGTTTCCAAGGCTTGAATCTTTCTAAAAAGTCCCGCCCTAGAATCAGAACATCTTCACGTCCTGCTCTTCCTTTAACCTCTACTATAAAACCCCCAAGATCAAGGGTTCCATTGTAGTGGTTCAACTCTGGTTGCTGGAGATAATACAAGACACTACATGAAAAATTATTTTCCCATCTTGTAGTATCAAATTTTGTCGTCATCCCTCTCTATCCTTCTGGATATTTCAGATTAACTGAAACCTGAGCTTTCCATGGGAATTGGAGTTGACCTTCTTGGATAAGTTTCCTTCCAAAAGGTTGAGATATAATTCTATCTCCTTGGAAAGATAATCTTCCTGAGCTTATCTTAAGACTTTGATCATGTCTTATGACAGGCCTCTCTTGTATTCGAATGTTGACTTCCCTCTTTTGTGGAATCTTCATTCTGTCAGGACCAATAGCTGTGGTAACCTTCTTGAATATATCAGGTATCTCGATGAACTGCTTTCCCAAAAATAACTCCGTATGATGAGAGTTGGAAAGCGCATATGATATCTGATATGTTATGGAATAAGGGGTATTTCCCTCATCCAATAACTCCTCCTTTTTAAGTCTTGATAAAGGGTTAGAGCTTTACTGAAACCTGAGTCGTTGAGATTGTAAGCGATTTTGGGATAGACAATTCCCACGACTTGGTCAGCACAAAGATTCCCCGCGATGGTTCCCATCACCGAATCTTGTAGGTTTCTGATCCTCCTATCACATATAGCTATGTCGATTGGAGCATCAATTCCTGTGAACTTCGTGGATTTGAGAACTAGTTGTATTGCCCCGATATGAATCCATCTCATCTTTTCGGCAATTTTTGGTTTGAGTTTTTCCAAATCCTCACGTATGTCGCTTGCTGGAATCAATTGCATCTCCACTTGATTCCCAGTAAACTCGATTGGAAGTGACATCTCCCGTCTTGTAATTCCGTAGACGATATGATGTTTCCTTCTTCCTAAACTGAAATTCCTCAGCACTTCGTCTAGGTTGCTAGCATTAAAACCTTGATACTTTTGAATGTTCAAGGTTTTTTTCATGATTTTGTCGATCAGGTTTGGCGAGATCATCGTTCGACTAGTAAATCCAATCCGATATTCTCTCTCCTGATGACAAGACTCAGCTTCAGTCTGAAGATTCTGTAGATCCATTAGAATCTTCATCCCTGCTAATAATCTCCTCTTGCTCATATATACTCTCATCTGAGGGTATATCTTCGAACTGGTACACTTGTACCAAATCCTGGTAATATATGGCATCTTCAATATCTGGAGTAGACTCGAACTTTCGCATGCCTCTTTGCTCGTTTTCTGGGTAATTTGTTGAAATATGCCCCTTTGCTCCGCAGGTCCAGCAATTACAATCTCTAAAACTTTCATTAGCTCTGGTCTGAGCTTTTCTAAAAGTTTTCTTTGCTGGAGTTCTTGAACTGGATCCTTGGAACGAACCCCTGCTTCTGGCTGGTCCGCTTCTTTGTCCAGTTTTGTATGATCTAGCCTTCTGTCTAGACCACATCGTCCTTGGCTTCCAAGATCTCCCTCTTGGATTTCTTTCTTTGGAATAGGGTTGGTACCTATTCTTTCGTCTTTTAGTTATTGATGGCTCGCCTCCAATAACAACTGGAAGGTCATTATCCTCACAGTTTAGATGAGCTGCTTTGTTCATTCTTCGCAGCCTCTTCAGATTTTTCTGAGCAGTGGCTTGTTGACACCACTCTGAAAGTTTTTGATGTGCATATGACATCCTCTTGGCGATGCTGTCATTGCCCTTGGGAATATAATCTCTGATCATCATCTCCTTCCATGGGCTTGGAAATTTTAAGAAGAAAATTTCCTGAGCAATCGTCTCATCAGCTTTTGACTGATGCTGGTAGATCGTAAAGAGCTGAAGAAATTTATTGAGCGCCTTTGGATCCAAGACTGTAAGTCTTAGATTATATAATGCCAATAAATACTTTCTTCTTTTTTCTCTATCGAATCCCTCGTAGTATCCTTCTCCAATGAAATGGTCTTTGAAGAGGACACTCATCCTTCGGATAATCTCCGAGTAGGATTCCTCTGCGAAACATTGATTTTTTACTTCGATGTGGAATCCTTCTCAGGCGATTTTTACCACGCCTGCGAGACTAGTTTCCAGAATTTTAACCAGGCCTTCTTTGTTAACGTCGAGAGTAGCTGCTGCAATCCGCATCGCTCCTCCCCATTCGTCAATCACTGATTCTCGATCTTTGAACCTAACTTCATCAAGATCGAGCATCACTCCATATGGATGGATAGGATCAAGGGTGGCTTTCCCAACCAGTGAATCTTGGATTCTAGGTTGTCGCCTCCTTCTGGTTCTCTCCATCAGTATGGCTTCATCGGGTACCGTCGAGGTATACGATGGTCCGGCATGGAAATCACGAGCTTCCCTCATGACTTCTTCAGGTGGCGGTGGTGCTCGTTGATTTAAAGGTAACGCTCCATGTGCAGCATTTCCTTCCACTATTTGATGTTGGTTCATCTTAAGATCAACCACCTTCATGTTAGCAAAAGATTCTGCTAACTCTTGTAGATCTTCAAGTCCGATTCTTTCAAGGTTATTCATGATTTTTCACCTTGAAATAATCGTACATATCTTTCCACTTGAGGATCTTTGCCTTTATCCTTTACTGGTAAATGATATTTTGGTCCTTCGGTGAATAGCATCTTGTTCCTTCTTTCCGAACAAGATCTGTTCTCCAATTGGCCAACTCGACTCTGAATATCTTTCAAAATGGTTAAAATTTCATCTTGTTGAATAGATATTTTCTTTATCTCTTGGGGTACTGTAATTAGGCAGTTACCGTAATTTTGTACCGTCTTCTGGATCTCCCTTAAATCGATCAAGAATTTTGATAAATCGGGGTCGATTTCTCGGAAGACCGGAGTGACCGGAGTGCCTTCCCTCCTGTTTTGACTCATTCGAAATGGGTAGAATGACCCATTTTCATCTGTCTTTCCACCTCTTGTTGAAGTGAATGGCCTATTCGGAGTAGATCTTGGTATCTACTCATCATAACGATGATCTGTAGACTTTCCTCTACAGATACAAGACCGTGAGTCCTTTCATCCAATTTGTCAGCCCAAAAAAGAAATTTTTCTTGGTGCTTTCTTGTGGTAATCTCCAATTTTTGGAGAAAATACCTGTAACAGAAGCATTTCGGACAAGCGTCCGCATCCATATTTTCTTGGTGTCTCCTCCGTTAGGAAATAATTAAATGCAATAAATAAATATAATTCCTTAATAAACCTAGGGCTCTGATACCATTTTCGAAGCTCCTGTTTAATGCCAAGATTTATCTCAAAACATGCAAATAAAATATCAACATGTTCTAAATTCAATGAATAATATGCTCAAAAAATTTAATAAAAACCCGGTCGTCAAAACCAAAATTTCGGTCGGTACATATTCAAAACCCGGTCGGTCTTGGTCTCAAAACCCGATCACTATTGCTCAACCCGATTTTGATTTTAATATGAAAACCTTCCTTCTTTTAATTTTTTATTACCATCTTCAAATATTTTGAGCATCTTACTAATTGAAGTTATTTTAAAATATTAATTATTCATTAACCATATATATATAATAGAGAAATTTGCTTTTAATTAAGTATTTTGAATATATAAGCATGGGTAAAATAGTCTTTTTGGGTATTTTTTATAGATTTTTACAAAAGAAGACATTTCTCATGTTAGTTTTAGAGAAGAGGGCAATTTTCATAAATAAATCAAAAATGTATTTGAATATAACACATTACTTCTTTAATATTTATGTGTCTCTAAACATATAATACAACTTCACATATGATAATCTTATCGTTCAGAAAATATAGAAAAATAAATTTTAGATATATTATATATTTTTCTTTAAATAATATATTTAAAAAAGTAAAAGTTAAAATATTTACTTTAATATATAAAATATAAAAAATATTCACTTAATGAAGAATTTTATTCATTAAAGGACTGTTTGGTTACCAGAATTAAATCTAAAGAGTAAATTGATTTATGTTTGATTTATAAGATAAAACTTAATATTAATTAAAAAGCTATCTAGGATAGCTAATTGTTACGCCCCGCGTATTTGCCTATGAGCAGCTCGTGCGTGGGCGGGGTAACTCACGGAACTCATGCAAGACTCACTCTGATGGATGATTGGGCAACAATAGTTTCGCCCTAAAGAGATTATAATGAGGGAATGTGGGAAGGCATTGAGCAACGTCAGGGAATGTTCGAGGCGACCTTGGACAAATTGTTTGGGTGTTGATGTCGTTCTCCTGATGAGCCTGTAAGCTCCAAGATGAGGTAGGTGAAGGCATGCGTTGAGGAAACTTTGTGTGGCACAAATTTCATCCCGTGACAAGTGGTATCAGAGTCGAATGTCGACTGCGCGCGCACATTTATAGGGATGGACGCGTGCACTGACGGAAGGTCCTGGGAAGGTGATTCTCTCGTGTCTCCTTGTTTGTCCTGCAGAGGAGTTGGACTCGACAGAAGGTGGTGGAGACCTTGAAGGAGTGTCAAGCTATCCCCAAAGAGGACCGTGCGTTAGACCCGAAGGTGGGGGTAGAATTCGAGCGGCTCGGGTTCCCGACGGGACGCACGACGTGTTCGGGGACGTCCACGATTTCGATGGGGGAGAATGTTATGCCCTGCGTATTTGTCTATGAGCGGCTCGTGCGTGCGCGGGGTAACTCACGGGACGCATGCAAGACGCACTTTGATGGATGATTGGGCAACAATAGTCTTGCTCCAAAGAGATTATAATGAAGTAATGTGGGAAGGCATTGAGCAACGTCAAGGAATGTCTGAGGCGACCTCGGGCAAGTTGGTTTGGTGCTGATGCCATTCCCCTGATGAGCCCATGGCAGGGCGAAACTAGCTGTTGTCCAAGTAAGCCCCAAGATGGGTAGGTGAAGGCATGCGCTCAGGAAATTTCGTGTAGCACAAATTTCATCCCTTGACATAATACTAAGGGGGATGTATAGTATTATGATTTTAATGCAGATTTAAAAGACTTTTAAAATTTTGTAGGATTCTGTAAAAACTTTTTAATCAGGACAATTGAACATCAATTTCAATGGCAGTTGTGTAATTATATGCAAATTAATGCTTCATTACATAAATGTAAATTAAATGATTTAAGTTACTAATAAATAATGATTAAAACTTCCAAATTATTGGCAAATGAAAGTAATATTCCAAATTACTTGGCAAATGAAAGTAATAAAAGTAACTATTCAATTTTTTTTATAACTATACTTTTTAATTTGTAATTTATTTGTATGTAAAAACATGTACAATATACATCCTAAATTAAATATTGTGATGAAAATTATAATTAGATATATGATATAAAAAAATAATTTCATATGAACAAATTACTATCATTTTAAATATCGAAATAACTATATATATATATATATAGGTTCATGAGAAAGAATTTATCCATTAATGATTAATCTATAATCAATAATATATGCATAGTGGATTTTAAAGAAATCAAAATCGTTGGAATAGAATTGTAATTGGATCATAATCGATAATTCTAAAACCCTAATTGTAATAATTGACTATAATTATTTCTTACACCATAATATATATATATATATATATATATACACAATTAATATATTTGTACATATAAAAGATTTATACAATATATATGTGATTATTACATTTGTTCTTATATCATTAGTGATTATTTTTATTATAATTATATTATTCATTTGAAAATTTTATGAAGTAAATTAAATTAATATCATTTTTTAAACAGTTTTAAAATATTCGTGTATGAGAATTACACAACAAATATAATATAGTTTCATTTTATCATTAGTAGCACTATAATTTTTAAAATAATATATTTGTTTAAATAATATTTATATTCTCTTTATCAACTAAGACTATAAAAAACTGAGACTTAATTTTTTAAAAACAATTTTTTTCTATTTGAGAATGTAATTGACGGTCCAATAAGAAATGACACACTTTTAACGGGATATGTAGAGTAATATTTTTATTACCCAAATTATAGGTTACATGCTTTCACTAAATATTAAGTCTTCAATTCTGTATAAATGATTGTTTTTTTTCTAATTTTATTCTTTATTTGTTTTTGTCGAGACCAAATATATACATGAATTGCTTTAAGAAAAAATATGTTCATTGTCGGATTGTAAAATCGTCGTTAATCTTGATATTTTAATTCCATAAATTTGAATTGTCCGTTTTAATCATAAAATAGTTTATATGTCATCTCACTCTTTTTTGCATGTAAATACATTTAAATTTATTATTCATTGGAATACTGGAAAAAATGGCGAAATTATTAAAAATGATTTAAAAAATGATGCATTGTTAATCGAAAATAAGGAATTTATAAATAAAATATGTTATCAATTTTATCTATTATATATATTTTACAAATCAAATAGACCGTAATGTACCACATATGTTCTTACTCTATAAAAAAAGATTCTTATATGAAATTAAAATGAGAAAATACCTTAACCATATATTTGGATTAATCTCTTAACTTGATGTTAGATTAAATATAATAAATTAATGAGCATGAAACCTAATAAATCAATTATATTCTTTTTCTTGCATGTTTATATTTGCTGCATAATAAATTATTTATATTTAGTTGTAACCATCGTACTCCACTAAAAATGTGAAACAATGTTACTTTTTTTTTAACTTAAATTTGTATGAACCGTTACACGAGAAGTATATAATTGTGTGTCTTAAATAATTATAATCAAAATTATTTATATTATTTTTAACTCTTTTCGTGTATCGCACGCGTACATCAACTAGTTTAATTAATAAATTAAAGACAGCCAATTATTGGAACTAGCTTAATAAATGTTCTTAGATAACTTAATTCTTTATATAATGAACATTACCTTAAGAGATATTTCAAGTATAGGTAATAAACAATCTTCTCGAAACAAAAGGAATAAAAAAATGATTCTTTTCTTCCAATTAGAAAAAAGAAAGGATGTGAATAAGTGTATAATATTCTCTCTCTTTTCCTTTTTCTTTTGCTTTTCTAATGTAATTATCTTTTCATAATCTCTAATTTAATTAATTAACTGCGATAGAACTATTTGAGATACAATTCTTCAATTCTATCAAGTTGCAGTGCGTGTGTTGGCTTAATCATTTATTTAATACTAATGATTCATTATATCCAATTATGAAAATATAAATATTTGTCAATAATTAATATTATTTTTTATTTAATTTTATATTAACATATAAATTTTAAATAAATGTTAACTGTGATTTATCACATTATAAAAGAAATTATTTATAAAATAATAATAATTAAAATAATAAATTTAACAGTAAAAAAAATCAAAACTAAAATTTTGAGAAACCGTAGCTATTTTCTTTTCCCAAATCGCAAATAGCTTGTTCCTTTTAATTTCCTCAATCCTCATAGTTAATTTTGTGTATATAATTTAAACAGGCAAAACAGAATGTACCTATTTTAATATAACTAATTCAGTAAAAAATGAAAATATCATTTCATATTACCCTGCAATATGTGACATAATATGGTTGTAATCAAATTGAATTAAATTATTTGTTTGAATTCGATTCGTTAATTTGAAAATTTGAAGGCTCCGGTTATAGTTCATTTCAATAAATAAAAATTGAGTTTGAGATCAATTCGTTTATTAATTGAGTTCAAGCTCCTTAAAAATATCATTTATTAAATTATTCGAATTAGTATGTATTTTTTATATTAACTTGACAAATATTTGAATAAGTTCGTATATTGCAAGTTCGAGTTACGTGTAAAAATAATTCAAGCTCAATTCAAAATTCGAGTTTGATTTATTAATTTAGTGAGCGAACCAATTTTTAATGAGCTTCTATTAACGCGAACTCCTAATAATTTACTTCGTTTTCTTCCCTAATTAAACATAAACGCACGATGTCTGCGAAAGAGCTGGTCGTTACTTTCAACATTAAATCATTTTGTATTCAAATTTAGAATGAAAATAAGTGTGTGTATATATATATATATGATTTAGATCATATAGAAAATGAGTTTTCAGTAGAAAATAGGAAGTAATCCTGACCCTTCATTTTTTTAATTTAACGGCACATAATTAAATGCATATTTTCGAATTGATGTTTATTAAAATATTTCATAATTAGTCCATTTTTTTAATCTAACGGCACATAATTAAATGCATATTTTCAAATTGATGTTTATTAAAATATTTCATAATTATGATCAAAAGGGTAAACAAGTACTTTTAATTAAGAGAGATAACGAGCATACAACTATTAAACGATAATTAAGGGATTTTAACATATATTATTCTATAACGTGTGATTAGGAGACATAATAGAGATTTTAATTTCCAAAGGAAATAATTAATTCCATGATACATAAATTTAGAATGAAAGTTACCATAATGGAGTACAATTTATTTCTTAATTTTTTTACGCGCATTAATTGAGCATGTCGTGTATATTTTTTTTTACGTAATTGCATTGTAATATACATATATCATTTGCATTGTGTCATTTGTTCGTTAATTTGTTTGTGTTGCATTATGTATATATATTTATGCAGTTGAGAAATGATCTGAAATATGTTGGAATGAGATATTATAGGTTTTTGCATTAATTATATAAGTAGTTGCATTGTTTGTTTAAATATAATATGACCATGTGTAATTTTTTTTATGTAATTGCATTCTCATTGTTCTATTTTTTCGTTATTTTGTACAGAATTAAGTTTTAATTAATTAATGCAGTTGAAAAAATAATGGGATTTGAAATCAATTTGAATTTTCGGCATATGCCACTAAAACCGCCTCAATACCCTTGTTGCATTGTTTCTCGACAATGCAATCGGCGGTTTCTATTTTAATTCCATAAATGCAGTCGAGAAATTAATGAGATTCGAAATCAATTTGAATTTTCGGCATCCCACTAAAACCGCGCCACTAATATATATATATCATTATATCCTTGTTGCATATATGTTGTTTCTTGACAATGCAATCGGCATGAATGGTAATAATATATATTTAGGGATGATTTCAAATAAAAAGAAAGGTAAGTGGTAATAAATAAAATTGATCCGGGGGCGTAGATCAGTATGAATATAATGGATATATGTGTGTGCAGTGGCGGAGCCACGTTATAGATTGGTGGGGCTGTTGCCTCACCTAAATTTAGGGGTAACTTCTATAATAACCATTTTGTTATAGTAAACCCAAATAATAGCCACACGTATAAAAAACCATAAATCTAGCCTTCTATGTTTATAATACCCTCCATCTAATTAATTCCTTCAAAATACTAAAGAATTTAAAAATAAAATTTGGTTTATAATTAAATACTATACCCTACCATATGAACCCTAGGCATGAATCTATAATAATAATATATTTTACAATACGAATAAAATCAAGTTAGTTATTGGATTATGAGCATTTATTCTTCAAAATATATATAATGAATAAGTATGTTAATTTAATTAATGAAAGGGCAATAAAGGAAAAATAAATATAGAGTGGTTACTATTTTATTATTTTTATTTGTATGGTTATTTTTTGTGTTTTGAATATTAAAGTGGCTAGTTTAGCCTATTTCCCCCTAATTGTTTTTCATTTACTACATATTTGGAAAATTTTTATGAAAATCATGTATATATTTACAAAAATTAAGAAGATTTTGCCCCACAAAAAATTAATAAAACCAAGGGCAACGATTTTGCCCCTCGTACCTTCGGGTAGGGCTGTCGAAACGGTTCGGTACGGGATTCCCGTACCGGAAAACCGGTTTCCCGAACCGAAAATTAGTAAAAATCCGGTACCGGCTCCCGTCCCGAACGACCGGTTCGGTTTCCCGGGAACCGGTCGGTTCGGTTCCGGGATCCCGAAAAACCGGTAAAATACCGAATTTAAAAAAAAAAAAACTATTTTCAGTTTTTCTTCTTTTTCATGCACCAACCTCCTATTTTTTAATTTTGAGCACATAATTTCAACTAACTCAAATCATAATCAATTAATCACTCACCGTTTCACCATTTCACGAAACCATTTCACGCCACATTCGACAAATACTAATATATTTCTAAGTTCCAAATTATTTTAAAGAAAAGATAGAAGCTAGTGTTTCGACAGCCCTAGTCTCAGGTTCAGGTACCCTAATTTATTCATCAATTCACTCTTCTCTTTCCTAATTCAAACCGCTATTTCATATTTCTACAGTTACAAGAATCACAATTGGAAGAAGAAGAAGAAATAGAGAGCTCAAGACAAGCAGGAGAAAGCATCAACAAAAAGATAATCAAAGAACTCCACAACATACAAGGAGACTGGCTCAGACGGGGAGGAATGGGCGGCGTTGGGTCCGGAGCGACGGGCGATGGTAAGCCGCCTGGGCAGCGTCGCCGTCGTGGGCTGGGCGCGACGGGAGTGGAGTGGTGCTCGGCGCGACGGGAGTGGAGTGGTCTCAGGTCTGAGACTGAGAGAATTGAAATTTGAAAGGCAGAAAGAATTAGAAACAAAAAGGGTAAAGTAAATGTAAATTATGTAATAATATTAAATTTCATAAATATATTATAAATGTATTATATATATTAAATAATATTAATTAAGAAAAACCGGTTCCCGGTTCGGTTCCCGGTTCGGTCCCGGGTTCCCGGGAACCGAAAAATAGCCACAAGTGAATACCGGTTCCCGTCCCAATTCCCGAAAGTTCCGGGAACCGGTACTCGGTACCGGTTCGGAACCGGTTCGGTATCGGGAAACCCGAATTCCCGGTCCCGTTTCGACAGCCCTACCTTCGGGGCCTGGCTCCTCCCCCGTGCGTGTGTATGTGTGTGGACGAGAGCTAGTATATAGACCAATAAGAATTGACAATGAAACATAAAATACAAACAATATATTCATGAAAGCAAGAAGTGATAATGAAACATATAGAATGACTCAAAGGTGAGAGCCGAGAGCGACAATAACATAAATTAAATATATAGAAATTAATTAAGGCAGGCGTATCATGCATGCATGCATCCGAATGTGAACTTCAAGTAATGATACTGTTTAAATCTGGGTTGCAGCAGAAGGCACAAATGAAGAAGTTGCATGATGCACAGTGATATCCACGTTCATTATACATATGTCGGCGACAAACATTGCATCGACGGTTAGTGAGTGGCGAGAAGTTGATGGGTGAGAGGGTGCGGATGAACGTCAGCATTCTCATATTCACCCCCAAACATGACGTTTCTGTACTCGCCGGTTGTAGCAGGAAAGCACCGGGGATGGAAGGATATGTCGCAGAGGCGACAGTGATACATCCAACTCTTTGGATTCATTCTTGTTTCGCACTCGTCGCAATAAAACTCATCCGGATGGTTCACGTTGGCGTCGTAAGTCAACGGCAGCCGCGGGTGGTGCTTGTCCCATCTCCGGCTGGTGGTGGATGCCGGCAGCATGGCACATCCGAGGTGTATGATGAAGTCGCAGTCGTCGCACGTGTAACAAATTTCATTTACAGTAGACGAACCGCAGTCAGCAACACACTTCGCCGACTTGACCTTTAATGAGTACATAGTGTCGATAAGCTTAAGAGGATGGTGCTTGGGGTGAGCTTCATGATATATGGTGTTGGGCATAGACGCGCACTTGATATCTGCTTGGAATACGCATTTTGTACAAGCGTAAAACAATCCACTTGAACGGCAATAACACACATGGCAATACCTATCGCAGTTGAGTTCGGAAGTTTGAAGGAGAAGGTCGTGACTGAAATCATCGTGGATGATTGGAAGAGATAGGATGTGTGGTGGCAAATGGAAGCACGCCAAATGAAGATTGTATTTGCATTTGGTGCAACTCATGTAGTAGTAGTAATCTTTCTTCTTCTCATTAACTATAGGACGAATGCACCCATCACATATTATTATTCCAGCACCTCTGTTTCCATCATCTTCTTTGTAATCACTGTCGTCTTCTTCTTCTGTATCTTTGTTTTGATCATCAAGAGGAGGAGATGAGACTAAAGTGAGTTTATGTTTGTGAGGTGGGAACTCATATTCTTCCACACCTGTATTGACCATCTCATCCCCACGACTGATTGCTCTTCCTTGTCTTATCACAAATAGTTCGATTAATTGTTCACCTACGTCCACATCCTCCTCATGCATTGGAAACCGGATGATGGCTTTATCATATCCAATATTCCTGTTGAACACCAACACCAATAACATGATCAACACCAATTCAAAACATATAATTAATATATACACAACATATATACATACATTATTGGTTTGATCTTCTTGAAGGCGTACTCGATATGGACAATGTATCTACAAAGTTTACAATGATATATCCAGTGTTTTATATTAAAATGTTTTTCGCATACCTCACATTTATAATCAAAACGTATATATTCATATGGGACATGAAAAGAGAGGGAGAGAGAGTGAGGGTGATCATCCCTTTTGATGGTCTCAGGCAAGGATGCGCAAGTCTCGTGGATCCAATACCGACAAGCTGTGCAGGTGTAGGAAGTATCGATACGTGTGGTGCCGCAAGCATCGCACTTGAACGAACTCTTCCCGGACAACCGCATCAGTTCATGTTTGGGGTGGCTCCGGTGATGTAGAGTACTACCACGCTTCTCCTCCTCCTCATCGACTGCTTCAATCATGCCGCTCCGATACGCGCATTTCACGTGCATACGAAACTTGCACTGTAAGCTTGTACATACGTATCCAATGTTAAATTCGTACGACTCACATATTGCACATCGAACCCCGATACGCACATTTCTTCGGGCCATGAGAATATGTTGATCATCAGAGTGCAATGAATGCCTAATCTTTCTGGGAAATCTTGCACATTCTTCATGGAAGAATCGAAAATTATATCCACAATTGATGCTGCATGTATACCCATGCTCTCCAATACTCCCATACCTTCCACAAACAACACACATGTAAAATTCATTCTCAGTAAGTTCAAGCAAAGCAAGTGGATGTGGGTGGATCCAATGATTAATCTCCCTCTCCACATACTCCTCCTCCCCACTCATTCGATCTTTCTATTTTTCTTTCTTCAAATCTCACTTTGATTGAGTACAGATGATATAGATTAGAGGGAGGGCTATCTATTTATGGTATCTTTTGAGATATTAATTCATTTGCTCACACTTAATAATTCGCGACCATACGTACACTATAATCAAACAAACATGCATATTCTGTTTTATTTATTTCCTGGCCTCGTTTCATAATACGTGCACAATACTTTTTCATAAATATGTTTTTATCTTAAAAATAATATTATATTTTATTTTAATCTATTATAAGCAATTCACCTTTTAAATTCATCCTCGCTCGAACTTATTAAAGCAGGGTAGAGCAAGTATAAAACTTCCAATCTCAGTAAAGAATATATTAAAGTAGTAATTACAAAAACTAATGTATTCAATTATTCTTTTCTTTTAAACCTTTTCTTTTACTTTTGTTTTTTGCTTTTGCTTTTGCTTTTGCTTTTCTCACTATGTGATTATGTTTTCCGTTATATCTAAGTTAAGAATAAAATGAAATTATCTCATAATATTATTTTAGAGTATTAAACTCGCTAATTATACTCAATTAAATTTAATTTAAAATAATATATTGTGAAATTTAAATTCAATAGTTAAATCTTAAAGAGTCTACGAATAATTTGAATATTGGGAGTCTCCAAATATATGAAATTCCCTACAAAAATAAGAGTATACTACTTGAATGCAACGAGCACATTTAAATTAGATATTAAATTTCTTTATCAGTTTTATCCTAATCCATGAAAAATATGAAATAACATTAATTTGCTCATAATTGTCAGCCCTCGTCTCTTGAAAATGATTTATTAATCACTTGGGCCGTGTAAGACAATATATTGGGCCGAGACTTATTAATTTAAGTGGGAATGATTTAGTGAGAGAGAGCCAATTTTTATAAGTTTTGGGCTGGGTTTTACTCCATTCATTGGGCTAAGTATTACTCCCTCCGTCCCACGAAATTGGTCCTCTATTATATTGAAATGAGTGTATTATTATAATGAAACAAGACCACTTTCGTGGGACGGAGGTAGTATTTTAATTGGGTTAGGTCTAGATTTGTAGTAATACTTTTAATGAGCTTGACTAATAAGCACTATCCTCCGTTCCAATAACCATCACACAAGACTTTTGGGCATGATTATTAAAGAGAGTGTATAAAGTAGTGTAATAGTGATAAAGGTGGTAAGGTCCACACCTTTATAAAAGGATAACTTTTACTATTTTAGAAATGTGTCAAGTTTAGTGGGACGTTAAAATAAAGAAATTGTGTCAAAATTAGTGGGATTGAGAGAGTATAATTGAGCCAAGTATTTAAATTTATTGGGCTTGTTTTAATTTTATAGTATTGAGTCAAATCTTATCATGTTAAAAGATTATTAATTAGTATTTATTATACATTAAAAATAATATTTATTTATAATTAATAAAATTACACTAACTTATAAAGTAATATAATTGATAGTTTGAAATTGTAATAATCTTAGGTGATTATATATATATATATATATATTAATAATTGCATTTTAAAATACAATTTTAAACTAATAAAAGCATGAGGTAAAAATTATTCCCTCTGTCCCAACTAGCTTGAGTCGTATTCTTTTTCGGGGCGTCCCAACTAACTTGAGTCATTTACTTTTTAGGACATCTTTATTACACACACAAATTTAAATAATATATATTTCTATCATCATTTTATACTTTAAACTTACACTCAATATACACTACCTAACTCCTTAATTCTCGTGCCGAAAAAAAATGCCCCAAACTAGTCGGGAGAGAGAGCGAGTAGATTATGATAGTAATCATAGTCATAATTATGAACATCTCTTTTTTGTTCTTTTTATCATCCTCTTCTTTCTTTTTCCTTATATATATACTGGTGATTATAATCATCTAATATATAATATACTAGATGATTATTTTTGTAATGTACTTTTTATTATAAGGGTGTTATGGGTAAAATGCTCACTTTTGTAACGAAAAATGAAAAATATCCACTTTGTAAAAAACATATGAAAAGTGTCTATTTTGATCGTAAATTACCTAAAATACCCTTAATTAAAATTAGATTTGCATCTTATTTTGGAATGTGGTATTAATTAATTATTTTCTTATTTTTTGAAATTAAAAAAAATACTTGGTATATGTTTAAAATTATACCCATCTAATTTAATTAAACAAAAATTATACACACCCAACACCACACATACATATTATTAAATAAAAAAATGAGGAATATAAATTAAAAAAAACCCACCCGGTCATATTTAAACAAAACCCGGCGGCCGAGTTTTGTTTAAATACGACTGGATTTTGTTTTAACTGACCAGGTTTTTATTTTTGTATATATTCCTAATTTTTTATTTAAATAATACGTTAAAATCATATACTGATTAAATCAAATATTAAATATAAAATTCAAATATATATATATATACCACAAAAAATACAATATGATTTCATACAAAATTGATGTAACATGAATGTAGTGTGTGATTTAATAGTAAATCTAAGGGTATTTTTGAACTTTTGGATATTTTTCATATAAAAGTTACAAATATGATATTTTTCATGTTGAAGTTACACTATAGAGTATTTTTCTTAAATAATCCTTATTATTATAATATATATATATATATATAATTGATAATATTTATCAAAAATATACAATTTAAATAACAATAGTCTTATTATATGCGATAAGTTTCAAGTTTACATATTATATTTTTAAATGTTGAAAATAGATTGTTATATATTAGTTCATCTTCTTAACGTAACAAAGCCATAAAATTTTTCATATTACATAATATTTTATTTTAATATTTGGTGCACATATTTTTAAGTTGCAACTCGACTTGAAACTATTTAATTTGTATTTTTAGCACATTTATTAAATATATTTCTTATTTAGATTTTATTAGTTGACTAATTGAGAATTAACTAAAATTATGCTAGAATAATGATATTAAAATTGCATAATTAAAAATAATCAAATTCAAATAAATGATTTAAGCTCACAAAGTTGATCCAGCTAATCGAAACTAAATAATTCAAACAAATATAATTGATAATGCTTAAAAAGATGAGGAAAAATAAGCATATAAATACAAAATCAATTAATTAAGTAAAGATATGATAGTGATAATTAGAAAATGGGAAAGTATGGAAATTAATTGTCTCACAAGTCAACTAAAAAATATATACGTATTAACACACATTTTCATGTCTAGTGTTTAAAAAATATAACTATATTTGTATATAATTTTTTATTCATTTACAGTGTTATAATTATAAGATAAAATAAATATATATAAATATAATTTTGAATATAATTAAATATGAATTAATAAAATAAAAAATATAATTTTAAATGAAATTAAAAAATTAATTATTAATAATATGAAAAAATATAGATATAGCTATATTTGTATATAGTTTTTTATTCATTTATAATGTCATAATTTCGGGAAAAAAGTAAGAAGTAAAAAGTCAATAGGTTAAATGTGATGAATATATATACATTTTAGTTAATTATATATACTTTCATAAAATATATAAACTAATAAAATAATAAATATTCTTTCCGTCCCATTAAATTTGACATTTTTTTTCGGCACGATTATTAAAAAGAGTGTATAAAGTAGTGTTAGAGTGATAAAGGTGGTAGGGTTCATATCTTTTTGAAGAGATAATTTTTTATATTTTTGGAATGTATCAAGTTTAGTGACACATCCCAATAATGAAAGTGTAACAATCTTATTAAGACGAAGAGAGTATAATTTTATAAATACAATTAAAAAAATAATTGTTGACAAATAAAAGTAAATAGAATAACAATGAAAAGGCAAAATGGGAAGAACGGGATAAAATGATTTTGCTTATTTCACGTCAACTGTGTTGACGTTTTTCACCTACACCAGATCTACCCCACTTCTTCTTCTCTCTCTCTGTAAATAGATGTGAGGCAATTAAGCTCACAATTATTCGCAGATTTAGAAGGATTCTTGCATTTATGAGCAAGTACGAAGCTTCTTCATTCGATTAGACAAGCAAGAAATGGGTAAAGTTTCATTGATCGTTTATATCACCGTCGCCATTGTCATCCTCCTCTTAATCTCGCGCTCCTCCGACAAGTCCCACCGCCACCGCCACCGCCGCCTCAAGGTCCGCTCCAACTTCACTTTCACCGCCCCCACCAGCCTCCACCACCACCCGCACAACCGAGTCGTCTGAGCCCGAGTGGGATGACTTCATGAACGCCGAGGATTTCCTGAACGACGAGGAGAAGTTCAATGTGACTAACAGGCTGGTGCTGCTCTTCCCCAACATTGATCTCGACCCGGCCGATGGGTACGTGAGTGCCAGCGGAGCCAGAAGTAGGGCTGTAATTGATCGATCACGGATTTTCAGAATGGGTTTACGGTGAGAGAACAAGAATTGAGAGCGCGAGATTTACGTGGTTCGATCGTTAATGAGATCTACGTCCACGGAGAGAGATTTTGTATTTAGTATAATCAGATCTCCAATTACAATGTAAAGTGAGTGACCCCTAATCTAGCTTTAGGAACTAGTATTTATAGTCTTTTCAAATGACAGTTGCGGTTGGAGGGGCGCCAAATCCGGAGTGGTAGTTTTGACCGAGTTGATGGGCCTCTGGGCCTCTGGGCCGAGCTACTGGGCTTCTGGACCGAGCTACTGGGGCTTCTGGGCCGAGCTACTGGGCTTCTAGGCCGAGCTACTTGGGCCGGTAGTGAGACCACATCCTATCACATCCCCCCCCAAAAAGAAGTTCGTCGACGAAGTGAAGGTGTGGACGAGGTCAGTTAGGGGGCGAAGTGAAGAGCTTGATGAGGAGACGAGCTTGTTGTTGCCGAGGTAGATACCAGGCCGAAGTCGAGGTGGTGATCCGGGTGGGTTGAGAACAGCTGTATTTTGGAAACACCTAGGACACGTGTCGGTCGCAGATTAGTGTATATGAAGAGGCGGGATTTGCAAAAGAGGCGGTTGGAAAAAGGCGGAAAAGCTGTCTTTAAAAGCTTCTCTAATACGCCAAAGGTACGCTTTTTACTTTTGCCGAAAAAAACCCTTTGCTCACATTCTCTCTCAGTCTGTATCGCGATTTTTCCGGCGACGCGTAGAAAACCTTCCACCGCTTTTACTGTCAAGTAAGTGTTCTCTGATCATGGCTTCATCTTCTTCTCGTACGCCAACGGATACTGAAGTAGGTGGGGAGAGGGTAGAGACGGCGCAGGCGTCGGGTAGGGTTTCTATGAGTGTTTATACCCGGGCGCTTGTCCCTCCGGTGCCGCGTTTGATAGAGTTCCGCCCGTTGGTTGGATCCGACGCGGCGTTGTCGTACTCTTCGAGCATGAGCGAATCGCACATGCAAAACCTTGCGGGGACATTTTTGTTTCCAGAGTCGCTTGAAATGGTTTTACCCCGGGAGGAGGATAGGGGTAGCTCCCCTCCCGTGGGTTTTTTTACAGTGTACGAAGATTATTTACGCTTCGGTCTTCGTTTTCCTTTGCCTTCTATTTTTGTAGACTTATTAGATAGGCTAGAGGTTCCTTTGGGCCAGTTCGCGCCGTCCTCAATAAAACAGGTAGTAGGATTTTGCGTTGAGGTCGGTCGCCGAGGTGGAGTGAGCTCGGTTGACGGGCTACTTCGTTTTTTTCGCGTGAAGCGCGGGCCGACGGGGTGGGTGTACCTCTCGGCTGTAAACAAATTCAAGCTGGAGACCCCGTCAAAAGTGTCGAACTGGCAGAAGAAGTTTTTCTTCTGCCGGGCGGAGGGAGTGCCTCTGTATCCGTGGTCGAGGGCCAAGTTTGGGGTACAGGCCGTGGAGGATCCCGTCGGCGAGCTCGAAGTGAGCCTGGTTAACCTCGGTTCAATAAAGAGGGTTTATACCGAGGCCGAGCTGTCGAGGTACGGGCTAGGCCCGTACGGCGCTGCTGCCGACGTGGATCGGGGTGAGTTATATAGCTCGTCGTGTAGAGGTCGGACTAGATGTGCCGAACTGCATATTCATGTTTTTCCTTTGGTTGCAGTGGATCCTGCTGTGATGGAGGCCGCGCTGCTGAGGAAAAAGAAGAAGAGGTCGAGGGCCTCGGCAGTGGCAGGGGAGACGTCGACCCCCCCTCCGGCGAAGAAGGCGGCTGTCCCGCCCGAGGCAGTAATCGATCTGTCTCCACCTCGAAGGGCGGAGGGAGATGGAGTGGGCCCGGAAGCTCGGGGCTCCGAGCTGGCCGTGAGTCGAGGACTGCCCTACCTTGAGGTAAGTGAATATCCTAATGTTGTGGGCATCCTTCTTTATGGAGTGTTAATGTGATAATGTGCAGGAGGTCGGGATGATCCTGGACGGGATGGCTGCGTTCTCGCGCTTCGTTACGAGCGGGGCGGAGCAGATGAGGGCTTTGCTCGCCGAACTCGAGGCGGCGAAGGCGAAGGCGGCGGAGGCGGCGGAGCGGGAAGCGGAGGCCGTGGCCGCGGTGGATGCGGCTAGGCGGGGAGAAGCCGAGGCGGTGGTGGCAGCGGACGAGGTGAGGAGGTCCGCGGCCGGGCTCGAGGCGGAGGTGGCCCGGCTAAGGGCCGAGCGGGCGGAGGACCGGGAGAGGTTGAGGTCGGCTACCGCCGAGCAGGGCGGTGTGATCCGCGGTGTGGCTGAGCGGATTTTCCGCTCGAAGCACTTCGGTAACATGGCGGCTCAGCTGGTGGGCACCATGGGTACGCGGATTGCTTCCTCAACACTCGACCGAGTCGCCGAGGACTACCCGGAGCTGGACAAGGCCAAGTACGGGTACGAGGTGATCTCGGAGGACGACCTGTTGCGGGAGTATGCCGAGGTGCTCGTGCAGTGTACCTCGTCCGTCCCGGTGGTGGAGCAGCTGGCACGGCAGCGGTCCTTGTTGTCAGCGGAGTCGGTGCGGGGGTGCCCGGTCGATCGTGATGATAAACTGGAGGCAATCATCGCCGAGCTGGCTGCTGAGGAGGCGGAGGGAGGTGGAGGCCCGGAGGGCGGAAATGAGGAGGTCGGTGGGACCTAGTATATCTCTCTTTCTTTTTTTTCTTTTTTTGTAGCTTTGTACCTCGTCGCCAATAGGGTGGCGTTTCTTTCGCCAAGTATATAAAAGAATCTTTTTGCTAAACTTGTCCTTTTAATTTTGTATAGCCTGTGCCAAACGTGCACGGTACTCCTTTGAGGAATGACGTGGCCGAGCTTCGCCGAGCTCTCGAAGCGGTTGAGGTCGAGGCTGCGTGCTGGAAGAGTCGAGCTGCCAATGTCGAGGTGGAGATGGAGGCAAAGCTCCGAACTGCTCAAGAGAAGCTCGACGAGGAGCATGCTCGGTTCTTGCAGCTCGAGGATAAGTTCCAAAGGGCGCAGGAGGATCTTCAGTCCTTTAAGGCCATGGGGGAGGAGCACGAGGAATATGAAGAGATGATTCACAAGGGCGGAGGCATGACCATTTACGAGGTGCAAATGAAGGTCAAAGATGTCCGAGCCCGAGTGGAGAAATACCTGGAGAGGTACGGCGAAGGTTCCTGGGAAGTTCGTGAGCAGGAGGACGAGCTGCTGAGGCTGTGCTCCTTGTACAAAACGGTGCTAAAGCGGAAGCCGAAGTTGAAGAAGTGGGCGCAATCCGAGAAGGCCCGACTTGATTCAACTTCACAAGATTTTTTGGATGGCCGCTTGGCAGGCGTGCACCCCCCCAGTGCGGCGTTAACCCGGGAACAAACACAAGCCATTATGTCCCGAGGTGGAGGTCGTCGTGCTGCTGGGGGTCGAGGACGAGCTTCCCTGACGGGTCGGGGCCGAGGCCGATCTTTGTACTCAGGGCGAGGCCGAGGTGCTTTCGGCCGAGGTCAAGGGATGGCCTTTGTGGACTCAGTGCTCAGTCTGGGTGCAGGTTCAAGCTCTGGTCAAGGTTTTGTAGAGAAATACCTTAGTTTTAGTGGACGTTCTGGCTCGGAACCTCCACCATAGGGTACATTTTTTTGTAATGTAGCTCAGAATTCTTTCTTTGCTTGTATAACCGAGCTCGTTCGTAATGTCTTGAAAAATTCGTTAATAAAACTCATTCTTTTGCCGAGCTTGATTTGTTACTTCGTGCGTTGATGGGGTTTTGAAGTTTTGAATGGCCACTTCGTCTTGAGGACGAGTTTTAAGCTGCTCGACAGCCACTTCGTCTAAGGATGAAGTGTGGGCTGTTTTGAGGGTGCTCTTTACGACGTTTTGCTCGGTCCGGACTTGCATACATGTAAAGATTTACTTTTATAAATTTACATGGAATGAGAACTGGCAAGTCGAACTACTTTACAAGAAGTACTTTTTCAAGTGAGAAATGTGCCAAGTTCGGGGTACTGGTTCGCCAGATAGATGAGCGAGCTTGTACGACCCTTTGCCGAGAACTTCTAGAATTCGGTACGGTCCTTCCCAAACGGCTTCGAGCTTGCCGAGCTTCTTCGCTTTGCTGACTTCGTTGTTTCTGAGCACGAGATCATCGATTTGGTATTGCCGATGTTTTACTCGGTTATTATAATGCCGGGCTACTTGCTGCTTATACCGAGCTTCTTGTATGTAAGCTTGGTCACGCTTTTCTTCTAGCAAATCCAGATTAGTACGAAGTCCTTCTTCGTTTTCTTGGATGGCGAAGTTGAGCGTGCGAGGACTTGGTAAGCCGATCTCCACGGGGATGACTGCCTCGGTTCCGTAGACGAGGCTGTACGGGGTTTCTCCGTGTGATGTCCGAGGAGTAGTTCGGTAGGACCATAGTACTTGGGGCAAGTTTTCTGCCCAATCGCCTTTAGCCTTGTCCAGGCGGGTTTTTAACCCTTTGACGATGGTCCGGTTGGTCACTTCGGTTTGGCCGTTCGCTTGAGGATGAGCTACCGAAGTGAACTTCTGCTGGATTTTCAGTTCGTCACACCATTCTCTAAACGTCTTGTCCGTGAACTGTGTTCCGTTATCTGAGACGAGGATGTGGGGTACGCCGAAGCGGCAGACGATGTTCTTCCAGACGAAGTTGAGGGCTTTTTTGCTCGTAATCTTTGCTAGCGGTTCGGCTTCGATCCACTTCGTAAAGTAGTCAATGGCTACAATAAGAAACTTCAGCTGACCAGGAGCTTGCTCGAATGGACCGACGATGTCAATCCCCCATTGCATGAACGGCCATGGGCTTTGCATGCTGGTCAGTTCGGTTTGCGGTGCCTTTGTGACTACTGCGTGGAGTTGGCACTTCGGACAGCGCTTGACGAGGTCGACGGCGTCCTGAAACATGGTCGGCCAGTAGTAACCCCACCTCATGACCTTCTTGGTTAAGGTACGAGCTCCGATGTGACTACCGCAGGATCCTTCGTGTACTTCGTGTAGCACGTAGTCTGCCTGATTAGGTCCCACACATCGCAGGAGAGGTTGGAGGTATGATTTCTTGTATAGGACGCCCCGCTCTAACGTGTAGTTCACGGATTTACTCTGAAGCTTCCGAGCTTCGAGCTTATCTGCGGGGAGTTCGCCCTTTTCCAAGAGAAGCCGAAGTGACGTCATCCAGTTTGGCTCGTCGTCGGTCACTATATTTACTTCGGCTTCGTCTATGCTTCGGGTCTGTACTTCTTCCACGGGGGAGGTCGTCGATGATGATGCGAGCTTGCTTAGAGCGTCAGCACGGACATTATCACCTCTCGGGATTCGTATCAACTCGAAATACGCGAAGTCATGTTGTAAGGTTTGGGCTTTCTGGAGGTATTTTCTCATCCTTTCACCTCGGGCCTCATACTTGCCTAGTACGTGACTTACGATGATTTGTGAGTCACTGTGGATTTGTATAGCTCGTATTTGGAGTGCTTTCGCGAGGCGAAGTCCGGCTAGAAGAGCTTCGTATTCCACTTCGTTATTGGTCGTAGGGAAATTGAATCTGAGGGCGTAAGTGGTTTCTTTTCCCTCCGGGCTGATGAATAATATCCCTGCTCCACTTCCTTTACGACCTGATGCCCCATCTACATAGACTTGCCAGCAATCTATGGGGGGCGACTTCGGCTCTTCTGTTTGGGCATTATCTTCGACTGGTTTGGCGGGCTTCGGAGGTTCAGTGAACACTGCCTCAACCAGGAAGTCTGCAAGGGCTTGTCCTTTGATGGCTTGACGAGGTACGAAAGAGATCGTGTGCTCGCCGAGCTCGATAGCCCACTTGGTAATCCGACCTGACGCTTCGGGCTTTGTGAGGACTTGCCGAAGTGGGAGGTCGGTTAAGACTTGTATTTGATGCGCGTGGAAGTATGGTCGGAGTCTTCTTGCGGCGTTCACCAATGCAAGTGCGACCTTCTCTAATTGCTGGTACCTCGTCTCTGGTCCCTTCAGAGCTCGGCTTATGAAGTAAACAGGCAGCTGCCGAGGTCCTTCTTCTCGAACTAGGACCGCGCTAATTGACTCGTCCGAGGCGGCGAGGTACAGGGAGAGTACTTCGCCTTCCTTTGGGACGGACAGGGTAGGTAGGTCGGCGAGGTACTTTTTTAGGTTCTCGAAGGCTGTCTTGTGCTTGTCGTTCCACTCGAAGTCAGGAGCCTTCTTCAGGATTTTGAAGAACGGGAGCTGTTTTTCGGCTGCCTTGGATAAAAAACGGCTTAGCGCAGCAAGGCAGCCCGTCAGTTTGTGGACGTCGTGTATGGACTTCGGGACTTGCATTTCTTGGACAATCTTCACTTTAGTCGGGTTGGCTTTTAGTCCTTCGCGGGAGACCCAACATCCTAGGAATTTTCCGGACTGAACCATGAAAGTGCATTTCCCTGGGTTTAACTTCAGGTTGGTCTCGCGGAGTAGGTTGAAGACGACCTGAAGGTCGTTTAGGCAAGTGTCGATCTCCTTGCTTTTGACGACGATGTCGTCGACATACACTTCCACGATCTGGCCGATGTGAAGCTCGAATATCTTGTCGACCATTCTTTGATATGTTGCTCCAGCGTTCTTAAGTCCGAAGGGCATTTTTTTGTACGCGAAGATGCCGAAGTCCGTGATGAAGGCTGTCTTCGGGGCGTCCTCGGTACTCATGAGGACTTGGTGATATCCTTTGTACAAGTCCAAGAAGCTAAACGCCTGATGGCCGACAAGGGCTTCGACCTTCTTGTCAATGTTGGGGAGAGGATAACAGTCCTTAGGGCAGTGTTTGTTGAGGTCGGTGTAATCGACACACATGCGCCATCCCCCTCCTTGTTTCTTCACCATGACGGGATTGGCTAACCACGTCGGATATTTGACTTCGAATAGGATATCAGCTCTTCGTAGTTGTTGCACTTCGTCATGGATCACTTGGTTTCTTTCGGCTGCAAACGTTCGTTGCTTTTGCCGAACTGGTCTTATTTCGGGATCGATGTGGAGGTGGTGAGTAATGATGTCGGGCGACACCCCGGTCATGTCTAGAGGCGACCAAGCAAAGATGTCTTTGAACTTCCGAAGTAGTTGGATCACCTGGCTTCGTAGTTCGGCTCCTCCGACGAACCCAACTCTGACGACCTTAGACAGGTCGTCCTCGTACAGTGGGACGTCCTCAACCCGCTCTACGGGTGGTAACGACGTCGGTTCTACCACCTCGGGGCTCTGTAACTGCTATGCCTGGGGGTGTTGTACCCCGGACCCTCGGAGGGCGATCTGCATGCACTCCTTGGCTTGTCTCTGGTTCCCCCTTAGTGTTATTACCCCATTTTTGGAAGGGATCTTGATCGTCAGGTGGTAGGCCGAGCAAACAGCCCTGGTTGCTACGAGCCAATCTCTTCCCAAGATGACGTTGTACGGGGAGTTAGCCTCGACGACGAAGAAGGTAATTATTTTCGTGGAAGATAACGGGCTTCTGCCCACCGTTACGGGGAGCGAGATGGTACCGTCCGTCGAAGTCTCTTGCTGGGTGAAGTTCTTCAACGGGACGGGCACCGGCCTAAGACGCGCTTCCTCTATGCCGAGCTGGTCGAAGCAGCTTTTGAAAAGCACGCTTACTGAGGCTCCGCTGTCGATGAAGACTCGGTGGACCAATTTGTTGGCTACCACGGCTTCTATGATGGTGGCGTCTTGATGAGGTAAGGCGTGTGGGACCGGGTCGTCACTGGAGAATGTGATGACCTCGTCCTTCTTGAACCTCTTTTGTGAAGGTTCCTCCTTCGGTTGACTTCGGGCCTCGGCTTTCAATGATGACTTCGTCGCGCCCTGAGGTAGCCCTGTGATGGCGGCTATGACCCCGTCATATTGGGGTTGCTCCTCGTCTCCGTCGTCGGGTTTTGTCTTCTTATCTTGGTGGGGATGATAGTTTTCCCCCCCTTGGTTTCTGCTCCTCTTGCCTTTATTCCGAGCTTGGGCGTTCTGTTGGCTACGACTTCGGTATTTTCCGAGGGTACCGTCTCGAACGAGGTCGTCTATTTCCGAGGCGAGATTTCGGCAATCCTCGGTGTCGTGGCCGTAGCCGTTATGGAATTTGCAATAGACCCCCGATCGCCGCTTCGAACCACTTCGGGATAGTGGGGGTGGTTTGCGGAATAAGCCGACGTGGAGCTCGTAAATGTCAGCGCGGGGTTTTGTCAGCGGGGTGTGGGTCGATGGATCGAATTGATTTGGCTCGGGGTTGAGCCGAGGTCCGAGGCGAGATGCTAGCGGGCCTCGCTGTATCCTCTCAAGGGCACCTCGTCGGTTCTGCCCTTGGTCCGTGCGTTCCGACCTTCTCTTGTTCTGACCTTCAGGTCGGTCTATTGCTCTCTTCTTTCTATCGGCTTCATCTGCCTCGGCGAAGGCATCGGCAATCCTCCATAAGTGTTTGGAGGTTTGGGGGCGCTCTTTTACGAGCTCCCTGAATAAAGGGCCGGAGTGGATGGCATTTTGAAATGCTGAGATGAGGACTTCGTCCGATAGTCGATCGACCTTGAGGCTTTCGGTGTAGAACCTCGCCAAAAAGTCACTAATGGACTCTCCTTGTCCTTGTCTCATCGTGAGGAGTTGTGCCGAGCTGATCTTGGCCTCGGCTTTTTGAAAGAAACGTCGCTCAAAGGCATCTATAAGGTCGGCGTACGACCCGATGCTGCGGGGCGGTAAGTTGTCGAACCATTTTCGTGCGTTGTCTACCAATAGCTCGGGGAAGACTTTGCACATGTATGCATCCCTGGTTAGATTCTGGTTCAGCATATTGTATTGATACTGTGACAAGAAATTGCTGGGGTCACAGGTACCGTTGTAGGGTTTGATCGGAGGCACCCTGTACGTTGATGGCAATGGCGTGTAGAGTATCTGGTCGGTGAAGGGGGTGGAGATTCGACTGTAAACAGTGAACCTACCCTCTCTTAGATCGTCCTCGTCACGTCGGGAAGGGCCGACGTTGTGACGAGGTGAGGTCGAACCTCGCCTTCGGAGAAGGTCGTGTTGTCTTCTCTCGACGACCCGGGGGGTCGGTGACCGAGGTTGTGGTAGAGGTTCAGTTTTCTCTTCTCCTTGACTCTGTTGCCGATGTCGTTCGGCGAACTTGAGGAAGTCATGCTCATGGAGATCTAGATACGCTTTAAGCGCTTCTCCGAGCTGGGGTTGAGGCACGACGTTCTCACGTCGGTGACTCTCTTGATGTGGCTCTCTACTGCTAACGGGATTGTTAGGTCGACTTGACTGGACATCCTCCACATGGCCTTCGGGAGTTCGGTGACGGGCTATAGGTTGCCCTTCAGATGGTAGGTGAGCGTCCTCGGACACGCGAGGTGGATTGGCAGACGGCCCCACCTGGTCTCGCCTTCCCTTAGCAGCAGCAATCATGGCGTTGGAGCGGGTAGTTCTCGTCATCGTGTTTCCACCCAGAAATTGATCGGTCTCACAAAATTTTATTACGTTTCCCACAGACGGCGCCAGTGATCGATCACGGATTTTCAGAATGGGTTTACGGTGAGAGAACAAGAATTGAGAGCGCGAGATTTACGTGGTTCGATCGTTAATGAGATCTACGTCCACGGAGAGAGATTTTGTATTTAGTATAATCAGATCTCCAATTACAATGTAAAGTGAGTGACCCCTAATCTAGCTTTAGGAACTAGTATTTATAGTCTTTTCAAATGACAGTTGCGGTTGGAGGGGCGCCAAATCCGGAGTGGTAGTTTTGACCGAGTTGATGGGCCTCTGGGCCTCTGGGCCGAGCTACTGGGCTTCTGGACCGAGCTACTGGGGCTTCTGGGCCGAGCTACTGGGCTTCTAGGCCGAGCTACTTGGGCCGGTAGTGAGACCACATCCTATCAGTAATCGAGCCGAGTTGAGTCGAATACTAGTCGGCTCGGCTCGGCTCGGCTTGGCTTGTTTAATATATTAAAGTGCTCGAGCTCGACTCGAACTCGACTCGAGTTTTTGACCTACTGATCGAGCTCGGCTTGTTACCTAATTATCAAGTTCGAGTTCGGCTCGAGCTCCACTCGTGTATTACTCGATTTGATATTGCTTTCGATCTTGAGCTCGAACTTGACTTGTTTGATATACTTTCAAGCTCAAGCTCGAACTCGAGTCGTTTAATATACTTTCAAATCCTTACTTTTACTATAATTTTTTATGCATTCGACTCGATTAAGTACTCGATTGATGGCTCGATTAAGTGCTCGCAACCTAGCTCGAGTAATCTGCTCGCGAACAAACGAGTTCAAACATATTTGCAAGCATAACGAGTCAAACACATCTTGCTTGAACTCGTCTCGATAAAATTATCGAGCTTAAATTTGTGCTCGAACTCGACTCGTTTACTAACGAGCCGAGTTCCGATCGAGCTTTTTCCTAGCCGAGTCTCGAGTAGCTCGCGACTAGCTAAAAGCAAATCCATGACCATTCGAGGATGGTGTAATTTTCTTTTATGGTGATATAAAGGAGATGAGTAAAAGACTATGAGGACAACAAGAACGAAGTCTTCTAAGAGGAGTTGTGATCTGTGTCAACAAAAGGTGATGTAAAGAGGGACAATAGTAAATATTTTGCGTTGAATAGATATTATGTGCATGATTCTGTTAAAATTGCAAAAATGACACAAATTTGTGAAATTCAAAAGCAACCTTTAATGGAAAAAATAGAATAATAAATTAGCAATTAAAAAAATTGGTGAAATTAAAGATTTCAAATTCAAAACTTGATAGAACCCAAAATTATCTCCTACAAAGAGAATAAAAGAAACAGGAGGCTTCCATGTTGCATACTCTCCTCAGACTCTATTGACTTTCTCTTCACTCCCTAATCGCTGCAGTTTTTCAATTTCAAACTCTACTCACTTTCCAACAAATTCCCTAATTATGATATATTTGATATATAAATTTTGGTTAATTACTTTTGAATTATTAATTAATAAAATATACTTAATAATATAAGCGCATTAAACTTATAATTTTGAATTATTAATTAATAAACAGTAAGTCTTTTATCTAATATTTTCATAAACTTATCACATAATCAATTATAAATTTATATCTATTTTCTACTATTTTTTTCCTTGTTGTGTTAAATGAAGTCCAATAATTTCCAACAATATGTTTGAAAAGAAGATCATTGATGTCGAGCAACTAACTTCCATCTATGACTTCAATAGTGATAAATTTTAGGTTATTATTCCCTTCTCTTCCAAGACATGTGGTATATTTTTTATATACGACATATCCTAATGCCTGTTGATAGTATAGTTGGATTTTGTCAAGTTAAAATTTACCGAGAAAGATGGGATAAAATTATTATTTTGTTATTTGGTAGACAAATAATAAAATGAATGTGCTTTTTTATTATGTTGGAAATTTAGATTTTTGTCTTCAAACACAGACGGAGAAAATGTGTTGTTTTAGTTCTGATTTCAGGTAGATCAGTGTCTGGTTGGAAGATTAATTTCTACATCTAGAGAAATTTTCTCCTACACAAACGCATGTTTTACTTCGTGTATGGACTAAGAAATGTAGTGCAAAATTGTGTGTGGTTAGGACTGGTTTTGATTGTTTGACAATGCATTTTCGATAAAAATGTTGAGTGGGTGATGAACAAGAATATTTAGTGTGTTTGTTGGTGGGAACTTTGATTTTTTTCAAAAATCAATTTCTGCATACCCATCTCTTCCCTCAAATTTCTATCTAGTCAATTTAGTGCTCTCTTTGCATGTAAACCCTTTTTTTTGCCATCACATTCTTCGAATTTTTTTTCAGAAACCAAGGATTAGTTTTCGATTCAATCGACCACTGCAGAAGTTATGTTGCTAAAAGCAAATCCATGTCGTTCAGTGATTGTGTATTTTTCTTTTATGTTGATATAAAGGAGATAAATAAAAGACTATGAGGACAACAAGAACGAAGTCCTCTAAGAAGATTTTGCATATTAATAGATATTATGTGCAATATTTTGTTAAAATTACAAAAATGACATAAATTTGTGAAATTAAAAAGTCATCTTTAATCGAACAAATAGAATACTAAATTAGTAATTAAAAAATTGTGAAATTCAAAATTATCCAAAATTATCTCTTACAAAAAGCATAAAGGAAACAAGAGACGTCCATGTTGCAGACTCTCTGCAAACTCCATTGCCTCTCTCTTTCACGCCCCAATTGATCGCATGTGAAGTTTCAAATAAATAATCATGGACTAATTTAAACCTTATTTTTATTAGGTGTCAAGAGAATTAAAATCATAAATCACAAATAAGCATAGTAAGAAAATTTAGGAATTAATATCAATTCATTAATTAAAATATGATTTACAAAATCGCTAGAATCTCAATACATTTAGCCACACAATGCAAATTAAGCTAGAAAGAAATAAGAGAACATGAAAAACCCATGTGTAGAACTCTTGATCAATCCTTGATCACGATCACTTCTTCCACAACCCAAAGATCAAGATCTCTCTTCCGGAATCTAGAATTTAAACTATGTGAAAATAAAAGTATAAAATGTGGAAGAAGTGTTCTATGCCATTTTATAGTGTATGAGGGGAGAATTAAAGATAAGTATAGAAAATCTCAAAAAAATAACAAATTTGTTACGTATCGCATATCAATTTTGTTTTGACTTGTTCTCATTCGTTTCAACTCCGATTTTAGATCCGTTTGCAGCTACGAACTCCTATCGAGACGAGTTTCAATCCTATATTTTCCAAATTGTCATTTTCCTAACCATGAAAACACCAAAAATAAAAGAAAACAAAGAAATTTAAACAAAAATAAGAACTTAATTCTATAAACTAAAAACGACTCAAAACGATAAAACCAATAAGTGTTTATCACCGATCCCCGCAGTTTTTTCAATTTCAAATTATATTTAGCTTCCAACAAATTCCTTGATCATGATATATTTGATATATAGGTTTTGCTTAATTAATATTGAATTATTAATTAATACATTGGACTTAATAATATGAGCTCGTTAAACTTAGAATTTATAACTAGTATTATATATTATAAATAAATACACATATTCTACCATCCATATAGAAAATATAATTATTAAAAACATAAGTAATTCAGAAATTCGCAGCATTCTCTATACGAACTAGAATTATTCAAATTATCCTCCATATATCATGGGACAACAGTTATGTCTCATATATACATCATAAATTAATTAATTCGAGCCACTTGTATATCCCTTCATTTTGTTTCATCATTTTATTTTATTATTTTCTTTAACATGATAGTTTTACCGTACAACTAAATGTGTTCATAATTAATGTATCAATGTTATGTAATGTCAAATCAGCATATGAGTTACTATAATTTATTTATTTTTATTAATTTGTATTGAATAATGTTAAACTATACTCGAATTAATAAATCATAGTCGGAAACTGAGAACTATTAAAAATATTTATTAATATTTAATATTTATCTACATGACATACCACATCGTTTGTGGACGTATTAATCTCACCCGTCGCGGGCGAGTTATTATTTTTGTATTCTAGAAAATATCTAAATGTTTTTATTTATTAATTAGATTGAATACCGATCTTAAATTCTCACATGTTGATTTAGCCATCAGTGGCGGATCCAGAGGAAGGGGCTTTACCAAAAATATTTTTATGTTTATAAAATTGTAAAATTATCAATATTTTTTCAAATATTTACGCAAAATTATTAATTTGAATTGCAGTAAAATTTATTATATATTAATATATCAAAACACAGTCCTTACTAATAATTTTTTTTGTGTCCGACACCGTTAGCTTGCAACTATCTATAATTACTTTGGATATCCTTTTGCTAATGAAGGGAATCATTTGTTGTTGGTCCCGAAAAATAAGATTGGTGTATGGGGGAATATGGGGGAAATACACCAATTCAAACTTTTATGGTTTTCTCATTTTTAGATTAATAAATACGGCTTAAGCACACTTAATAAACAAGATAGCTTGAGTAGCAAGTCAACTTCTTCTTGTAAGGAAGAATTTAAACTAGCTCACATAGGGCCTTAAAGTGTGATTAACAAAGATTAAGTATATATTTGAAAGTTAAAACTCAAATTAAGTTGTGTGCGGAATTTGGTGGTTTAATGCTCTTGTTAAAATGAAAATAGTTTTCTTTACTTAAGATATTAAGCAAACCGATTTAAGATATGATATGAAGAAGATGATAAACAAATTAAATAAGAAAATAAAGAACGCAAGTAGTTAATGTGGTTCGGGATAAACTTTCCCTACGTCCACGGCTCGATCAAGAACTAGATCGAAAATCCACAAAGCTCTCCTTTCTTTTTACTCGTTGAGTACGAGCCACAAGAAATATCAAACTTAGATATTGAATTGTGATTACACATCTTCTTCCAGAGATTGAAAACTACAATCTAAGGAATACACTTTCTTGGATCTAAACTAGACCCTAACTTTGGTTTTGAAAATAGTTTTTCCAGAAAACACAAACTTCAATCGAAGTAAACACTCAAGAGAATTCTGAGATTTCGGATTTTTGTTGAGCGATAATAGCTTGAAGAATTTTGAGCAGCGTAATGGCAGATTCGTTCGTTTGAATTCTCGTACTTATTTCTGGAAGTGATGGTGGTATTTATAGACGTAATAGCTGAAACTAGTCGTTGGAGAAAGATGAAGAGTCCTTCTACTTTGCATTAAATGCATGACACATTTTGTAGAAGCACGCGCCGCCTGCATTGCGTGTTGTAACCACCAGTCACGTGATTTTCCAATGTTTGTCATTTCTAAAATGATTCATCGTACAATAAATATGATATTCTTGTACTTCATTCCTTAAAATATCTTCTTTTATGTGACAGTACAATGAGTGGTTGACTTATGAAAAATTTAAGTATGTCGGCAGTCCACCGTAGTTATCGTGAGGGACAACTAGTTTGACTTCTTCTAACAGATCATTTCCTACGATCTGTCCATCGAGTTCTCCATTAAGTATTAATCTATTTGATACCAAATTAATATTTTAATCATTTTATTCATTCTTGAGTCCATCTTGGTATATGCAGCATACTTGATTTGGGACAGATCATTTAGAAAATGTTATGCGGTTGTAACAGCGAGCTGCAATGTTGGGATAAACGATGTGTCTGTTTAGTGATCGTGTACTCGAGATGGTTCAAGTCTTCAAATATTCTATACTAGAGAACAACTAGTTCTATAGGACAAGTGGTTTTCTATCCATCTGTTCTTTTACATTGTAGTTTCAATATAATCTAGAAAGTACAGATCGTTCCTATAAGTGAGTTTGAAACCACAAACTCTCTTTTACAAAGTTGATCTAATAAAATCGTGTGATAAATTATACCACTTTTGTTGCACAATTCCTCAAACGGAGTTACATATTCTCCACCTCTATCACTTTGAACCATCTTAATTCGACAGCTTAATTGATTTTCGGCTTCAGTTTTGAAGTTCTTAAAAGTTTCAATAGCCTCATCTTTACTTCTTAGAAGATAAAGATAATAATATCTTGTGCAATCATCTATGAATGTGATGAAGTATTTCTTACCACCTCTAGTTTGCACAAACTTTAACTCACACACATTGGTGTGAATTAATTATAGAGGTTTCGTACTCCTTTCTATCGAATGAAACGGTAACTTAGTCATTTTCTCCTCAACACAAATTTCACATTTGTTTTGAGTATTGACTTCACTTAATTTTAGTAAATCCAAATTTACTAATCTTTTTATAGCATTTAGATTTACATGTCATAAATCGGAGCACTCAATCAAGTAAGAGGAAGTAGAAGCTTTTTCATTATCATTCAAGCTTTTGCGGCGCACGGCCATTACATTGAGTTTGAAAAGACCCCCGGTAAGATAACCTTTACCAAGGAATTTCCCAAACTTAGTTAATACAAATTTATCAGATTCAAAAACTAATCTAAATCTCTTATTGACTAATATTGAACCCGAGATAAAATTCTTGCGAATGTCTGGGACATGCAAAACTTCCTTCAAGGTAATTGGGATTGTGGACATCATCTTGAGGACCACATCCCCAACTCCGGCCACCTCGCACGAGGCTTGGTTTCCCATGTTGAGCTGCATCCCCTCAACAGCCTTGTAAGTCACGAACTTAGTCTTGTCGGCACACACATGGGCGGTTGCGCCGATATCAATGTACCATCCACCTCGGTGACTACAGCGGCAAGATCACCTTCGTCCCATTCGCCGTACTTCTTCTCGACAACATGGGCAACATGCTTCTTCTTCTTATAGCCATTTGGCTCACGACAATCTCTTGACGTGTGGCCTGGTCTACCACAGGTGAAACAATTGCCATCGAACTTGCGGGTTGGTTTTTGCTTCCCTTTGCCCTTGTCATTTGGGCGAGCACGCTTCTTGGAGGGACCGTCTCTCTCCAACAAGTTGACATTTGCGTCCATCGGCCCTTTTACCTTCGGATCACATTTTCGCATGTCCGACTCGATGCGAAGCTTCACGATAAGGTTTTCAAGAGTCATCTCTTTTCCCTTGTGTTTGAGATAGCTCTTGAAATCATTCCAACTTGGAGGTAGCTTCTTAATCACGATCGCCGTCGTGAACGCATCCGGTAGAATCATTCCCTCGGTGTGGACATCGTGCACAATGAGTTGAAACTCTTGCACTTGATCCATGATGGGTCTGAAGTCTACCATCTTGTAGTCTAAAAATTTAGCTACAACAAACTTCTTTGTACCTGCGTCATCGCTACGGTACTTCTTTTCAAGAGCCTCCCACATTTCTTTGGAGGTCTTTACAACGGAATACACATTGTATAAACTGTCATCTAAAGAGTTTAGAATGAAGTTTTTACAAAGGTAATTTCCAGTGTGTCGATTATCATAGGCAGCCCGAACAGTGAAGTTCGTCTCCTCGGCACTCGGTGTCGGCGGCTCGTCCTCCTTGAGGAAAACGGCCAATGTTGTCAAGTAGAACAATATTTTTTGTTGCCAACGTTTGAAGTCAGCACTGCTGAACTTCGGTGGCTTTTCGACAGGAGGCATCATCCTCGGTGCCGAATTTGCTCCCAAGAGAGAGCCCGACGTGTTGAGCACTGGGCTCCAACATCGGATCCAAAAATGGACCCAACGGAACCACTAAAAGTGGAACCAACGGTGCCACTATGTGTGGAACCACCCTTCAACCCCTAAGGGTTCGTACCGGCTCCAAGCCTGGTAAACAGCGTGTTGGTGGTGGCGTCGACAACGATTGGGATTATTGAAGACCTTCCGGCAACAGCAACGGTGTTGGCGGCAGTGGCAGCAGCAACTACGGTGCAAGCGAAGGCAGCAACGGCTGTGTTGGAATTGGTTGAAGCAGAAGACGCCATCTTTAAATGGTTGAAAAATCTCCAAAATGACTACTGTATTCTCCAAAGTGGCTAGTGTAATGTCTCTCCCACCAATGAGCTACTATTCCTTTATTATAAAAATAAAGGAAAAACTCTTCCCAAATAAAAGGTGCTATTTTATCTTGCGATTGTAGGAAAATATAATATGGGAAGAGTAAAAATAATAATATTTGCAGTAGTTATTTTATTCTATTACAAAGAAATAAAATAGAATAAATCTGGAACAAAATGGTGGAGAATCTAGAAGCCGAGTCGAGGAAAGATCTCTCTTTCCGCAAGATAAAATACGCCCCGATAGTGTTCTCGGTGTGGAGTGATGTCTCCAAAGATAAAACGGCTTTACGTCTCGGAGGTGACACCACCGCGAACCTTCGAGCTCCGGCGAACTGGAAAAGGTTGAGGACAAAACTTCCTTCTAAGATGCTTGAAGAAGATGATGCAGCAAGATGAGCTTGTGAATGAAGTGTATCTCTCGTCCGTGTGTGATATGCATGGAGGCCACTTATACATATGTCAAACTCATTCAAGAGGAGTTACAGGAATTAATTGTAATTAATGTCCATTCATGGCTCTTAATTCTCATTAAGCCACTGAACGTTACAGGAGTTACAAATTAGTGGTACTTTAAATATAATTAATCCACATAATCTGGACATACATATGTCCACATTCATCATTAGCTTGTTGATAAGGAGATTGATATCATAGATCGATCACCAGATCGATCTCACATATTGATATCAAAAATAAATTCAAGCTGGACAATCACTGTCACAGATTGTTGAGTAGATCGTTGGGCATGCCAAGGCACAAGTTGTGGCACAGACCATGGCACAGGCCAGGCCACCAGACCAGATCACCATGCAGCAGGCCAGGCCAGATGACTGGCAAAAATAAGCCTCAGGACAGCAGACCGGCACGCGCCAGATGGTCCTTGACCCAACTTGTCAAACCATAAGGTTTCTTCTCTTCCTTATATACATGATGGATGTTGATTTTATAACCAATGTGGAACAAGAGTTTCTCTTCACCTTTACTTAAGTGACTACTTTAAACATTTATTTCTCACTCACCGGGAATCGGTTTAGAGAAAATAAATATACCACGATCATCTACTCCAAACGTAGATCGACCCTAGATCATTTAATTTCCTTAAAATTAAATGTCATGTCACTTAAAACTTGGTCAAACATTATTGACCACAATAAATATATATTAAATATATATTTATTTAAAGCGATTGCTACAGAAAGCTTTATAAAAATAATATAGATCGTATAACTAACGATCTGCTCCTTTTATAGTTATGCTGTTCTTTAAAAAATGATATTGATCACTTGATTTTAGGAATTTAAAAGTGACTAAGTATTATTTCGAAAAATATCATCAAAACATAAATAAATTCGTGGGGTTCCTAACATTTTTTAACCTACAAATCAACATATACATGTATGTAGGTGTGTGTATATATATATATATATATATATATATATATATTAAAGTACAAAATATTAAATAAAATTTGGATGATACTGAACAAGAAAGTCGTAAAGATGAGAAATTTGTTGATGACTTTAGGTCCCAAGTACACACTAGCTAGATATGTTAACTTTGGTCTTATTTTTATTCTCTCATTTAATAGTTTGATAGTGAATAAATGTGATCCATGAATTGTTATGGTGTAGAAATCTTTGTTTATAACGCCATATTCCAAGAACAATAATGTGTTTTTCATTCAAAATTTTCTACAACTTTTAATTAACATCTAAATTTCTGTCTTCAAAGGGTATCTTCCTTCTTCCATAAAACATTTCATTTTCTTGTTTCTTCTCCACAAGTTGAAAGCACTCCCACAAACAGACACGTGTATCATAAATATTCACATTTTAAGCCATTCATTCAATATATTAGACTTTTCAAAAATATTGCGAGAAAATCATTTTAGTGAGAATATTGTCCAACCACAAATAAAACGAAATATATATATACATATGTTCACGAAAAAAAATAGTTCTAATTTTTAAAATAACTATAGTAAAATTGTAGATATATTAATACCTTTTTCATCGTTCCTAACACATTTTTAATTATAAATAATATGAATGTTCATTTGCTTATGATATATTTAATTTTTAATTTATTAATTAATCACTAATTATTATTATATTCATATACATATTAAATAAAAAATAGTGTGGATTTTTATTTCAATCACAACACATTCAAATTATTTATTAAAATTTGTATCGAATTCAAATGAGCTCAATTTTTTGTGGAGGAAGAGAATATTTATAAGAAGTTTGGTAGTATTTTTCGTGTTATATTTTTCAATTACAAAATAAGTTTTTTTTTTATTTAAAATTGTATTTTAGTTTATATACTTTTAACATGTTCTGTTTATTATTTAAAAAAATTGTACGCGTTGCAGGTATCATTTTTCTAATATGATTAATTTTCGAAGTTAGTAATAAAAATTATTGATTAGAATTGCATGTTACTCTTTGTTTATATGGTGCATGAGTGATGAGTCTACGCCCATGTTTTCCCTAATGCCGCCGACTGCTATGCTCAGACCCGTAACTGGGCATAGGCCCACTTGGCAATGGCCTGGGGCCTCAAATTTATAAATTTATAGATATATATAAATATATAATAGATTAAATTAGATTCAAATAATAATTTATTTGCTTTTTATATACCTAATTAAATAATAATCAATAATACATGCATTCACTCTTTTTTGCTTATTCTCTCATCTCCCGCGTCATATTTCATTATTCTGACGTCATATTTCATTATTCTGAGTTTCTTTAATTATCGGTAAAATATATAGTCTATTCTTATTAAAAATAAAAATAAAAATCATAATAATATGTCATTGAATTCTTCGCACCATTTTCACGATTTCACCATATAATTTATGTTTCTATATATATAGTATTCACTTTTGAAATAGTTTTTTATATAAAGTCAAAATTTCTTGCATTGTAAGGAGCTATTTTTAAATTATATCTTAGGCCCTATATAACATGGTACGGTCCTGGCTATGTTATTGGGAAAAAACAGTAGAGGCGCGACTATATACTTTTTTATTATAAAGTTTGAGTATTTGGGAAATAAATTAGAAAATTATTTATTATTATAAAACAATAAATAAAACCTATTAGTTATTGGCTATCAAAAGGATGAAGAAAAATTTAAATTCCCTTTTATGTTTTATAATATATTAAATAAGAGTTCGGAAAAAAAATCATGTTCGCTGTTCTTATCTATATATTTTTATCTTCACTTGATTTTTTAATGGCATACCAAATAGGCATTTAGGGGCGTTTGTTTCCAATTAGGATATATTCAATTGTGTCGTGACATTTCACATAATCAATTGTTTAAAATATAACATAAATATTTTTTATATATACTTTTATCATGACTCTTTATCATATAATAACGTCACCATCTCATTCAATTTATTTCATATGATAATATGAATTGTTAAAAATAATTCAAATTAATCTTTGATTCACTTTAATGGAAAAATAATTAAATTTTCAAACTTAAATGCTTGTTACTGAAAATAAACGCCTCGTAGAAATGGAAACAAATGAGGTAATGGTATGCTGCGTCACCGTGCATTGCATAGTAAGCATATGTTTATCCACAAACGGCAATCGCAGTTACACACCAACGTCACACCCACGAATATACATACACTTTTCCTGTATCTACATATTTCGCTTAATTCATCTTTTGTTTCATCACTCACAACTATCTTGTTATTTATATATAGTGCAAAGATTAGTAGGCCTCTCTCACCTGAACCATATTCACCAGAAGGCATTTATTACGCTATTCCTTTTGCTTCTAAAGTCACATTCTCTCCCTCTCTCGACTTTCTTTTTTTTTTCTTTTGAGAGAAAGCTTCTCTTAACTCTAATTTTTTTCCTGAAAAGCTGCGTTTTTTGCTGCTTTATATTAAGAGGGAGTGTTGCCACCGACTACTTTGAACGTTCTGAGAAGACCCTTATTTGCATTTGGTATGCTTCCTCGTTTTCTTCTTCAAAAGTTCTTCATTCCTTGTGTGTGTATTTTTGTCTGATTTTGCATTTTCTGCATATGGGTTTTGGGAGAACTAGTTTTCCATCATAAAGATGTGATTTTTGGTGCTGTGTGAGGAGGGTTTCTCTTCTGTTGGATGGAGGGCTTTTCTCTCTCGGTGTTTAGCTGGCAAATTTTATTTTATTGGAGCTTTTAGGGGTAAAAACTTAATAAATAAAAAATGTTATCTTGGGGAGTGAAATATAGCCTGTTGTTTCTGGCTGGGGATTTGGATGCAGCCTCTTGTTTTCAGACCTTAGATTGTATTTAAGAATATAATATTAAGGTTTGGATTTCGAGAATCCTGCAATGGAGACATAACTAGAAGTACTGCACTGAAAAAATTGAGAATTTCATCTCTTGCCTTTTGTGCCTCATAAACTTACACCTTCAGAAGTTAAAGAATGTATTGATCACTCATGTGGTTTCTGTTTCTGAACCACTTCTCTTGTCAGTTGCTGAATTAATCATTTGTCTCTTGAATCTTGATTCTTGAGAACACATGATATGAATGTTAAACATTCATAGCATTCTCTTTTTTATGAGATGTTCTTGCTTCTCATTGGTTGTATCACTTTAAACTAATCCTTATTTTCACCAAATTGATATGTATGTTTTAATTCTGCACATGATTCTACTGTTTTAATATGCTCAAGAAATTTTTATGCTTTGCTTTTCTGATCTCACTTATCTAATTTTCAAGGAAGGTGGGTGAGTGGTTGGGAACCAATTTAGTGATGGTTATTAATGTTTATACGCCTCTAGTTTGCTTTTATGTTAGAATTAGTGCGACAACAACATCCCACCTAATCTTATCATTGAAGTAAAAAAGGCTTTTCGATTTAGGAAAATTTTCTCTAATGATGACATAATTGACTTGTGTTATTCAAAACTATAATGAGGAATTCTTGTTTGTTTGGTCTTGTTACGGTTTCAACATCATGTCATGGGCCACTAGAGTTTCATTTTTATGGTATGGATTGTAAGAAGTTGATGTAGCATATTTAGATGGTGTGTGGCTTGTGGTATGTAAATTTTGCCATTGATGGAAATAAGTCATTTGCACGTCACTTTCATGTCTTTGATTTATTCTAAGGCCAATTCTAGAGAACTCTAATGTGCTTCTAGTTGTAGATATAATGGATATATACTGCTCATCAACCTCTTTAGGCCATTCTAGATAACCTACATATTGCATTATTTGTTCATCGGATTTTAACTGTTTCTGGTGTGTCTGTGCATACTTCGATTGGTTTAACTACTCTGAGCTTGTTTGATTATACGAAGTATGGTGACTAACTGGTTTCCTCTTTCATGAATCCAGACATAGTCTAAATGGAGCAGTATGTCCGAGGAGCGGCAAGAAACAACGAAAACAGAGCCTCGTACCAAAATCTCAAATCCGTCGACGAATCTGGAGCCAAACCTTCTGTTGACTTTGAGTGCAACATCTGTCTCGACCTTGTCCAAGACCCTGTCGTGACATTGTGCGGCCATCTCTACTGCTGGCCGTGCATATACCGGTGGATTAGCTCCCATCACGCCTCCTCGGAGAATCTCGACCACCAGAACCCCCAGTGCCCTGTTTGCAAGAGTGAGGTGTCGGAGAAGACCTTGATCCCTCTCTACGGCCGCGGCCAGACCGCCGATGCCTCCAAAGACGAGCTATCCCGGCTCATACCACAGAGACCATCAAGTCCCAGACGCTTAACCAACTTGATCATACCAAATGCGACAAGCAACTATTCATATCCGTTCGAGCAACTCCACCGGAGAAGCTACACCACACCACCGTCCCGTCGACAAGATTACAGCGGGTACACAGCCACGCCTACGCTTGCACAGAGTGGGTCCCCACACTTGGCTGATCCGATGATCGGGATGTTCGGAGAAATGGTATATGCGAGAATATTTGGGAATTCGGAGACGACGCTGTACACGTACCCCGATTCTTACCGTTTAGCGGGCAGCAGCTCGCCTAGGCTGCGGAGGCATATGATGCAGAACGATAAATCACTAAGCAGAGTATGTTTCTTCCTATTTTGTTGTATGATACTATGTTTGCTCCTGTTTTGAGCTATACCAGTACATTTCAAATTATTATTATTCTCTATTTTTGATTGTTTGTTAATGGATATAATTAATTACAAGAACCCAATGAGATGCTCTATTTGTAAATCATTTTATTAGTATGATTAACCGACGATGGTGCACTATGCTATGCATGATTCTTTTGTTTCCAGTAGTATATAATATGCATAGTGTGGAGCCACCCATGGTGTGTGATGGTTGACTGACTTAATGTGTTTGAATACGTGGTGGGCCTATCTTATTTCTTTTTTCTTGGGAGAGTGGGCCTATCTTATTTCTATTTGCAATAGCATTTGATATCTTCAAAGTTCATGCTTGTGTTATTTATGGTGTTTTTATCCATAGGAAATTAAATAGTAGTATTAGGTGTACATGCTGAGTAGTTAATGCAGTCGTCCACTATTGGTAAGAAACAATTATTTTTGTTAAGAGGCTACAAATGGATGGGACTTGGCTATGTCCCACAGTCAACTTGAAGTAATTAATGGTGCTGTTATTTCTAGTGGTCCTCACTATATATCCGTTCATACCTATGAAGTAATTAATGGCTATTTGTCTATCGAAACAAGAGTCAAAGTTTCAACTTATGTTCTATATGCAAATCCAATGAAGTGGTTGAGAAAATTGCGGAAAGATAAAGATGCAAACGGAAGTCCGGATTTATAGAACAAACTTGATTTTATTCTTTACTTTACAGAAACAAGATAACAAGATAAACCATATAGGAAAATAGCAGTCAACTTGTGTATCATTCTTGATCGATTACTCTTGTGGGTTTCTCTTGGATACTTTGAGCTTTTTGATTAAGCCATATAGAAAAATAAAGAGACGATTGAGCATAAGCATTGTGTAGGATCTTATCTTGTGCATAGTATACATAAATCTGTCGTTATTTTGGTCTCTGTTTTTGTTCTTACTTATGTTGCACCTCAACTCAATAAGATGAGCTACAAGTAATTTCAATACCAATTAGGCAACTAGAGTAATTTATAAGTTTTACAATGAGACTTATTTGTCGTAGTAATGTTTGTGAAATATTCTAAGGGGGCGTTTACTTTGTATGATTAACATTATGAAGAATTGAATATTTAAGGGATTAAATGCATGATAGGGTAATATTTATCAATCAATCCATTGTTTACTACAAAGGAATAGTAGAATGATTAAAGATGGGATAAACATAATCTATTGTTTACTTTGATTGATTAAGTAAGGATTAAATATAATTTGACCAAATTATCCTTATAATTTTAAAGCCTTGAAATTAATTATAATTACAATCTCCATCTCCCCCATTAATAGAGGTGTTAATCCATTCGGTACCGATTATTCGGAATTGAAAAAGTGCACTTTTTTGTAGGGTGTCAATCGATTCCGTGTCGATTTTTCAGTCTCAAAAATCGATTATGGAACCGGTTTGAAAAAAATAATATTATATTTCTAAAATATTAATATTTAAGTTAATAATAATTTGAATAAATATTTTATAAAAATATTTCAATATAAATATATTTAAACTCAACTTGGTAATATTTTATCAATTATAAAATATTTATTTTTAATAAATATAAAATTGAAAAGTGAAGTGAAATAATTAGAGCTTAGAGATGAAGGGATGAAGGGTTTATTTGTCATTTTAATGACAATCTTTTATCTTGATTATCATGATTGTTTTAATCATACCTATTTTGGGAGGATTAAAATTAGAAAAAACCAAAATAAAGGTTTAAAATAATCAAGAGCCTTGAGTTATCCCATAATTTTTATCTTTTAAAGTAAACATAATTAAAGTAAACATAAGATTAAATTAAATTAATTTTATTTATTCCACCTAATGATGCAAAGTAAACATGACCTAATTGGATAAGATCTCTGACTCATCACCCTAAGCTTTACGGGTGAAGATTGAAGTTGTAAAAACTCCTTAAATATAGCCAGCCAAACACCAATATTCATCATTATTTATTTTTAATTAGTCTAATTATATGGACTATGGAGTACAAAACATTTTGGAGTGAGCGTAGTTCATCCACAAACCGACAAACTTGATTTATCTTTTCTTATCCGTTATATTTTATTTATTTAACTTCGTCAGTGGTTGAGTATTCATTTAAAGAAAATTTAATTTATCAAAATTTAAGTATATTCTAGCGAAGGTTAATGCCAAAAATGAAGGATGTATAGTTGAAGTTAGAGATTCTAGTAGAAATTAGTTATATTCTAACTCTTCATCAAGACAAATGTTATTTATACACAAACTTTAGCTTCTGAACGAACGTAGGAGCCAAATATAACCTTTTATGTGGTACCATTATATTTTTAAATGAAAAAGGCAGTGTCACAAATTAAACTATTTACTTTTAATTTGTATATATTATTACGAATGTTGGAACAGTTGACATTCCATCTAGGCCTGCAAACTAACGAAGTCAGCTCTCCCCAATAATTTGATGAGATAGTTGCTAGCCAAGTCCATGAAATGTCAAATATATATTATATATTTATTTAGTATAAGATGTGCATAATTTATTAATTTATCAATATATATAGTTGATGAGTATATATATAATAATCAGAACTGTACCTTCGATTTAAACTTTAAACTATAACTCATTTGTCAAAATAAATTTTAAATATATATTCTTCCATACACATGATATGATAGGGAAAACAATCAAGAATTCATAGTTCTTAAATAAATTTGATTTTAACTTGAAAAAAAATGCTTTTAAAGAAAATTAATTTTTGTATGCTCATGATATGTGAAGTTTGCGGTAAATACAAAAGAATGAAATGATGAGTACATTAATTATTAGCAGTGAGGAAAGAGAAGTCTTGGGATTGGAGCAATGTGTATGAAGTGAATGATTGGCAATTATTTATTGGCGGCGGCAGTGGATGTGTTTAGAAGCTTCCAAAGGATAAGGATCGGAGACATGACATCTATGTTTAGGACCATACTTGTTACATTCCAACAAAGCTGTCCAAATTCCATGCCTCACATTCATATAAATATTATATATAAAATATTGGTGGCGTGCATGAATTGATATCTTGTGAATGAATCGGCCAAATAATTAACTTGTAACACTATAATACTTGTGTTGTGAATCATGCATTCACATGTGTATAGTAATCTGTTTACCTGTAGCTATTTTGATAGATCTAATCGAGATCGTATCGTAAATAGCTCTTCAAGTGAGCTTTACTCCATAAAAGAAGATAGAAACTTGGAGAAGAGGAAATAGAGATCGTATCGGTAAATAGCTCTTCAAGTAAGCTTTACTCCATAAAAGAAGATAGAAACTTGGAGAAGAGGATGTTGGTCCCGAAAGAGTTAGATTGGTGTATGGGGGGGGGGGGAATACACCAATTCAAAACTTTTTAGGTTTTCTTGTTCAATACTTAAGTATAAGGCTTTAGCTCTCTTGATAACTTAAGATAGCTTGAAGTTGTAAGAAAAATCTTCTTATTAGGAAGATTAAGTCTCACTCAAATAATACCTTATATGTGAGTAACAATAATCAAGAGACACAAATACAAATTTAAACTTGATTAAGGTTGTGTGCGGAAGTTGGTGGTTAATGCTCTTTTTAAGAGAAAACGTTTTCTTTCTTGAAGAGTTAAGAACCCAGATTTATATGTATGATTATGAAGAAGATGATGATGTAAAACAGAAAGTAAAGAACACAAGAGTTAACGTGGTTCGGGATAAACTTCCCTACGTCCACGGCTCGATCAAAACTAGATCGAAATCAACTAAAGTCTCCTTTCTTTTTACTCGTTGAGTACGAGCCACAAGCTTTATCAAATCTAGATAAATACTTGTGATTACACTTCTTCTTCCTAAGATTGAAAACTACAATCTAGGAATATAACTGGATCAAAACTAGATCCTAACTTTGAGTTTTGATACAAACAAATTTCCAGAAAATAATAACTTCAAGAACTGTAAACACTCAAGAGAATTCTTGATTGTGAAGGAGTGCTTTGAACGTTGAAAGCTTGAAGTATTTTGAGCAGAGTAATGGCAATTTTCGCTTGAATTCTCGTACACATTTCTGGAGATGAAGGTGGTATTTATAGCTTCAATGAAGAAACTATCCGTTGGAGAAGAAGAGGTCCTTCTTCATTGCATTAATGACTGCATTAAATGCATGGCAGTGTTGTTGAAACACGCGCTGTCAAAGTGAGAGTGGTTACCACCTTTCATGGGATTTCCCAATGTATTGCCATACTGGGAATGATTCACCGTACTGAAATTTTGATATTCTTGTACTTCATTCCTTAAAGCATGCTGTTGATGTGACAATACAAGGAGTGGTTGACTTGTGACAAATTTAGGTATGTCGGCAGTCCACCGTAGTTACCGTGAGTAGCAGCTTGAATTTTGATGACATAGCAGCTCGCTGACTTTTGTGTTGAAGCATCATCTCTTCATTAACTTGAAGCAACCAGATCGATTTTAACGGATCAAACGATTTCTTTGGAGCGCGCTGCTTCCTCCTCTTGTGATGGTTTGAGAACGATCTTGTTGTGGGAGAGGACATCGGGCTGTTTCTTCTTTCAAGATGAGTTGCTAAATCTTTTTGGAGCGAGCTCCTATTAAGTAGTCTATTCTAAGAAATCAGATCGTTGTAGTTGTTTTGAAATTTCAAAACAACTTTCACATTTGTGATCTGATGAAACATAATCTAGAGGTAAAACTAAGTCAAGCAAGTTGGAATGACAGCTCGCTGCAATTTTGAGAAGCAGATCGTTAATTCTTTTTAAAACGATCTGCTCTTCGTTTAACGAGCTGTCTTACATGAGGGAGTAAACACTTGCAATAATAACTATCATTGTGTCCAGGATATCTAACATAAGAATAAGACAGATCGTTATTTACCTTTACCAAAACGATCTGCTTCTTTTACACTTAAGATAATCCTTAATAGATGACAATGATTATATGGTTTTAACATTTAAACATGTAGTTTCGAGGAGCATCATCAAAACAAATAAATTTATGGGGTTACCAACAGAGGAAATGCAGAAAGAGAGACATATTCATTTCATTCATTTATTGATAATTCATTTACAAGAGAATAACATATATATAGAGTAGATATCAAATTTCTAATGGACCTAACTCGTTTACGGGTCGATTAACATCACAATACACGATACAAATATTACAACTAATAATTAACCAATTAATCGTATCATATTTCGTATAAGATTTTTTATAAATGACGTTATACTATTAACGTTGCATACAATGAACCTATTTAACTTGACACGTGAAACAAAAAAAAACTAAATTAATCGTAATTTAAATTAAAATAAATAATGAATTTTGTGTATGTTGAAGTCAAATTAAGGAAGACCTCTCTTTGCATGGGAAATACGGTGGGGTTTTATAAGTGCTTTTCATATTGATGTGCAAAACGATCTTGCAATTTTGAATAGTAACACCACAAATTCAAAAGGTTCTAACGCATTTGAAGAGATTTGATACCGGTCGAGCCTACCAAGTTAGAGTCATATTTCAGATGGATAAAATTGACCTTGGATAAATTTGGGCTGTTGAAATTCAAATCCATACTCCTATCCATCACGAGTAATCGGGAAAAAGGGTCAAATCGGCCCATAAATTAATAATATTATTTATATAATTTTAAAATATAATTCCAACTAAATATATTTTATTAAATTCTAAAAAAATATTGTATCAATCACCAATCACCATTGATAGTTTGTTCCATCAATTGAGAATAAAAAACACCTTCGGCTGTTGTCGAGCCACGTCATTTTTTTGTATGCATTTGAAATGGCTGTAGTATAATGCTCTACGTCATGGCTTACTCAATTAATCAACTCTAGATATGTTTAAATCCATTATAATTTTTAGTGTGTTTGGTACATCTTCTTATTGAATAAGATAAACATGTATTTAATAATAATCATAGATAATTTTTATCACATTACTTTCTAATGTAGAAAAAGTTGTACGTTAAAATACTAATTTTAGGACGGACCTAATATTCAATAGCGGGCGGCTCAACATATTTATCACATATACTATCAAATACATTATTTGATAAGATAATTTATTTTTGTCCCATTAATAATGACTCATTTTGAACTATAAAGAGATTAACAATGAAAATGACTATTTTTTTTATTACAAACCATTCTCACTAAAAAAAATGTATTAGTTTTAAATATTTACACTGTTTAATATTTAATCCTAATTGTTGGACTTAACACTATGAACCAATTGATAATATTCGGATGCCCAATTTGTTTATTTGTGAGCTTTTATATTTTAGCAACTTGGCCCAAAATAGGCTACAAAATAAATTCTCAAGATTCAAGCATCGGTTTTCATACAAATTTTACTACTCCCTCCCTTCCTGTTCCACTCAAGACGACTCATTTTGCCGTTTCGGTTTGTTCCACAAAGATGACCCATTTCCTTTTATATTAATATTTTTGTGTTTTAAATGTATTTAGTGAATAAAAAGAAAGAGATTATCTTAGTCTGCGTGTCGAAAAGAAGAGGATCGTGTCAAAAAGAAGAGGATCATCTTTAATGAGACAGATATATCATTTCTTACTAAGATAAATTTTGATTTGAAAAGTTAAATATATACGATCATATATTAGAACCGTCAAATAATATTTAACCATATACTTTTCCAACAAATATTTCGTACATTCCACTTGTAATAATATAATATTTTTTGTCGTATTCATTTTTAACATATTATTACGAATGAACTAATATTAACCTAAATAAATTTTATTAATTCATCCCTAATTAATTAAAATGTTAAATTTAATTTTTGATTAAATATTTAATTTATTTAAATTAAAAAGAAAACAAAATGTTCACTAATTCGTGTAGTACTTAAAACCCCTAATTGTGTTCGGAAAAAATGTGTAAATAAGAGAGAGAGGCGTTAGTTGTTTGTGTTGAGTTTGATAAAAAATGTGATGTTGGAGTTTGTTTGTGAAGGACAAATTTATATTGTGCTTTACAGATTGTGTTTTTGAATTTTGTCTGGTTAGGATGATTAAACTTAGAACACATGAGCATGAGTTGGTTTAGGGCTTAAGAGAGTAATCCCAAATCGGAAAGGATATAATAGTGGCTATAAAATTGGAGGCACTCTATCAATATTTATCATACCTTTTTGGTATGGAAACCAAATTGAGGGTTTATTGAAACCAAATTGAGGGTTTATTGAAACACTTCGCTAAATTTGAAATTCGGCAAATACCAAGAGAAGAGAATATGGAGGCAGACCGACTGGCTCGAATAGCCAGTGCTGCAGACCACGTCTGGCACGGGGAAATAACTCTTTTATATGCAGAACAGAGAACATTGGCCTTGGAGATATATGCTCTGACAAATGAGAAGGACTGGAGGGTACCAATAGTAAGGTACTTGCGCTCAGGAGAGAGGTCTTATAATAGTGATATGCCCGGGAAAGCAGTGCTGGCACGTTTTTGTCTGATAGGAGATTTCCTCTACAAGAGGTCGTTCACACACCCCCTATTAAGGTGTGTGTCTGACCAGGAAGGAGAGTATATCTTAAGGGAGATTCATGAGGGCTGCGCCGGAAGCCACACTGGTTACAAGGATCTAATTCGAAAGACGTTAAGAGCAGGTTTTTTCTGGCCAACACTAGAAGCAGACGCCAAGGAAAGAGTAAAAAAATGTGAAAACTGTCAAAAACATGCAAGGCTAATCCATATACCAGCAGAGGAGCTCGAGAGTATAGTCTCACCTTGTCTGTTTGATAAGTGGGGAATCGATATAGTAGGAAAATTACCGGTAGCATCGGGAGGCAGAGTATTTCTAATAGTAGCAATGGATTATTTCACGAAATGGGTAGAGGCAGAGGCAGTTGCCAAAATAGATGAGAAGGCCATTCGGCGTTTCATTTGGAAGAATATATGTTGCCGTTTCGGTATTCCAAGAATATTAATCTCAGACAATGGATCCCAATTCAATGGGTACATGATCAAAGGATGGTGCGAAGAAATGAAAATAGAACAAAGGTTCGTGTCCGTGGCACATCCCCAGGCCAATGGACAGGTAGAGGTGACGAACAGAACTTTGCTAGAGGGGATTAAAGCCAGGTTGGAAGGAGCGAGAAGTAAATGGGTTGAAGAGCTGGACTCTGTCCTCTGGTCATATAGAGCCAGTCCCAGGACGTCCACTGGTGAATCCCCCTTCAACCTAGTATATGGCTCGGCTGCTGTGGTAACAGCAGAGGTAGGGATGGATTCCCCCAGGATCCTAAACTATCAAGAGCTGGAAAATCAAGGAAAGCTAAGGGAAGAATTGGATCTGATAGAAGAAAGAAGAAGCAGAGCTCGCCTTAGGACAGAGCTTTACAAAAAGCAAATTGAAAAAATTTACAACAAGCGTGTATTTGAGAGAAAATTCGCCAAGGGCGATCTGGTTCTGCGCAGGGCTGACGCTTTGAAGCCCTTGGGAAAATTGGAGCAGAATTGGGAAGGACCTTTCATAGTAAAGGAGGTACTCAGAGGAGGAGCTTATCGACTAATGACGCATGAAGGGAAGGAATTACCTAGGCCTTGGAATGTATCCTCTCTAAAAAGATAGTATGTTTGATAAGAGTTGTTTTTAAGGATGTAAAAGGAAGCGCAAAATGTCTCATCTCAGAGACAAAAACTTCCAAGGGATATTATCCCTCATTTAAATTTATATATGTTATTGAACTAAATTTATAATCACTGATATTCCAAGCAGCAGATGAACTAAATTATAAGCATACGATAATAGAAAGCAAAACGGAAAAGCCATTACACAGATAGAGTACACTGACATAAGATCCAAGCATCCAGCCAAACAAAAAAGAAGAAGTAGATTAGTTTTTTACATATTAAAAACGAGATAAAAATTGTCAGGATAAGATAATTGTTCATAAATCAGAGACCTTCAATCCCGGGCATGGCCTCTTCCCCCGCTCCCCGAGCCAGAAGCTTCAGCGTTGCCTCGGATAATGCGCCGGCTCTAAGAAGGAGATAGCGAAATAAAAAGAGGTGGGGGAAAGTTATTATTCGAATCCATTACACATATATATATTAGGCGTGAAGATAAATATGAAATAACTAAGACGAAAGAGTTAAGAACTCACGCTGCTAAGCAAAGTTCCCAACCGGGCGATGTCGTCAGGGTTATCAGGTAGCACCTGCAGGAAAGGGCGGTCGTAGTAGTTCTCGTCGCTACTGTAAGAGCCAGGAGCGGTAATGAACTCTTCCGCACCCCTCTTCAGGGACGCCAGAAACCACTGATGGTCACCCCCGTTTGAACGGTTGGCCTCCAGCCCTGGAAAATGATCCAGGATTCGGGTGAGCACTTTTCCCCCATCAACTTCTCGCCAACGGGTAGTTAAACCTAGCTGCTCGCAGGTTTCTAGTATGGCCTCAACAACCCAGTTGGCCAAATACTTAGAAATCCGCTCACGAAAGGCTTGTGAGTGGATGTACGCCTCGGGGAGATCGACGACAAGGCGATGGAGTAGATTTTGACCGGCCGGGCAAAGGAGTATGTTGTCGCGACAGAGTCAAGCACCCCTTTTCTCCCCGCGAGAAAAGGCTCGCCTGCTTTGAAAAACCCTTTCGGAGGCCATACCCTGGTCGAAAGCGTCAGCAACAACTGTATTCAGGGCGTGCGCGTGTTTCTGATGTTCGGTTTCCAGATCCCTCTCAAGATTTTGGATGATGACGGCTTGATCTTTCAGGCGACGCTCTGACGCCTCTAGCAGTTTCTCATACTGTTCAACCTGTCCCTCCAGCGCAATTATATCCGCCCTTCGTAGTTCGAGCTCCCTATCCCGCTCGTTTTCAGGGATGATGGTTAATAGTAGTTTATTACGAGCCATACGCTTCAGATTTCGAAAGGGGAAGACATTTTTGATAAGTAAGATTGAAAATGAAGAAACTTGAAGGGTGGGGAGTATAAGAAGGCAGGGGCTGATTTAAGAGGGTGAGTAAAGGAGGAGTACAAGAGTGAAATAACATTTACAAGAGTGAAATAATATTTGCTTTTAATGCAGGAAATTAAGGAACACAGTTGACGAGACATAGTGTGATAAAAGCTGACCAAATTGCATCAGAGGTGGAACAAATCTGGGAGATAAGATTCTAGTATTCAATGTAAGGCACAATCGTAAGCAAAAGTTAAAAGCAACGCAGAGATTATGTTCCCAATAAAATGACAAGACAATGTTTAATACGGCAAAAGATAAATAAAGTCTGACAAAACGTATAAGGATAGTTAAAATATCTCAGAAATCACATCAAAAGTTACAATTATTTCGGATCGGGATTTGTGGAAGGAAGATCTTTCGTTTCATCATGACAGAGATCTTTGGAAGGGGAGGAAACTGCAAGATCGACCCGGAGGCTGCCTGTGGTCGGCTCTAAGGGAAGAACCTTGGGTACAGCGTCAGCGGAAGCCGCAAGCTCTGAGGATTCTCCAGAAGCTGACTCCAGAGGCAAAGGAGGGTCAGAGGCTTCAACTATTTGCCTAGAAAGGTTCGCAGGCTTTTTTACAGCAGACTCCAGCGGCTGGGAGGTTCCAGAAGCGTCACTTACCTTGTCAGAAGAATTCTGCAAAAAATTAACACATGCAAGGGTTTAGGTAAGTCATGGGAAGAAAGTGACAGGCAATAATTAGCATATCTACCGTTTTTAATAAGGAAGCCAGTTTGACCAACTTCCGTTGATCGCGAGGCACGGTAGGGTAGACGATATCGCCCCAGCCAACCCCTTCTGACTCGGAGGCAGGTATTATCTTGAGAAATTCTTTCGAGGCTTGCTTTAAGCTCTCCATCCACCATGGGAAGTCTTCGCCATGGTCGGGACTGATCTCTAAAGTTGGGGTTTCGACTACCAACCTCTCGACGATGCGGCCAACATCCACTTTCTCCGCTTGATCAGACGCCCCGAGTTGATCACAAATCTCTGCTATGGATCGGCTAGTCCAGGTTGACAAAGGCACTAACATCCTTTCGCGAAATTGATGCGAATGCAGGAACGCCTCAGGAAGGTTTTTAACTAAGCTATCAAATAAACGCTGGCCCGACGGGCTCAGCAGAATCTAGGAGTGGCAGAGCTTGGCACCTTTTTTCTCTCCCATCTCACACCCTTTGCGAAGAGACTCGGCGGAGGCGGAGGTCAGGTTCTGCAAATATGTGCTCTGATCATGGGCGGCTTTCTGGCGTAGTTGCTCAATCTGAACTCTGGACTCGCTGATACGCTCGTCAAAGCGCCTTTGCATCTGAGCCATTTTTTCAGCCATCTCTTGCTTGTCAACTATCAGTATATCCCTCTGCTTTTCAACCTCTTCATGAAGCTCTGACAGCTCTTGAAGGCGCCTTTGGAGGGTCTCGCAACTGTCAATTTTCGCGCGCCACATTTCTTTCTCTTTCCTGACCTCTTGCAACTCAGCCCGGATCTTCTCGTGGTACATTGCCTGGCTAGTAAGGGTAGTGCGGCAAGCACGGGCCTGTCGGGAAGATAAAGAGCTCATTACTCACAAAACAAGAAACAAAACTTAACGCAAGAGTCGATAAGAGGAGGGACGTGTACCGCTAGCTCGTAGCTTGCAGCCCTTTTATCCAACTCTTGGCTGGAAAGGTTCAGAGTGAAGGCCCAGTCCTCCTCCCTGGGACAGCTATTCAAGAAATTAGCGGCCTCACTTCCTTGCATTTTCAAACAAGAGCCTCTGAAGCTCGCAGTCGGTTTGGCATTCGAGGTAGCCGGGGAAGGATAGGGTATGTTTAAGATCCGAGAGGCATTCCAGACTCGAACTTTGTCCACCTCGAAGGTTTTCTCTAGAATCTGGACACTATCGCCCTGGAGGGAGCTCGGGGAAGGGGATGAACCGCGTGATGTTGGGACCCTGACTGGTCCAGACGGGCACTCAGCCGTACCCCTCATGAGTTTACCTCGTGATTTTTTGAACGATGGACCCTCTGCAGGTCCAACTTCGGAGTGTGTTCGCTTGGGAGAAGGCCTAGGGCTGGAAATAGCACTAGCAGGAGTGGTGGAGGGTATCTCTGAAACTTCCCGTAGGTCTGCAGCGAACTTTGCAGAGATTGTCTCTAAATAAATAATAAAGAGAGAGGAGGACTAGAGATTCAATATTTCTTGTTTGTAAAATAACATCTAAATTGTTAACAAGAAGAGGAGGATATGACAGACCTTCACCAGGAAAGGCCTCTGACGAAGGCTGTTGGTCCCGAAAGAGCTAGTTTGGTGTAAAGGGGGGGGGGGGGGGAATACACCAATTCCAACTTTTTAGGTTTTCTTGT